>OZ023327.1:23961830-23969330 GCA_964007535.1 Brachyptera risi
TATAAGTACAATTCAAATTCGGACGTATTTCTCAAACATTAACAATAATAAAGTAGTTGAAGTAAAAAGAAAAAAAAACATTGAGTGATTTGTTACATTCTACTTACGAAGTGTAAGGTTCCATTGATTACTATTATTTTAAGCAATCAAGTTACATCAAGAAACAAAAAAAGTACAGTTGTACAAGATTGAAAGAAAAAAATAAATTAATAAAAACCAGTATTAAGACACTTTGATTAGAGAAGTATTTTGGCTAAAAGACACATAAAACAGAATATTTTTCAAATTGATAAGTCGTAATAATATTGATAGTATAAATAGTAAATGATTATCAATCAAAAATTGAAAAATTGGGTGTTGACACCCTTCTAATTTCAACAATTTGAGCTGGGAGGCACAACAACATTCATGATAATGGGGAAAAAAAAGAAAAAAAAGCAATATGAGACAATTTAAAATAATCATGATCTAGACACCGAGAGTAATTATCCGGATGTCAATTTCCTAAATCCCATTGAAATAATGGAATATTAATAAATTAGTAAATTTTGGTAGGCTCATTTAAATATTCACCAATCACCAGCTCAGTTATCATGCCTATTTTTATTTTCTACTATCCACACTTTTATTTCTCGTTTAACATCTTTGTATTTTTCTAATTTTTTAAAATGTAATTCCAAACGATTGAAATTATACGGGATCTAATATTCTAGTCTCCTGACGCCATGTTTATTATTGAATGATGGTAATTTGAATTTTTCATGTATCTGAAGTCTGGTATTTATACATGTTTCATTAGGTATTTTATGAAGGTCATTGAAATAATATTTCAAGATGAGTTTATATGTGAATAGTTCTGAGAAAGGAAGAACATTACAATATTGATACATTCTATCTAAATCGTTATTCAATGTAATTACCATGGAAGAGGGGATCATACATTTTATAATCTTATTTTGCAACGATTGGATTTGTTTTATATGTGAATTATATGCATTTCCTCAAGCTCGTAAACCGTCACACGATTTCGAACTATGATGAACTTATATGACTATAATCAATAGACTGATAGGCCTAATTATAACATTAGAGGCCTATCACTCATTCTTTCCCAATTTGTATAATGATAAACATTACATCTGCTGTTAATGGAGAGAAGTGATAATTGCCCGAGAGACTTAGTTCAAAGTGGAAGATATCAACATTCGTGTATTTTGTTAACTCTTAATACCAACGCTGGTAATGTCCGGATATAAATCACAGGAACGGTTTTTACTTATAATGTGTTCCGGACTTTCGGAACCTGAAAAACTTTTATTGACGGCGGAAAATTATGGTCACAGACAGCGCAGTTCCTGGAGTTGAAGTTCATTGGTTTTAAATAATTAAAATGGGGTGGTAAGATCGCCCTTGTGGTGCCCCGTCCAAACGATCCTACCTTTCATCCATAGCTTCAATTGGGTAATAATGATTTTGTATCAAGTTTCGATGTTATAAAAAAAAGATGAACCATTATTATTCAGTCTGAAGCAGGAATCAGCACCAAAACTTTGTTTTTTCCGTGTGTTTACAAGAGACTTGCTGTTGTCGGCCACGTAATGACCTGGCGTGACCTGGCGTGACCTGGACAGTGACAATCACCACCAACCAAACAATTCCAGCACATTACACGTTTGGGGCAAGCTGCTAGGATTAATAGCTGTGCTTCTACATGGGGTAACATCATGGTTTATCGTCACCCACAAACTTTTTCTGCATTGGAAGTCATTAAGTTGACAATAAAATGAAACGAACATGTACGTCAACTGTGAAACTTTTTGAATTGAGAGATAATATAGAGAGTAATTTACCGTTGTTGTTGGGTGTAGTGATAATCCAAACAGGATGAAATATGTCAAAAGATTTCTCTTTTCCATTGAAGTTACGTTTATTATTTTATATTATTTTTCCATGGATGATTGGTGGTGGAAAACTTTTGAAATAATATCCTAGACTAAACGAGCAGTAAACGATCAGTTAGGTTATCACACGAACCGTTTAACTCGTTCAACACTGACAGACTTTTTGATAAAAAAAGGTAATATACTGTGAAAAGGATTTCATTGATGCATGTGACCATCCATAAGTGGATTTGATAATTATTTGACTCGACTCAATGTTTCATTTTTCATCTCATTTATTTTCAAGTACACATATTTTTATTGTGAAGCAATATGTTTGTATTTTAGCGGTTGTATTCTTTTTTATCTATGAATTATTTTGTAACCGACGCCACATAATTCAACATGGACCTGTTCACATCTTGTGAGAAGATTGTTGTAAATCTACTTGCAATATATTCAGATGTGATTATGAAAAACACTCATGAATTGTAGCCTTGCAATTAAGTGTACCAACACGGGTAAGTAGAATTATAGGATTGATTAATGTCTGCTCAACGAACCCACCAACAGCTATGGTTATACGGGGGTGCGAATGAGCAGGTGATTATAAAACGATGAAGTGATGATTAGCGAAACAAAACCCGATGCATCATCGGGACTCGAGCCCATGCCCAACGGTGACTTCATTTTCTGAAGCGGTGCCTTAGTTGACCGAGCTACCGAGGGTGGCTATAATATTATACTGCTATGAACAATAATCGATACGTGGATTGCAATCGACATTTTTTCGAACGATACGATAACCTATTCAATTTCCAATTTCTATACGATACGATAATCGATAATATCAATTTCGATTATCAAAACGATCTCATAGTTGTTTTAAAACATTTCTCCATTCTAGATTATTTCTCCAATCAATGTCACCAGCGAGATAATATCTGTCTTCTCTGAAGACGTGAATCAACCAAGCCACACATTGACCAATTTGATACGCTTAGATATTTGGAGATTCAAAACGATACAAGAATATAGGAGAAAATATATCGATACACATTACAATTAAATGTCAATGTGACGTAAATGATAGTCGAAATAAGATTTTCCATTGCCGAACAACCCAATTAATAATATAGGCAAAATTCAATTACTATTTCGGTGAAAATATTAATGATTTAGTTCATGGGCAATATATTGGTGCACTGATATACGATGCCAGCGTAGTCACTAGACTCGGCCCCGAAATGAGTAGGCGTTTGGGACACCAGACACAAGTGGGCAAAGAAAAGTAGAAGCCGCAGCAATTCCTCTTGAATCCGTTTAATTTTCATGCTTTTCTGACTAAACCTCGAACCATCCTTTCATTTTTATCTTATTCGACCAGCTGTATATGTTTCTGGATATGAGAAAAGAGAGCTAATTCAATGCCCCCCCCCCCCCCTCCCTACGTTCCCATCGGATAGCACAAGTCTCCAGAAGCCTTTCAACGATGCCTTTTGATACAATCATTACCTTGATCTCAAAAAATTGACCACTGAAATTCTCGACAGATTCTTATAATGAACAGAAGACTAAGAAATCTAGTATCTTTATGAGAAATCTATGAGAAATAAACAGGCTCACATATTTACACCAACATTTGCATCAAGCGTATGACTTTTACCACCCAAAGTTATCGTGACGCATTTCTTTATCATCAACATTATTGAGAGCGAACGTTGGATGAAAGATTGATGAAATAATGGGAGGTCTCTTAAATAACGGAAAGGATAGTGGGAAGGAAGCAGGTGTGGCTTATATTGTAGGAACCATCCCAGCATCAGCCTTGACTGAAGCAACAAACACGAAATCAACCTATAAAGATGAACGGTGGATGCAATCGAACCAGATCCGATATGCCCCTTACCTCCCGGAGATCTCTTTCCTTACTATTTTTGTTTTAAATATTTTGTTATGGGAATTCGAATTCTACATGACTGGTTCCAATGATGAATCAAACGGTGACTCATAAAGAATGTTAATATAAAGTAAATCGAAATTCACCTCACTTAACGATCAATCTGGAAGAAGAAAATTATCAAGAGTCGCTAATGAACTACTATTACATTGATTGAATATATCGAAGATATAAATCACTCTTTGCTTTAAAAAAAGAAGTTGCCGAAATGTTCTCTTGCAAGTTATTGCTTCTCCACGACTGAAGTGATTCATATCAGAAGTATACAAAATGTACTGTTATCAAAATTGATTATTGTACATGAAATCTTACAAATATTATTCATTTTGGAGTCGAAATAGAAACAGTTTTTTCAGGCCACACGCCAGCGGTATACAATTACCAACCATCAAGACAGTTTTTCAAAAACGTTATACACGGTTCTAAGTAAAATTCGTTCTGATGACAAAACCGAGATAGAAATTGAATAAACCATTTATTCGGTCTCCGGAGTTATTAATCATAGATAATATGGTGGAATGGAGAAGTTTCAATTAATTTGTGAAATACACAAAAAATATAGAAAAAAAGTTATAATAAAGAAATATGTGAAAAGTCGAGATAGAAATTGAATATACAATCTATTCGGTCTTCGGAATTATCAACCATGGATGATATAGTGAAATGGAGAAGATTCAATTAATTTGTGAAATAACTCTTCGTCAAAGATTTTGTTCCAATAATAATAATAAAGAATTGTTCACAATCTCTCCATACGGAACTAGTTGCAGCAATCCCCACTTTCTAGACTTATTCGTCCATTATATTGATTGTAGTATGTTCCATTTTGAAAAGTGTTCGTTTTTTGAATGAATGGATGTAAGTAATCAACTTTTTCCGAATACAATCAAATATTTCTCCTCCTATTACTTTGACTAGGCTTTCTCTGTACCGGTCGGAGAAATAAAACTACAAATATATATGAATTGTCAGCTTGAGAAAAGAGAGAATAATAGTGGCAACTGATTGTTGATATAAAAGATGGATGCAGGTATAGCGTAGATGTTGTGAAAACACAAAGAGATCCCCGAAGGCAGTAGGTGAGACGAGAAGAAATGTGCAACATTGGGGGGGGGGGGGGGGGGTGATTGTAAACAACATTGTATGCGTTACGAGACAAAAGAGGTGAGCACGTATAGTGGATGTGTTATCGGAATAGGTGTTATGCTATGAGGCAAGACTCGAAGCGGGTAGTTCGAGAGGGGGGAGGGGGGGAGGGAGGGGGGAGAAAAAGCCGTGACGTCAGTCTCATCTCCAAATGACAGCGGCTTGAGGGGATCGACACAAATGGCTCACGGAACAAATATTAATAGATCTACAGCGACTTACAGTTTTGTTCATGCTTGTTGACATTCCAAATGTTGTGAGGTTTTTGTATAACTTGATTTACTTCTGGAAATGATCTTTGTGATAGATGTAAAGGTTGAGTATTAAATCAATTGTTCCTGTGTATTTGCAACTGCTCACTTGGTTACTTGAACTGTCATTCTGTGAATACTTTTTCTACGAAAATACATGTAAATAATATACACACACACACACACCCACACACAAATATATATACATGTAAATATATATATATATATATATATATATATATATATATATATATATATATATATATATATATATTATTATCACTGAAAAATACCACCTCATCAGGGAAAAAGGTCCGGGGTTCGTTTCCCCGACGAGGTGGTATTTTTCAGTGATAATAATATCCATCATATCAACATCACGTGCTGTATGCGTTTCAACAGAAAGTCATGTACTCATATATAAATATATATATATATATATATATATATATATATATATATATATATATATATATATATATATGTATATATATATATATATATATATATATATATAAATATATATATATATATATATATATATATATATATATATATATATATATATATATTTATACATATATACACACATATTGAATTGACCAGATATTCATGTAATCACTTTACCTTGTTTTGCTTTGCTGTACAATATGGGTGGATTGCAAAGACGGAGTTTAAACCCCAGCCTACCTTAGTCGCCGTCTAAGTAAGAAATTGCATCGTGGCTGCAATGACATTTCTTACTTGGACGGCGTCTAAGGTAGGCCGGGGTTTAAACTCCGTCATTGCAATCCACCCTATGTGTTCGAAGCCCCTACTGATTCATACCTGCAACAGAGAAAAATACAAAATTTGATTAGAAAATTTGATATAAATGTGATGACTCGACAGAGGTTTTCCGTGGTTTTCCTCTGTAGCCTTGGTGAATTACATGATTGCTACAATATAGGTCACGACCGCTTCCTTTCAGCTGTCTGTCCCATTACCTAAGGAATCTTCATCTCATCATTCTATTAATCATTCATCCGTTGCCAATAGATCTTGATAATGATCATGATTTGCGTTGAGCCCAATAACGATCAATCAATAAAGGAATAAATCAAGGTTTTGGAAGTGCAGGTAGAGGAGCCAGATTGATATCAAAACTGGTCTATAGAAAATGCCAAAAATATGAATCTATTCGTCCATTCTATGACTTTTTAATACTCGTAAAGGAGTCACTTCTCATTGTTGCTAATGCATTTCTTTCAGTTTTTTTTCAAGATTTCAGTACATATACTTTGTAACTAGAATCTTTTGCGAAGAAATGAAAAAACTGCGTACGCTATATTATTCAGAAACTTGAATGGCATATATCACCACGATCGTCTAGCTATAGTACGATGTGACCACAAAATACATCAAATAAATGCGTCTTTCAAAAATAATTACGAGATTCATGTTCCATCCCACTCATATAGGCCTACACATAACTTTGGAGTTTCGCAGAAAATGTATCAGAGCTGCCATCTTGAAGCCATCAGTTTTAAGGTGAATACTTAAGAATTGAACATGTTATACTTTGCAAGAATAAAGAATGAAAGCAAGAATAGAAAAGAGAAAGTGAGTCGTAAAGTGTAACGATAAACTGCTGTAAGACGGCGTACGACCAACTGGCTTGCCTACTTGAATAGCTACAGAGCTTCAGCGTTACAATAACTTAAGATTGGCCGTCTTTTAAAAAGCCGCCCCCAAGTAGTGGGGTGGTGGGGGGGGGGGAGGGCAGGGAACACTGGAAACTGTAATGATAACAATGGAAATCTCAGAAGCCACTTTATTCACTAGAGAGAGAGAGAGAGAGGGAGAGATAGAGATAGAGAGAGAGAGAGAGAGAGAGAGAGAGAGAGAGAGAGAGAGAGAGAGAGAGAGAGAGAGAGAGAGAGAGAGAGAGAGAGAGAGAGAGAGAGAAGGGGAATTAAGTCGAGTGTTCGGCTACTTTATCTCTTTCCCTGTAATAGATAATTTAAAATAATTTAAAAATACTCAACAAAATGCAACAACGGACGACGTACGATATTTTCAACTTGGTTATTAGGCACATTATGGCGGGTTTTACAATAGAATCCTTGAGAAAAGTAATCACCCAATGGAATTGAAAATCTCGATAGCACGTAAAACGAACAATAAAATTAAATGTTATCCTAAAATGTATGTCTCGATAATATTTCAAATTCTTTTCTCCTCCGACCCTCTTTTACTTTTATGCTAAATCCAATTTCAACGA
>OZ023327.1:23974330-23984330 GCA_964007535.1 Brachyptera risi
AAGACGCATAATTATTTATTTCCACAGATAAGCCTGTGTTAGAGGCTTTGTGGAGGTTTTTGTAAACTTAATGTACTTGTTCAATTTGCTGAATAAAGAAGAAAATACGAAAACAAAATCATGAAGCTGATCCAAACCAAAATCAAAAATCTGTTTTGATGATACTTGAAATTCGATCATTTTTCATAATTCAGATTTATATGCATTATCATATTGAGAGAAGAACACACACACATATATTTTTATAAATATACATACATATATATATATATATAAATATATATATATATATATATATATATATATATATATATATATATATATATATATATATATATATATATATATATATATATATATATATATATATATATGAGTAAGTCGTTTTGGCCCTACATGTGATCGGGATCTCAATGGTTTTCGTGTTTAATATTTTCCCCACTGGCTTAAGTCAGCTTAAAAAGAGGACTGTATTTTTCCACATCGTCAAATTTCATCTGCTTGAAATGTTACAAACATGAAATAAAGTAGAAAATGAACTGGCAAAATTCGAGGGTATTCTGAACAGATTCTTTGTAGGCAATACGGAAAATGATAATGGCACAGATTTTCAAAAGCAGACTCTTTACAATAAAAGCTTCACGAGAAAAAAGAGGAACACCTCAGAATATACCCCTTGAAGGTATACATTTTGTTACGGAAATGGAAGAAATTTGTCTACTACTATTACCTTTCAAATAATTTCTTTGTCTCATATATGTTTTATCTCATCTCGCTGAATTGAGTTTTTCGTTCGAGTTATCGCATTTGTCATATGGACTTTTCTCTGTTATTAGAATTTCCGGGATGGATTTCCAGTATACATCAAAGCGGGCACAGAAAAAATAACTTTCACAAACTTGAAGACTAAGTTAGGAAAGCTCTAATGGCAATGGTATCTTGGAGTTGGTGTTCAGTGCAACAAGGGCATTTCAGTTTATCTGTTTTATATTCCACAGCGTTTTATACCCTATGGACTAGAAGTAAATGAGTCATTTTCTTTTTCACTGTCCATGATATATTCAATCATATCGTATATCGTACATCGTATATCATATTTTATCAGTTTATTGGTTTGCAGACTGAGTTTACGACTGGTTTACGACACAAGTCCGACATTTCTCAAAACACATTTCTGAAATGTAATCAGAATATTTAAAAAATAACTTATTGACTCTATATTAAACCGATTACGCTCATACTTCCACTTATATGAGACGTTCATATTCATAATATTCACGAATGTATTTAATAAACATGATTTTAATAATGAATTTGTCATGCAGGTTATTGGAACCTTTGAGCGGATATAGCTTAACGCTACGCGTTTCAACCAATGAGCGACACACTATGATAGTGAATACATCTTGATGCTGCATTCACTATGAGAAAGCGTGATATGATATGAAATTCCTCAATAACGGTTATCAGAGAGAAATGAAAATATATGAGTTGGTCGATTCTTCCAATTACTCGTATCACAAATGATTCAAATATTGTCAAGTTATTTTGAGAAGATTAGGTTGTCATTGTGTTGCGTTATCTCACTATCCTTTCGACGATGAATGAAACTTGGCCTGACCGAATTTACTGAAACAGCTGTTTAGTTCAATCCTGGGCAGTTCCAGGAACTGAACTCAAGATGCAAAGTCAAAACATACAGAAGCAAGCTCCAGACAAATGATGCATGTTTATTGTATACAAATTGAATATATCACTTCGACCCAATCAATTGGATTATCAGGAATTATTCTTGGAACTTGCACATTATGAGAAACGGGAACAAGAATAATGCATACATATCGAGTGGAAGTTTCGTTTCGAAAACATGATTTGAGAAATAAGAATAATGTTTTTATATTGAAAGAACAAATAACGAGTCAAGACAACTGGATTTTTATTAAAGTTATCGAAAGTATTTAATATATTGCCAATTAGTATTGGAAATTGTGGCAATATTGTGTCAAAGTTTGGAATGTTCAAAACTAATTGCAAAAAAACTAGCCTTATGCTAATGAGAAGTTGAATTATTGTGATCAATTGAATTGAAAAAGTATGTTTTACAGTCCTTAAGAATCGAGCTTTTCATCTTTACTTCATTTTTCTATATTTGTGACATGAATATTTGTTTATGAATTGTCAATTTTAACATATAATATTTTATTAATCATTTGGATCATCAGGAATTCTTCTTGAAACTTGCACATTATAGAAGCGGAATACTAGAACAATACATCGAATGGAAGTTTCGTTGCAAAAACGTGATTTGAGAAATAAAAATAATGTTTTCATTGAAAGAACAAATAACAAGAGTCAAGACAAATCGAATGATCTCATTGAAGGCATGAGAGTATTCTATATATTGCCAATTATCATCAGAAATGGTGGCAATACTGATGATGTGTCAAAGTTTAGAATGGTCGAAGCTAATTAAAAAGAAGAACTTTAGCCTTATGCTGATGAGAAGCTGAATTATTGATTGAATTGAAGAAGTATATTTTGATATACTCATATATATATATATATATATATATATATATATATATATATATATATATATATATATATATATATATATATATTTATATATATATATATATATATATATATATATATATATATATATATATATATATATATATATGTGTGTGTGTATATATATATATATATATATGTATATTCATTTTATGACAAGTTTTATAACATAATTGCACATTTATGTATGACACTGTGTTCACTTGAATGAAGATATTATTCAATCTCGCAGACTTTTGGAATCGAGCTCTTTATCCTCTTTCCATTCTCCTATATTTGCGATACAAATATTTATTCATGAGAATTGTCTATTGTAACATGGAATATTTGATTATAAAACTGTTGTATTTACTTGTGAAATGTATGCCATTGTATCATGTATCAGGAGTACTTGCTCATAAACTACAACTACCACTACTACTATCCATCTGCAACCATGAATATAATTGAACCAAGGAGTCCTGTGGATCGACACTCCTGAATGTTGCGACAGTGGCCCACTAGATCATGCAGATGAAAGCTCGCATTGTTTGAGCAGTTCGAGGCAGGACCAGCTGCTAGACTCGCGCCTCAATCACTGCTTTAAGCCCAACAGACAGATAGTCATTAAAAAATGCCACCCACAAAGTTATTCCTACGTCGAACAACAGTAGCTATTGATAACGTAGAACACGACATAAATCGAGCGTACCTATAGGTGTAGTTGAAAAAAATTAGGAAATAAGTTGTATGAAGTTACATGAAAGAACAGTAGACTTTCACGTATTTATAAACATAATTGAAAACATGTGAGTATACAGTATTGTTTGCTTAACGACCCCACCACTGGCTAGGTTGTATGCGGGTACGAATGAGCAGGTGATAATGAGACTATATGAAGTGATGATAAGTGAAAGCACGTTTACAAAGACTCATGCCTTATGCGGGACTCAAACCCACGCCCAACGGTGACTTCGGTTTCTAAAGCGGTGCCTCAGCTGACTGAGCAACGGAGGGAGGCGCCCATATTCGGATATCGATATTTTGAATTCTGAATAGCTAGGCCTAAGTGTTACACTTGAATGAAAAACATAATTTTCAAGCACATTAAATACATTTTTTGTGAGCTTATGAAATTTAAATCAATCAGATATGAAATCTTGCAAGAGGTTATTTTAATTGGATAAGATTATTTATATCCATTGCACAAGAGTGTGGGGCCTGTAGAAACTGGAAGTGTATGGGAAAAAGTTTGAATCATCGTGTATTAACTGATGAATGGAGTGAATATCCAAAGGTTTTGGGATTTACCTAATCGATTCGAAGTAAATAAAGTTTGTCGAGTGCCCATTGAAATGATTGCGCAGGCAGAGATTGGTAATTCAATGGTTTAAGGATATTAGACGAAGATGGTAAAACGACGCAGCTTCCCAACTCTGTCGCTTACGGCAAACACTGTGTGTGTCGTTATTCAGTAACGACCTCCACCCCTTGGCCCTCCAGGGGCTAAAAGCCATAGAATTAAAACTTATAGTAATTAACTTCTCTACTCTCTACCACCCCTCCCCCCTCCCCCATGCCCCCAACAACCTTCTCCCCATCGGAACAACTTCTCTTTACATTTAAAAGTCAACCTGGGACACATTAAAACAATTGCAAAAATTATATGAAAAAGTCAAAAAGAGAAAATGGTTCTAGAGTAAATTATTTCCTTAAAGTTTCTTGTTCCAAGAGGTATTGCAGACATTCGTTTGGAGCAAATGTCGTAAAGTTGGTCTAAGAGATTCACGTTCGGTGTATATTTGTACGAGATTACAGAATTTCACACAGAAGGCTACGGAATGGCGTATTTTACAGCAACAAGAATTGTTTTGGCACACAAATTGACTAATGGATTGCTAGTGTAATCATTCTCAACGTTTGGTTTGAAAATGTTCATTGAAATTTGAGTTGTGATGAACATTGACTATAGAAGTTATTCCAATCTGAATATTTATCTCGAATATGTCAAGAATTGTCGGCGTGTTGTTTTTATTTAGGAAGATCTGAATATAATGAATCAAGTGTGTAGTGGGAAAAATAAGAGATGGATGATTGTCGGTGGAGGCGCCGGGTCAAGGAACTTATGGAACTTGATTTATTCCTATCTCTGGCCTGTTTTGATTACAAAAGATCTCCGTAACAGCGCATGGTGCGAATAGTGAACCTGCCTGTAGGCCCAGTAGTCTATCTGCTTGGCGTGTATACGCTCTCACGACCGCTGTTCTGAACACATCAAATTGATTTTCATTTCATTTGAATACTAAACAAATATTTCAGATTTACGCCGTATCTTAATTTTTATATTCATAAAAAATACACTTCATGCGAACGATTGAGTACACTGCGATCATATGTTTTTTTTTCTGAAATCAAAATTAAAATTGTAATAAAATCGACGCACATTTAACCCCCAATTTTTTGAAAGACTATGCGTGAAGTGCGTCTGCACATTGTTTTCTAGTTTCAGTGCGTGAAATATCAGTATATTATATCTTCTCCACGATGCATTTTGATGTAGGTTGATCCAGCACTTTCTATAACCGCAACCGCCGGCCTGATTTCACAAGTGGACAAACTCACCGATACACTACTAGACGTAATAGATGAGGAAACGAAACGACACCATTTTAAATTGAGATATATTTCACAATGAAAATAGCAATCATTCTTTCATATCAAGAAATCAAAATACACAATTCCTGTGCAACAGGTTGACGTTTTTCGATGTAACATAACTGTTAATGTTTGTATTCTCAATTTCCTCTCTCTACGTACATTATTTGCCGCTGTTGAATGCTATTCACCATTAACTTAGGACTTATTTCTTCCACAATGTGTAGATGGTATAGGCCTACCTACAATTTCTCCACAGAGGATGATGAATGAACAACCCTCTTGAAATCTCAAAAGCATTTGCATATTATTTGTCATAACACACCCTTCTCTATCATAGCTGATATGGATATTATTATAGCATACCATTGCTAAGTTATATACACACTTGAATATAAGTGTATATTCTTCATATATATATATATCCATACACACACACACACAAATATAGATATGTATATATATATATATATATATATATATATATATATATATATATATATATATATATATATATATATTTATATATATATATATATATATATATTATATATATATATATATATATACAAATATATATATATATATATATATATATATATATATATATATATATATATATATATGTATATATATATATATATTTATATATATATATATATATATATATATATATATATATATTATATATATATATATATATATATATATATATATATATATATATATATATATGTATATATATATATATATATATATATATATATATATATATATATATATATATATATATGTATATATATATATATATATATATATATATATATATATATATATATTTATATATATATATACATATATATATATATATATATATATATATATATATATATATATATATATATATTATATATATATATATATATATATATATATATATATATATATATATATATATATATATATATATATATATATATATATATATATATATATATATATATATATATATATATATATATATATACATAGGTATATTTGTGTAGGCGCATGTGTGTGTGTGTGTACGAACATAGGACTTAAATACATGTATCTCTCGTGTCGAATAATGTGAAACATAACATTGCTCTAGGACACGTAAAGGTAAAGTCAGGCAGGCGTGCATTCATTTGGTATTCAGTTAGATGCCGGTGACATTGAAACACGGAATTGGCATGAGACGCTTCTGTAGATGGATGCAGTATGCTCTGGTGGCGCACGCGGGCGGGCGGTGAAAGGTTGGGGGTGGGTTGGTTGACGGGGGAGGGGAGGGGGGGGGAGGAAGAAAGGGGGAAGGGGGCTGATGTCATTTGAATTGCAGATAGGATGAGAATTTCTACCTTACCACTCTATTTGAGAAAATAACTTGTACACAAAACACGAGTTCAATGGCATTCACATCGTGGCGCGGAGTCACAGTTTTCCTTTCGCACTTTTCCATTCTGGTTGAAAAGGGAAAATGGAAATGTCAGATTCATGTTATTGTCATAATGCCATACATAGATTAAAGGCATCTAGACGTGAACTCGCACCGTGGTATGGAGTCGGTGTGAAACTGGAGGGGTGGGGAGAGCGTAAATAAAAATAGTTGAAAAGTTATAAAGCTCTGGAGAGGAAGAAGAAAAGAGGTACATCTCCAACAAATCATGCCATTTACGTATAACAAGTTGACTTTCTGATTAATTAAGATGCTAATGGAATCAGTAGAAGAGATAACTGATAAGATATGCTGCTACTTGGATCGTCTGTGTGTGATGTACGGACATTATACGCAAGACACGTCTAACAGTTACAACTAGCAACATAAGCTCTCCGTCCCAACTGGGTTCCTCTACATATAAAGCCTACTTTATTGTTTTCCGCAGTTTATTTGTTTTCCACTCGTAAGTGCCTACATCTAGCCCCTGCATAGACAGCCAATTAGCAGTAATCATCTTGAGTTTCTCCCGCTGGCTTATTACAACCATGCAGCCGATTCTAATACACAGGATATAGGCTTCTCTCCTTTCAGGTCCGAGCCAAATAAAGCTTCTGAACTGAAAATAAGACCACTTGGGTTTACAATTGGGGATAAAGAGATAGACCTATATACAACAGGATAAATAAATGAGGAGCCAGAAAGAAGGTGTAGGAGGGTGAGAAAAGGGAGCAGATTAAAGGGTTACCACAAGGGTGAGGATGTCTAGCGTTTGGCTCGCTAGCAAATGAAACCATTTTACTTATTAATACGATGTAAATTAAACAATCCAAAGGTTGTCCCTTTGTTAATTTTACTATATTATGAAAAGGTGGAGCGGTGTTTTAGATTTCCCTGTAGTCAAGACTCAAGAAGAAGATATTTCTGTATGTAGACTATAGATTTTATTTGATTAAAATCGATTCCTAATGTACGATCATTGTGTCCCAATTAAGACTAAGGATGAATTTGTGAGACCGTTTTGAAGCGGGGATGTTCTAAGACTTCGCATGGTTTCGTCACCAGGTAAATAATTATCTTCGGACCCTTTTGAATTATAAAATATGATCTTTGACACCAGGATGGCACTGTTACCACACTTTATGCCAAAGATAAAAGTATCACAGATTTTCCAAAAGTCCGGAACACATTATAAGTCAGCCCTATATAAACCGATTCTGTGATATATCCGAACATTCGTGTGTTTTGTTTACTCCTAATACCAATGTTGGTGATGTTCAGATATATCACAGAAACGGTTTTTACTTATAATGTTTGCCTGACTTTCGGAAACTGAAAGATTATTATCTATGGCGGAAAATTATGGTCACAGGCAGCGCAGTTCTGATGTTGAAGTTCATTGGTTTTGAATAATTAAAATGGGGTGTCAAGATCGCCCTTGTGGTGCCCCGTCCAAACGATCCTACCTTTCATCCATAGTCTCATCAATTGGGGAACAATGATTTTGTATCAAGTTTCGATGTTATTAAAAAAAAAAAAAAATATATATATATATATATATATATATATATATATATATATATATATATATATATATATATATATATATATATATCCGAACATTAAACCAGCATTGGTATATTGAGAGTGAACCAAACACATGAATGTTGTTGAAGTCTCTTGGGGGATGTTCACTTCTTGTCATGAACATCGCAGATGTGAACTCAATCATTATTTTATGCCAAAAAAATGAGTGATCTGATTAAATTGGTATAACCAGGCCTATCACTCTACTAATTATAGGTTGTGGCCAATTAGTATTCCAAGCATATGGAGCAATTTCTCCCGTCTTACAAACATGGACAGGATGTATACATATTTCTTTCCATTCATTTTCTGCTCATTTTTATGTGAAATACGCTTCAATAATCATAATAATGTAGATATGAATAATAATCTTCATTAGTAGAAATCTCCAGACACTCCGTTGTGATGCGGATGCGGAGTTAGCAAGCAGAAATAATGTTTCCCTCGGAAATAGCAGAGATGATTGGGTAACTCTCATCCTAATTATATGTCAGCCATACATCCTGTGATACACAGTAATTCTTGTTTTGAAAAATGTCATTTTATGTGGGTGTTCAAGATATCGGGCTAATGATTCCCAATTATAGCTGTCCTGAATTAACATAACACGAAATGGAACATTTTGAATAGATTTCAGTCTTTCCGTTTGCAGTGTGTTGATCACTCACGCAAATCAAACGGGAATCAAATCCCGGTCTTCTGAATGACGGTTCAGTGTGCTAACCACTCGACCACTTACCCCGGAAATGTTTCCATTATCACGTATGAGTGACAATTTACACATCACATCAGACATAACATCAATGCCAGCAATAATTATGAAAAGATGAATCAGTCTTCAGGCATACATGATAGATTTTTTTTTCTAGAGAGACTAGACGAAGGTGGTCGAGTGGCTAGCACACTGAATCGTCATTCAAGAGAATTCCCGCCATGGTCGACCATCCTGACAGATATTTTCGTAATTTCCCTCTGTCGTTCAGATCAAAACTGGAATGATTCCTCAACAACAGACCACGACCGAATCCTTCCCACTATCCGAAAACACCTATAAAATTACCTCTTATCTCATATATCATTCACCGACGCCAATAGATCGTAGTCATCAGTAGTGCGTTAATAAACCAAATATAAAAGATCTAAAATTGACGTTACTTAAATTGTAATGAAAATATGAAAGTTATAAAATATGTACTCCATTATAATAATATCATAGGCCTAGATGGTTTTTATATTCGATATTCAAATAGAAATATAAGACGCGCCGACATTTTATTTCTCAGCGTATATATTTTGTCAATTGAGTGTACTATACTTTCTTGGTAGTTCGAATCATGTTCAATTCCTTCTCACTACATCATTTGTAATAAGCCTATTGTCTTTCCAGCCATTCGACACTTCGTCTTGAATACCGTCAGTCCGTCACTCTACCACTACGCCACGCTGTCTCGGTCGTCCCGAGCTAGCTAAAGTAGCTCTAATATAGTGGACGCTGGGCAGCCGCCCCCGTGGCGTGATTTATTGGACGCAGCGAGGGGGGGGGGGGAGGGGGGGGGAGGGGGGGGACGACATGATGAGAATAGCTATCATTCTATCAATGGGCGCTGGATTGAGAATAGCAGGCCGATAGGGAGAGGAAAGGAAAGTGAAGCGAAAAGAGGGAAGACGGGACACAATATAACCATATAAATATATACGTTTGATCGTATATTATGATGTTATAGAAGATGTTTTTACCGAATCAGTTGG
>OZ023327.1:23986830-23994330 GCA_964007535.1 Brachyptera risi
AACGAACAAAATGGATACGTGTCATAAAACGTAAATAAAATGAACACCAAGTGGATAAGGTAAATGATTATTTCAGGTACATCGATTTTTTTCTGATCAAAAATTGATTGTCCGGCTCAACAACGTTTGGGACGATTTGGTCAGATAAAGGTATAAAGGTACATCATTCTCTCTGGGGGGGGGGGGGGGGGGGGGGGTACCGGGGTGGAGAGGTGTGGGTGGGAAGGCTCAATCCGGTCAATGACCTGTGAAGGTAACTAACTACACTGAGGCTACAGACTGACTGACCTTTGGGGTTGACGTTGTCACTTGTCCTAATATGTATAGCGTGGCTCACCAGAAATGACTTTGAGGAATTGTATACCTGATCTTCACCAGTCGCTTAGCAAAGGGCTTACTTGAATTAACTACTCACTCAAGCCAATGTGACGATATTGTGAGTGTTTGTATTATATATATATATATATATATATATATATATATATATATATATATATATATATATATATATATATATATATATATATATATATATATATATATCCATATATATATATATATTTCAATCTTTATCGGTTCCTGACTACAAAGTACACAGGATAACGATAGATATGAATAACATGGAAAAATGTAATACAATTAACATAATCAAATAACTGAATTTTGAAATGATAATAAAATTGGAGTGAAATTGATGTAATTAACGATAACTGATCAAAATTATCATTATTATCATTATTATTATTATTATCATTATTATATAAAAAAAATCACTAAATTGTATACTTATGGATTAATTCTTTTATATTATTTCAAAGAGGATTATCAAATAATGAATGTTCACCCTGTTAACACAAGATTAGCCTTAATCGATACATTTCTGATTCCTTCTTGGATTAACAAATATGGTAAGAGAAGATTGGAATACATAGTCCCATTCAACCTCAATCAACTTCCCATTGATTTGAAAAATGTCAACAATTATAACGAGCTAAAAGTATGTGTCAAAAAATGGTTACTTCAGATTATGGTATGATCAATATCTCAACTTCAAATGTTCAATATAAGGTGTATTTGGGTTTATTTCGTTATACTGATTTTCTTTCGACTGGGCAAGTTGCTCTTTCATTATTATACATATGTAAATGGCTTCATTGATTGAATTATCAATTTAAAATAATCTGATGATTGTATATTTTTATTAATCTATCTTCATCATTATTATCAAAATAAGTTTCTCTCATTTCTTGTAACTATTTGACCTAATTCAACCGGCTTATATTTGTCTTTATACTTTTAAACTCGTGAATGTGTCATATGAATTGGTTATTTCTACCATGTATTATTGTATAATTTGGTATTTTATTCACTTCCTCGAGTTCTCTCTTCCTATGTTGTTTGCATTTTTCTCTACTCACTACAACTGCAATTCGAATATAATTTTGTTGATTTATCCTATTTTGTTCATTGTTACACGTTCTCGTCAATGTGCTTCATTGTATTGTTATTAATTATATTGTTATTATCAGGAAAGTATTTTATTTTTTCATTGCATTATATTTAAGTGAATTGTTATTATTTATCTCCACAGATAAGCCCCATGAGGGTTTCGTGGAACCTCACAAGAGTACCCTTTATTGTTGTAACGCTTTTATTTGGAATCAATAGAAAAAAATATATATATATATTATTATTATTATTATTATTATTATCTTAAAATTTAAAAAATCAAATGCTAATATCATGGCAATATATTTTATGACAAGATTAATATGTTTTATTTATTATTAAAAGAGAAGTGAAGAAGTTTTTACTTGTTTAAATTGTAATATCAAGTCAACTAGCTACTATCCAGACATTTCTTGTGATGTATATTTTTGTATGACAACATAATTAGTAGACCCACAGACAAGTCTGTTTTGATTTACAAAATCTAAAAAAAAAAATAATAATAATAATTTCGGCAAAAGACGATTAGAATATGTAATTCCAGTTAATTTTTAATATGCTGCCTAAAAACTTGTGAAAAACAGAGAAATATGTCAACATAAAACGAGAGGTAGAGAATTGGTTACTAAGCACCATAAAATGATTTAATGATGGAACATAAAATTATAAAATCAATCAATCAAATTATTATGTAAAAGTTTTAGGTAAGCCTTGCGTGTATTTTGTTTAGGTGATTATTCATTGTTGTTAATAATTTACATTCATTTTTATTGTAGCGTGTTTACTAGTGTTGTATTTGTATTGTACTGTGTTTATATTTATTCAATTTTATTGTATCATATCCTAGATAGTATCATTAGTTTATTCCACAGTTGAACCCTCAATGGGTTATGTGGACACTTGAGATGAAAAATGTCCTGTAATAATGAACATTTATTGGATGAAAATGAAATTTTTTTTTTTTCAACAACATTGAAACTTGATACAAAATTATTGTTCCCCAATTAAGGCAATGGATGAAAGATGGAATCGTTTGGACGGGGCAACACAAGGGCGATCTTACCACCCCATTTTGATTACATAAAAGTCTTTCAGTTTCCGAACGTCCGGAACACATTATGACTGTTTCTGTGATATGTATCCGGACACAAAACACACGAATGTTGATATCTTCCACTTTGAAGTATAAGTCTCTTGGGCAATGATCACTTCTTTCCATTAACAGCAGATGTAAAGTTTATCATTATACAAAATGGACAAAGAAAAAAAATGAGTGATAGGCCTATAATGTTGTGATTAGGCCTATCACTCTATACTAATTAAAGGTCGTGGCCAATTAGTACTTCATCCAAGCATTTGCTTCGTGGACTGTGGGAAAAAATGGTGACACTGATTATTGAGTATTGAAAGTGAGCGAAAGGGAACCATTTTACTATATATTATCTCAGAAATGTACATTTGAAGCCGCCCGCCTCCCTGGCTCAGTCAGTCAACTATCAATAGCGGTAGAAACTGATGTCAGGTCAGGCGCGGGTTCGAGTCCCGCATAAGGCATGGGTTCGAGTCTCACATAAGGCATGAGTTTTTGTAAACGTCCTTTCACTTATCATCACTTTAAAGTTTGAAGTATGGATCATCACCTGCTCATTGGTACCCCCGTATAACGTAGCAGCTAGTGGGGTCGTTTAGCAGCAGCTGTAGATTTGAATGAAATCATGTAACATTGTTAAGGGGGACCCACTCACACCGTAACATTTTCAGTGTCAACATAACATATAAACGATCGCAGTGAATTCCAGATGAACATATTGTGGTGAAACTGCTTCACACCATTCAAATACGTAATTATAAAATACTGTCGATCCGTAATATACATTTACTATAGCCTACATGTTACTATAGCCTACATGTTACTATAGCCTACATGTTACTATAGTCTACATGTTACATGTATGAAACGGGAAAAACATCGATTGTTACTGTTACGTACACAGTTCCACACTTGTTCTGATAAAATGCGAGTCATAAGCATTGTCGATGGAATAACACATACTTTTTTGCATCTCACGATATACGGTATTCATTAATTCAGTATCTTGCACGGTTGGAGTTGATGATCATTCATGACTGTGCAAGCTCCCTGGCGAGAACTTCTTGCCCAATGGAGATTTGGGACGCCTGAAGAAAACATTTCACTATACAAGGTTTGTTTCAGATTATAGTGTATAAAGTTGCTTGATATTCAAGTTCTTTGTTTCTCAGGATGGAGTTTTCAGAAGCTACCACCAATGACATGATTTCTCTGATCACCAACGATGCAACACCGCACTTCGATGTGATGCCAATTTCTTCTCATTTCATTTCCAGTCCATTCGAGTGAAGGGATATTGAAATTTACTCATACAAGTCACAATATCTCTCTCATATGGTTTTGAATAATTCTATTGATTGTTAATGTGTTCAGCGACGCACTTTGATGATAATCAAGATCTATTGGCGACGGATGAATGATTAATGAGATGAATCGGTTTAGTATATAGGTAATGGGACGGATAGTAGGAAGGAAGCGGTCGTGGCTTAGCAACTCCGGCATTAGCCTATAGACTACAGTGGGAAACCACGAAAGACATGAACGGTGACGGGGATCGAACCAAGGCTCTATATGCCGGATCACGTGAAAGAAAGCCTTGTGACGGAACGCACGTGGCTGCGGGTAAATAAAGTCTCGGTCATTAAACAGCGTGTATCTGCCTGCCTGCAGTTCGAGGCGCTTAGCTCGCCGCGGCGGGCACTGGAACTAACCGAGCCGCCCATGCAGTGGAGTGCTGTGCAGTCATTTCGGGGACGCGGAAGAGCGTATAGCGGGATAAGTCGACGCGGTGGTGTGATGTGGGCTCGGAGTACTTGAGCCTGTTTTACACGGTCCAAGTCTGCATCCAAGTAGTTGGATTCAAGGGTTGATTACAAGTTCTTGGATCGTCTAAAAGGAAGACTTGGGCCGTGTAAAACAGGCTTCATACAGGAATGGAATAATAGTCCATTGTATAAATCAATACAATTCAATTTTTAAATCATTTTATTCTTGATTCTTATAAATAATATATATATATATATATATATATATATATATATATATATATATATATATATATATATATATATATATATATATATATATATATATATATATATTTCAATAACATCGAAACTTGATACAAAATCATTGTTCTCAATTAAGGCTATGGATGAGAGGTAGGATCGTTTGGACGGGGCACCACAAGGGCGATCTTACCATCCCATTTTAATTATTTAAAACTAATGAACTTCAACACCAGGACTGCGCTGTCTGTGACCATAATTTTTCGCCGTGGATGAAAGTATTTCAGTATAAACACTCGAATGTTGATATCTTCCACTTTGAACTAAGTCTCTTGGGCAATGATCACTTCTTTCCATTAACAGCAGATGTAAAGTTTATCATTATACAAAATGGACAAAATAAATGAGTGATAGGCCTATAATGTTAGAATTAAGCCTATCACTCTACTAATTACCCAATTAGTACTTCATCCAAAATATAATTATATATTATATTATAAATATTATTAATAATATAATATAAACAGTATAAGTAATATGAAATTATGAATACATAATAATCATAAATGGAACACTGATAAATAATCAAAATAATAATGATAATATACAGTAATGAATCAATCTAATAATATATAGCAAGTAGAAATGATATGAAGTTTATTGGTGTTACCGCCGATCTTAATAGATGGCGATGAAAAACAGTGGACTGTATGTTGATGAGCTACGGTGAGGCCATATGGAACGTAAATAATCGGGTACCGACTTGGCAATAATAATCAGGCGAGCATAAGCCAAACTCAGATTATGCCTCGCCCCAAAACGATACGTAATGAACAACGTCGACTTGACGTTGTGAATCAAACCAAGCACACGCCAGTCCTGGTCATGCCTTGTTCAAAACCAAAGGAACCAGGGGGTAAATTACACCAACCTGGGTCAACATAATCAAATCAAAAAACGAGAAGCGAAACAAAAATAGAATCTTCAGACCTGAGTGGTGTCCCCACACACCATTAGAATAAATAAACAAGAAGCGAAGAGGCTTGCCAGAAACGAAACCCCCAACGCCGTAGATGCTGATGCACAAGTGTGTAGAGACGAGAAGCGAGCGATGTGGTAGCCTGTCCTACCCACACCAAGCCGAGAGCGTGACTGAATAGAAACAGCTGATGGGAGACGTCCAGATAGGTCTTGACTTGACCGAAGAAAGATTGCAACTGACTCACAAGCCGAGCCTGTGTGGTTCAAACAAACGCGAGAGACTGGCGAAGGGGAGTTCGATACAAGTGACTGGCGAGAGGGTAAACGATGCAATCAACTTGGTCGAAAGCCGGCCAAACTGGTTTTCAAGAATGCGGAATGAATAACAAGTCATGTCATGTTGCGCGTGTGGGAATAACATTGACGGAATCAAAACAAATAAGGCCAACTAGGGAAATAGATAGCTGGTCTCACAAAGACCGGCGTTAACAATTGGTGTGATATCTTACTATTATTTTATAATTATTACATATATAATAATATAAATTTTGCAACTATATTTCAAAAATTTCAAATGTTTCAAATGTAATTCTAAAATATGTATATAAGATTCAAACCCGAGTGAGACAAAGTCTTGTGTGCGGGCTGTCTCAAAAAAATAGAAGTAAAAGTAAGAGCACGGTACGGAAACTATTTTATTCGTGATGAAACCAAACAAAAAAACAAGTGCGAAAAAAATGAATGGTATTAAAAAAGTAATCATATTTCTTCTTTTTTTCGTTCATATTTGCCACTCAATTTATCAATCATATTTACGTTGTCAGAATCACCTTGTTGAGTAAATAAATATAAACAATTGAAAATTAAAAATATACAGACAATAACATTCTTTTTTCTCCCACAGTCAAGTCTTTCTTGGAGACTTTGTGGATTTTTTTGGCTGTTCAGTGTATTTATCATCTATGTGAAAAAGTGATAACAATAAAAAAGGTTGTGAAATGAGATTAGGGTTCAAGTAGGGTTGGACACCCAAACCCATGTCACACAACCGAGTCGACTTTATTCCGGTATACGCTCTTCACTATGGAGCCGCGCCGAGTTGAGGGTGGACAATTTATTTCTACAAATACATACCTCTGCCATAAGTCATGCCTGACAATGAATTGATTGTTAAATTGTTTGTTATATTGGGTCCAACAACGCAATACTGATGTCTAAGATCTATTGGCGTCGGTGAAGAAGTCGTGATACCAGATTTTAACGAATGATAAAGATAATTATTTCTCAGTATTCAGATAAGACAAGCTTTTTTTCCGAGTCGGACGTATAGACATAACTCGATTCTGTTCATATCTCCATTCTCTAAATAGATTCGGTCGGTATAATGACTGAGTCATAACTCATCGCCTGTGGAGGACCAAAATATCAATTATAATTTCTGAAATTGAGATACTTACTTTTCAATGCTGCTTATAACGACCTCAATAACAGTTAGACTATACGGGGGTACGAATGAGCGGGTGTTTATGAAACTATGAAGTGATGATAAGTGAAAGGACGTTAACAAAAACTCATAACATATACGGGACTCGAAACCTACGCCCGATCAAGTTTCTAAGGCAGTGCGTTAGTCGACTGAGCCACTGGGGTGTCTCATTCAGATGATGATTTCAATTTTTCTCTAAAATTAGGAAAATAAATATCATCATTAATAATTACAATCTGGTTTCTGAGTTGTGGTGTTCTTGAAGTGTTGTGAATGTGACTGGGAACTGCTCGAGGATCTCCACGCACTCCTTCACAACTATGCTCATTTCCAACATTCTCGTAGAACAAAAACACGCCTAGCCAAGGCATGAGTGGTTGTGCTTGCTCCCAGTTCTCTCGTGTGATAACTGCTCGAGGATCTCCACGCACTCCTTCACAACTATGCTCATTTCCAACATTCTCGTAGAGCAAATACACGCCTAG
>OZ023327.1:23999330-24023252 GCA_964007535.1 Brachyptera risi
TTTCAACGGCACAAACCAGCACAAACGATTGGCATCATCAAAAGGTTGAGAACATCTGAAGGGGGTGCTGGGGGTACGGACCTGATTCTCTCTCTATTCTCTAGTGTGACTGAATGGCAATTTTCAGCGACAACCACGAGGTCCCCTCTTCTCCTCCCCCCTCCTCCTTCTTATTGCCGAGCAGATTATCATCAGCAATTATTATACAAACTTTTTAGCTTATAAGATTTTTCAACAATGGAATTTAATTGATAATCATCTATCCGTTTGTAAATATTGTGAATACTTGACATATACATCTTATTATATGACATGTGTGCACTTTTATATTTCTCTGCATAGTATTACAGAATATATCTGCTTTTTTCCATTTAAACAATGAAAATCATTTAACAATGCTCGAATTTGTATATGATATTGTTGAATTGTGGACAATTTTGTATTGAATGTGTGTTAACATGTTATCCGTGCAGAATATGCTATGTCTTTGCATGAAATATATGTTATTGGACTTATATTCGATAAGTTGGATATTTTGTAAAAATGCGTCGATGATATTTTCACAATAAACGTGGTGTTATACGTTTTTGATCGTATAAATACATCATGTTTGATGTAGATAATCTTATTTCATGATATTTCGTGAACAAAAAATGGTGGAAGAAAAATGAAGATTTAAATGATGTTTTTGTTTTTTTGAGCTGTTTTCATTGAATCTCCAGTTTCTCCTAAAATAAGCGAAAAAACGTGATTAATGTCATGAAGTAATATGAATGTATCAATATTACCTGTATGTGAGATTTCACAAAATCAATTCACGACCAATGGTGTCAGAGTTATGACCAAAAACGTGAAATTTAGCAATTTTTCAGCTTTTTTCATTTTTTTAAGCAATGTAAATCATAGAACAATGTGCGTATTTTGATATGATCTTGTTGAATCTTTCGATAATTTTGTATTAGATGTGTGTCTATACATGGTCTCTGTGCAAAATATGTCATGACATTGCGTACAATTTATGTTATCGGACCTATATTCGATAATTCGAAAATATTTGTAAAAATGCGTCAGAGATATTTTCACGATAAAAGTAGTGTTATATGTTTCAGATTGTTGAAAATCGACATATTTAATGTATTTAATTATATTTCATGAAATTTCCATGTAAATTTTTTTTTCAAGAAAAATGAAGATTTAAATGATGTTTTTGTTTTTTATAGCTGTTTTTATTGAATCTTCGGTTTCTCCTGGAATACGCGAAAAAACGTTATCAGATAATATGAATATATTAATATATCCTGTATGAAGGATTTTGCAAAACCAAGTTACGACTAATGGTGTCAGAGTTATGACCAAAAACGTGAAATTTAGTCAGGGGGGGCGGTGGGGGTGAAAAATCGAAGTCAAACATTGATTTTCACATATAACTATATCCAAACAAACCATATTTTCATAAAGTACAAAATCTTTCATAAAAGTCCACGGGGAAGCGATTTTGGAACAAGTTGGCCCTGGCTACTTGAATAGAAAGATTCTGAAGGAAGTTCCGTGTTGAAATGTTCCACTTTTGGTCTGGTCATTCCTAAACTACCCTCAACACTCATGCAGATGTATTGTTTCAATTGCAGCCACCGTAGAATCGTAGCCAACGCATTACTGCATGTATTTTCATTCATGAAATAGTTGTTTGCTTCTTCATCGACGTTATGAACTTCTTCTGTTTTCTGCCACACTCACTTTGCTTCCAGCCTTTTTGTCCTATTATTTTTTTTTTTTTTGAAGAAACGTAATCGACGCCCATTGTCAACATTTTTCGACCCATTCCCATTCCCAGACACAACCATAGGTACACATTCGTCAAGCACATCCATAATATCCTATGATTGTTTAGATTTTTCAATTATAGAACTACCGACTTTCTCTGTCATGCTTGGTATTTAATTATTGCATTTTCATGCTACATCCAGCAACAATTGTCCCTTTTTCACGACACCACCTTTCTTTTTTCTTATTAAATCTTGATTGAATTTTTCATTTTTATTTATAGATACATCATGTTTCTGCTCTCTATAATATCCAATTCGCAATCTCAGAGCGTGCTGTTGGGTTCGGATCACATGGAAACAGACTATTACTCTTGAATCGTAATGCGATGCTAGATTGTTGTTAAAACCAATTTAAAAAAGTGTAAATTGAAACTTTGGAAAATTGAAATGTGTGGTTGCTATAGTTTCATTTAATCAATGCAAGTACACGGAATACGACTTCCAGCGTGAGTTCCGAAGGGTGGATATAGAATTACGTTATAACGAAAGATAATACTTGTATTACATATTACACTGTTGCTAGAAACAATTGTAGAAAAATATACGTACTAAATATCACAAACATTTCAAATCAGCGGAAAATGTAATAAAATCGATTGAGAGGCGAGACCGAGGACGAGAGACATATTGACAACACCACAGAAAAACACTCGGCTGAAAGTCAGTTGTACCATACAACTAATCCGAGGATTAGTGTTAAACCTGGGAGCAATGGGAATATTACAGCACCGATAATCAGCAAGCTGATCAACAGTTCATCTTGTGATCAATCTTAACTTTAGGATTATCGCTATCCAAAGTTGAAGAAATCGACCCTCGGGTTGTTACGCTATAGGTATTATCATTTAGGTTAGACCCCAGTTAAACGCTGAGTAAAACGATATGGCATATCTATAGTTAGATGAGCGTAGTGAAGATTCCATTTCACATATCGAAAAAAATGGGCTTCGTTATTTATTTATTTTTTCGTAATTTTTTGCGCGGTATACAGATCAGGAAAAAATACCTATCGATTTAAAACTTTTTGTGCATATTTCTGTCATACCAGAATAGGTTGGGATTGTTTTTCAGAAAAATCAGTCGGAAGGTTTCTCCGGAAAAAAATCGGAAAGTTTGAGAAATCCTCGTAAGAATAACACGGTTGGAAAATACTTGAAATGTGGAAAATTTTCATAAGCTTCAAAATTTTCACTGAATATCGAAAACATAATTACGGATATTTTCAGTGACTCACAACATTCGGATGAGGAATAACAAAGAAAACGCAATAAAAGTATCCATTTTATTGTAGGTTATGATCAATTGGTTTTGCAAAGTGTATATGCGACAGGTTGCAGCACTATACATATATATATATATATATATATATATATATATATATATATATATATATATATATATATATATATATATATATATATATATATATATATATATATATATATACATATATATATATATATATATATATATATATATATATATATATATATATATATATATATATATATATATATATATATATATACATATATATATATATATATATATATTTGATATATATATCTATCACTTTGATATATATATATATATATATACATATATATATATATATATTATATATATATATTTTTAATATTGGGTTTAACGACGCACTATAATGATAACTGAGATCTATTGGCGTCGGATGAATGATTGATGAGATGATGGGATGATGAGATGAAGGTTCCTTAGGTATTGGGAATGATGGGAAGGAAGCGGTCGTGGCCTATATTGAAGGCACCATCCCGGCAGTAGCCTAGACTAGCCTACATAGGGAATTACCACGATGCACCCTTGTAAAGATGGACGGTGGCGGGGATCGAACCAGGTCCGATATGCCCCTCACCTCCCGGATCACATGAAGCGAGCGTGTTAACCACTGCGCTGCTTGTGGCGGTTCACTATTATTATTTATGATAATAGTAATGATGATAATAATAGGGGAACGCTTCGAAACGTATAGAAAATAAACACCGAAGCACATTGTATACGAATTGAATTGGAATTTTCTAATGAAAAGTGATTCAACTGAAACGTTATCGAGCGAAATGGAATTAATTCGTACATTTAATGAGGGGTGACTTTCTCATCAAAGACCCACTCGTGAATTAAAATGAAGGATTTTATATAATAATTTGTAACATGCTCTCCAATTGGTTGTGTGGGTGAAGTGAATCAAGAAGTCTTCAATTATTAATATTCTATAGCATTGGCCGTTATATTTCAATCGTAGATAACGCTCCAATAAACCAACAAGAGTGTAAATAATTGGGTAGTGACATTAAGATGTTGAAGTTGACTATACTATATAGAGTAGACAGATACTTGAAATGTTGAATCAGACCAATGATTTTGAGGCTTAACGCTTGGCTATCCACACAACAGTATCTTGTTGTAAATTTTCGAGAATGCAAAAAAGTGAAATTCGTGTCTCGTTGGTATGACTTGGATACGGGTAGCACGCTAGGATTCATGTGTGGTTGCCCTGAGGACTGGCCAATGTTTGCTGATCTACGTCGTTCAAGAAGACTGCTTCCTTTCTGTCACTAGATCGACATTTGGAACCAACAAAAAACACTCGCGCCACTTCCTTCCATGTTGCCCCATCTAGGAATATACGAGTTATTTGAGCACAGCTTGCTACTCGTAATCTAATCATGCGTGCTGGCTCGTACAATCGAATTATACTTTATAGTTTATTTAGATGATTATATTGTTCATTTTTTTTATTTATGATTTTACTTTTTAAAAAAGATTCTAACTCTTTATTAACTATTATGTATAACACATAAAAAACTGAGACAAGTAGTCGAGTGGTTGTAACACTAAACTGTCATTCAGGAGATCGGGGTTGCAATTTCCGCCATGGTCGACCATCCTGACAGGGGTTTTTCGTGGTTTCCCTCTGACTTGAAGATCAATACTAGGATGGTTTCTTAACAACAGGCCACGACCCAATCCTTCCCACGATCCAAAAACAGCTGATGAACCAACCTCTCGTCTCATCATCCCATCCCATCACTCATTCTCAGACTTGGTGTGGGTTCAACAGTGCATTGTTGAACCCAACAGTGCATTGTTGAACCCAATATAAATAAAAAACAAAGAGAATAACTAGATCGATGGACATTGTGCATGCACATAAGATAGATGCAGAAAACCTGAACTAAATATACGATTATAGTTGATAAATCAATCAATTCTAATAATTATGAGGAATGTGAATATTTAAAACGTTAGACCGAGAAATGGAATAATTCCACACTTCCATAGCGAATACGTATAAGTTACGTTTCTCCTTTTTCATATCGGAGCAGAGTTAGTTGGTATCAGATTATGCATGCTAAACTCAGGGTGGCGTTTTGTTGTTGAGGAGCTATAATAGGCCTACTGTTTCGTCGAGGGGGAACAGAGAAGGGGGTAGGGGGCTACGTTTCATTAACACAATTGCTCTCTGTACATCACATTCCATCCAGCGCCCCCCCCCCTCCCCCCTCCCCCTCTCCACGAAAATACAATTTACTTAAGTATCAAATCTTAACTGTACCTAACCCATAATTCCGAACCTTCGCCTCCTTGATACTTGTGTGTGCCCTCTCTTAGTCTCTTGAAACAAAATGACTGAGTACTTCTGTCATTAATTATAGAATGCTGTTTGGATTTTAACGTCTTGGTTAACTGACTTTGTGAAATAATTAATCAAGTAATAAACTAGCGTCAACTTGAATGCTATATGTATTTTACTACCACTCAAAGCTCTGTTGAATATTGCACAGTGACGTACTGGCACACCTCAATGGGCCCGGGTAAAACAATTAAAGCGGTCCATGGTGGGGGAACCTCCCACTTCTTCGTGTATAATGTCTTTGTAATTGAGGTATATTTTGTGTGTTTCAAGCTATCTCAGATTCAGATTGGCAGGCCTATTATTTTATCGTTTTTTTATTATTATTGTTAGATGTATGGTAAAGCTGTCAAAAACAAATTGTGAAGTAGAAATACATGTATACAATTATTCAATAAATTATAATACATTTTAGTTGATGATATATAGCACATAATATCTTCACATATGACATTTTTAATTAACAAATTATAAAATTATGGGTATGCAAAAATTGGTGTGGGCCTAGTCGTTGGTTAATTGGCTGGAGTTTGGAATTGGCAGAAGCAACAGAAATAGTGCAAAACAGCGTAGTTACAAGCAGAATCCACCCTCGGTTAGTGAGGTCAGGGGTTGACAAATATGCTTATCAAATGAACAGTGATGAAACGAATAGGATCACATGGAATATATTTCCATGTAGCACCCCGTGTAACCCGAAAACAGTTCAAATTCCACTCAAATAATAGCAGAATAAATATTAGTAAATATTCACATGCATAGACCGGCTACAGAATTCATATAACTCCATATCCCATGCATCTAAACACTAGTTTAGACTTGAATTTCAATAATCTCTCACAATTTAAATCAATTCCAAGATATATAACGGATAGGCTAACTTAGTGTGCTTTCATGATTCACTGTTCAATTATTCAACTATTGTACCTCAAATTTACCTGTGTTTATGTTCTTGTTTGTGTTATGTTCGTTTTTATTTTTATTGTTTGTTTCCATGTATGTGCTGTCCTTTTATTAAATTAGCACTAGTGGAAATATATTTTTCTGTTGCTAATAAAGACAAAATCAATCAATCAAAGTACCAACGCGATATTTCTTGTGCAATATTGTCTTAAATATATGTTATGTTTTAATGTCAGTTATCGGCTATCACATAAGCGCAGCCAACCAATGCTGGATCAATGGTGTAGCGTCTCTCCAGTAGAATGAGGACTTATCAATATCATGGTCAGGGCCAATTATATTGATACCAAAGTTGTTCTACTCGACTATTATCTCGCGGTGAAAGCTCGACAGAAAGTGGAAACTTCTATGGTAAAATTCTATACAATTTTTATATTAAATTTTATATTTTTGTATTTTGAACATGTATTATATAAAACTAGTCTATATCACGTGTATTTTATATGATCAAATTATAATGAGTTGATACATTATTCAATGAAGTTGATATATAATTATATTCATTGTATATACATAATTTTATCATTCAATATATAATAATCAATTAATGTTCATACATTTATTATAAAATTGTATATATATTGAAATTATTATATCGAACCACATGATTCATTCCATATACATATATATATATATATATACATATATATGAATATATAAATATATGTACATATATATATATTTATATATATATATATATATATATATATATATATATATTTATTTATATATATATATATATATATATATATATATATATATATATATATATATATATATATAAATATATATATATGAATATATATTATTATATATATATACATATATTTATATATATATATTTATATATATAAATATATATATATATATATATATATATATATATATATATATACATATATATATATATATTTATATATATTCATATATATATATATATATATATATATATATATATATATATATATATATATTGATATATATATATATATATATATATATATATATATATATATATATATATATATATATATATATATATATATATATATATATATATGAATATATATATGTATATATTTATATATATATATATATATATATATATATATATATATATATATATATATATATATATATATATATATATATATATATACATACATATATATATATATATATATATAATTTTTTTTTTTTAAATATATATATATATATATATATATATATATATATATATATATATATGTATATATATATATATATATATATATATATATATATATATATATATATATATATATATACATATATATATATATATATATATATATATATATATATATATATATATATATATATTTATATATATTCATATATATATATTGATTGATATATATATATATATATATATATATATATATATATATATATATATATATATATATATGAATATATATATGCATATATTTATATATATATATATAATTTTTTTTAATAAATATATATATATATATATATATATATATATATATATATATATATATATATATATATGTATATATATATATATATATATATATATATATATATATATATATATATATATATATATATATATATATATATATATATATATATATATATATATATATATGTATATATATATATATATATATATATATATATATATATATATATATATATATATATATATATATATATATATATATATATATATATATATATATATATATATATATATATATATATATATATATATATATATATATATATATATATATATATATATATATATATATATATATATATATATATATATATATATATATATATATATATATATATATATATATATATATATATATATATATATATATATATATATATATATATATATATATATATATATATATATATATATATATATATATATATATATATATATATATATATATATATATATATATATATATATATATATATATATATATATATATATTATATATATATAATATATATATATTAAATATATTATTATATATATTATTATATTATATTATTATATTATTATTATTTATAATTTATATTATTTATATTATTTATTATTTATTATTATTATTTATATTATTATTATTATATTATTTTATATTATTATATTATTATATATAATATATATTAATATATATATATTATATATATATATAAATATATATATATATATATATATATATATATATATATATATATATATATATATATATACATATGTATATATATATATATATATATATATATATATATATATATATATATATATATATATATATATATATATATATATATATATATATATATATATATATATATATATATATATATATATATATATATATATATATATATATATATATATATATATATATATATGAAGAAGGGGTCCAACTGCTGTAATTCGGATTTCTTTCTCCGAGAGCATTTCCTCAGGATCTTAGAGAAAAATACGAGTTCTCGTTGTTTTTCTAAGAAAAATGTGTAATTCGTATTGCTGTTCGAAGAGCTGAAAGTGGTGTAAAAGGGGTGTCGAATTGTGGTAGCAGATGCATGGAATGATACTGTGGTGTAACTTGTCTAACTCGTACATGGGATGCTAGACGGACCTGAGTCAAGTCATGTTGAAAACATTACTCTGCAGTGTTCAGAACGTATTGGGGTGAATCTAAGATAGGGTGAGGGCTTCCTTTAATCATGTTTCTATTCATTTAACATAACATTCATAACACAATGAATATTTTCAGTTTGCATCTTGACAATAGTTTAATGCAGAGGTCATCAACGCACGGGTCACGACCCAAAATATGGTAGCAGGCATATTTGCATGGATCATTCTTGAGCTCATACACTATACATATTTATGCATCAATACTTGAATGTTGAAGCTACTCTGAGATAGAGAACACATACATTTTAAGAGAAAAAATTAGAAATTCAATTTGCTTGACTATACAGTCGATTTTCAAGTTGATTCGATATAGGTCTGGTAGAATATTTGGGAAGATCGTGATATTCTACTCAAACCAGTGTCTATATGCGACTAAAGTCGAGAACAATTATATACATTATCATTCATTCTCTCTGAGAAGAGATCTGGCTTGCATGCCTTCTATGATGTAGTAGTAATATATACTCATGCAACTACAATTGTTGATACTAAAATCAATACTAGTTTGAGGAAGGGGGGAAGGGGGGGGGGAGGGGTAACTTATCACTCATGGGGTCGCCAAAACATTTGCTGTCTTGAAAAAAAAAGGTTTGAAAGTACTGATTGAATGTGTAGCAGTATTATTCCTACATGCTGTAAGGAGAGTTTGCGATGAGCTCAAACAACAAGGGATATGTTAACACAGTAGAGATACTGTGTAATTATCATTCTTTCAGTACAAAAGGAAAGAAAATTGTCAATATTCATTTGATGGACCAGATTTCAGTTTGATGGGTGGGTGAGTGGGAGCGCGGGGGGGGGGGGGGGTAGGAAATGTGGACGAGTCTGTCAGAGCATATAATTATAAAATTATAACTTTTGATAAAATAATTAAATAGATTTTAATTTTGTCTGTTCAAAAACGCCTAATCAAAAGGAAATAACAAGATTAGTTCAATGTTGACAGTAGACTGCCAAAGACAAGAAAACTAGATGAAGTACATAGGCCTATATGGGCTTACTTCAATTAAGCTAAAATAACGTAGGCAACTTGCTCAGTCCTAACCACTTACTAATTGGATGCCAATCTACGGTTTGATGAAATATTTTCACAAGGGAAAATAATAAAATGAAATGACGTTATGCTCAGGCGGTATTATCCCGAAGGCTTATTGGCGACTTGAAGCGATGAGTGGGCAACACGAGCTCGAGGAACAGTCAATACCGTGTGAACAACGTACATTAAGACAGAGTGAGGCATGTTCGAACGGTTGAAGTTCGAATGACAACGCATAAGACTGTATCTGATCAACAGTTTTAAGCCGAACAATGTACATACATATGGCGGACAATATTCAATCCCTCGAAATACTCGTATCTCTATAAGAGTTTGAAATGAATCTGCCAAAGTTTTGCAATATTTGAGTGAGATAGTACAGTATGTGGTGAATATCGCGACTGCCGCTTGAATGTTAACATCCCAGGCCTGGCAAACTAATGTTCTCTAGGAGAGGTTAATACCATGACAACACGAGACAATAACAGTCACGGTCTCTTGGAACGTACAAATGTGACCTGTTTTGTAGCCCACCTCAAGAACAGTGCTAGGATTTTGTGCTAACAACAATAATTGTAAGAATCAAGACTTCAATAGACATATTTTTTCAGCTCTTCAAAAATGATATGCATTTGAATAAAATGGAATGAACAATTATTTTCATGATGGGTCTTGTCTTAGAGGACTGGATTTTACCATGGTTAAAACTTGAAAGATTTGTCAGCGATTCTATAGTGAGGTATTTATAGGCAAAGGGGGGTATTTAAACGTTTTCTCTCACTCCACTCACATCAGTCCATTCATAGACGCCATGTGGATTACTATTCCGAATATTTAACAATTATAAGATAACAGAATTAAACCCAAATTGAAAATACCATTTTCGATCGACATTTCATTAATATTTTACTAACGTATATCTAAGGCAAGTAAACATAATCTAACGGGATAAACAATCATTCCTTTTCAAAGCAGATTCACGTCTATATAGACGTATCCAAATCCAGTCCTAACGGGAGAATATAGCTCGAGGTTTGACAATGTTTGATGTGTATAATGGGGTGGGCGAAGGGGGTGGGGGGTGGGGGGGTAAAGGTAGGAGGGTGCGACAGACCAGCATGTTGGGCCGGCGGCAACAGGAATGAATATGAAATAACCAGTGACAAATTAAGTCATTAAGTCAGGTGTCAGTCAGTGTTAACAAATTAATGGGCTCAAGTACATCCAGAAAGGGTATTCAAGATATAGAATATGACAACATAATGTTTGGATGACACTAAGCTACGGTTCGTATCATGTACATAATGTAGCGTACTCTGAAAAAGAGAATATGGGAAAAGATGAGTAATTTAAAGTTTCGAGTAAACATATCGTTGTCTACTGTAAAAGACGATGTACGGTCTATGAAGTAGAAGTTACATATATTTTCGATCCGGAATAAGAACTGAGTGAGTTCAGAGATTATATTACAAGAACCGCACAAAGAAAAAAGGCATAATTACATTTTGAGAAGAGATGGTCAAATATATAAAAACATGAAAGGGTAGGAAAAACTCATGTGAACCAGCAGGATTATACGTATGATTCACAAAAGAGAAATTGAATTACGCTACGTGGTGTCGAGAATCCACGAAACAAAAAATGCCCCAAGTTTCTTCGAAGAGCTGTGATTAACGATGTGGTGCAGTCCTGTGATTCCTTGCCCTATTACTGGAACAATTCCAGCCAATGGATAGCATATATCAAACGAGGACCATTCAATTCAACTCGGATGCAGCTCCAAGATTTTGGCTTTCTTATCATTTCTACAGTGCCTAATGATACAATAGGAATATTACTGAGGGGTTAATACACGCGAAAAACAATATTCAGGACAATTGTAACACACTTTAATTCTGAAATGACAATGTCGGGAAACCGTTCAGCCGCGCGAATCTATTCGATTTGGGGCAAATACAATCCCGTCCCGACACGGATTATAAGATGTGATCGTTATTGTTATTGTTATTGTTTCTGATAAATTTGCTGTCAATGAATACTGTTCATTAGTCATGCATACTGTTTATTGGTTGCTCAAATGTCATTTGCACATAGTCCTACTTTTCTCCCAGATTTTTGATACCGTTTTCTTCTTCCGGTAACGGAATATATTCTGGGTTTGTCTTTTTCAATCTTATTTATTCGCTCTGTAGCCAACTTTTGGCAAGTAATCATTAGTTATGTTGCCCACACACAAGAATACGTTCTTATGCGGGCTTCTCATCACATTCTCCTACATGACAGTTTGTCCTCATATTTTCTCAGATTGCTTCATACGTATATTCATTCTTGATATTAGGCCCAACATTGTTCACTTGAATCAGTTTAATAAGAGTAAAAATCAACGTTGAATTTGATTGAATTGACTTGGCAACATGTCAAATCTAATGAAATAAATATTGAAAACTCCAGATACATTACAATATATATTTGAAATATACCATTCAAACATGGAATTGAATTGAAATGAATATACACTATATTCATATCCTGATTCTTCCATGTGGCAGATCCACCGAAGTACACTCGATTGCGATTCCTTGACAGCATCGAATGAGTGTGAAGTGCAACTGATCGATTATTTATGATCGAACTCGACGGAGTGTTGTCATTAAAGGCACGTCGAGGGCCGCGAGTGGGGTACATGCACAGTGTAACCACTGGCTGCATACTTGATTCGTCGCGATCAAACTTTCTAGCTGGATCTTTGCTGGGTGACGCTAGGTGGGCTGCGAGACCTTCAGGGCATACGAGACACCCTTGCCACAGTTTTACCGCGCTAATCAGCGAAGTATTAACTCGCGCTCAGAAAATGAAAGGACGCGGTTATATTACTGTGACCAAGCTCTACTCGTAGATAATTCATTCAGGTTATCAAATATCAAAATTCAAATTATTATTATTTTTTATTCAGACAATAAGGACAAATTTTTGAAATGTAGCAGCGGTACATTTGTCGGTGGCGCTATAACTTGACGTTTTCCTTTATAACAATGGAATATATATGTGTATATATATATATATATATATATATATATATATATATATATATATATATATATATATATATATATATATATATATTATATATATATATATATATATATATATATATATATATATATATTTGTTTTAATAACATCGGAGCTTATGATACAAAATAATTGCTTTCCAAAAGAAAGAATCGTTCGAAGGGGGCACCACAAGGGCGATCTTACCAACCCGCAGAATAATTAGAAATAAGATAACTCATTCAACAAATAATGAATCTCAAAAAGGTAATATTATTGCCAGGGTTAGGAAAGAATTCAAACATTCACAGTGGGTTCGAGAGAATCTTGAATCTACAAAGGAATCTACTAATAATATAAATCACTCTACTTCATTATTCACTTTACTTCACTTTATTTTAATTATTACTTTCACTATGTATTTTGTGAGATGTTGTAATTCCTAATTGAATGAAAATAAATAAATAAAATAAATAAATAAATTAGGCTTGGATAAATATTGAGAAATTATCTCTATAAACCATAGCCATCCATGCACCCGATTACAGGAATGAACTCATCGCATTATTCATCTGTAGCATATAGACTATATAGAATAGAGGCCTTCTAACGTAGGGCCTACAGACATGAAAATAAATTCCCTCATAGAGTATTTATAGCGTCTTCATTGCTGCGCGACAAGATATTATCGACGACATACGTGTAGGTATAGTGGAAAACCACACCACGCTGAGAAGAATCTATTTCTCGTGTGGCACAAATCCTCAACGCAACATGTAACCAGGTAATTCCATGGCAATTTCAAACCTAAGAATAGAATTACTTCAAAAGCAATTGTAATAAAAGTGAGATTTCGCTTTCCTGCACCCATATATGCGAGCAATACTACAACCCAACATGCAGAAAGCCCCATAAGTTCGAGTAACGACGTCTTTCGCATTTTCCTTGTAGAACTAGCCTCAGTCACAGCCTCACACACACATATACACACACACACACACACACATATATATATATATATATATATATATATATATATATATATATATATATATATATATATAAATCCAAGCAGCAGATTTACTACCCGTATTGAGGGTTGCAAGTTTGCGACTGTTAAAGAGGGAATTTATAGATTACGAGCACCATTTGCTTAGGTCCCACAGAAACTCCCCTAGATCTAACGCATAGGAAGTATCCGTCGTCCCCTACTTGAAATGTGAAATAAGGAATAGCCAAGCGTTTTTGCGCCTATCAAAATCACTGCTAAACTCTCTCTCTAGCTGTCTTTGGTAACATAGGTTTGAGTCATTGTCTCTCCCCTGCATCTCAACCTTTACGACTCTGAGTAACCGGCTTCTGAGATCGCCTTGCGTCTACGAAATGTCGCCAACCATCAGGGATAGGTTACCTTCATCGCTATTTCCAAAAGTAGGGGGGGGGTTGGAAGAAAGTTCAAAAGGGATCAAAACAGCACGTATATCCCAGGCTTTATTATCTAGTTATTTTCATATTATATAGGGGTGTTTTATGATAAAGTTGAAACGGGCAAATGGAAAATGGTGCTAAACACTATGCCCATTACTGAAAATTCATTTTAGGTAAACGATCATTTCCTTGGAAAATCGGATTAAACTTGGCATGAGATCATTTTATGTAACCCTGTTTTTAGCTAAGTACGCTTTATCATATTCATAATTTGATGACAGTCTTCCGCTTTTGAATTTTTATGGTTTTACGATCATACTGTTATACATGGACTTATGTTGTATCATATAATATATTTACATATTTCACATTGAGCTGCTTCTTTCAAATATACATGTATAATCACTGTGTGATACATAATATAGAAGATTCCGTCATGGGAAAGTGGATGCGTTCTTATTGAAAGTTGAAGAAGAAAACTTGGTACTAACTCGTAGTTGAACTTGTAAATACTTTTTCAAAGTGAAATGAAGTGCAAGATAACTTGAATGGCTACTCCCAATTCATAAATTGTGAACATATTATAAACTGGTGGGAAATACATTGATTCATTTATACCCATGTCATTATATCAGAGATCAGAAAGTACATCTTACATTACGATTATTGTGTTGCTCAACTCGTATCTTTATTTATAATCTATATTGGGTTGAACGACGCCCTGTACTGATGACTTGGATCTATTGGCGTCGGTGGATGATATATGAGATGATGGGAAGATGAGGTGAAAGGTTATTCTATTAGTTGTTTTTGGATAGTTGGAAGGAGTTGGTCGTGGCCTGTTGTTGAGAAACCATCCAAGAATAAACTTGAACGGCAAAGGGGAGCCACAAAAAAACCCTGTCAGGATGGTCGATCGTGGCAGGAATCGAACACCAGTCTACTAAACGACTAAGTATCAGAACTAAGAAATGTGACTAAGAATGGGTAAGTATCATTGTCTCAAACTTTCTAACAAATGCTACAACAGATCAATTAGTAGAGTGATAGGCCTAATTATATCAGTTCGGGCCTATCACTCGTTTTTTCCCATTTTGTATTATGATGAACTTTACATCTGCTGTTTGTTAATGAAAAGAAGTGATCATTGTCCGAGAGGCTTATTTCAAAGTGGAAGATATCAACATTCGTGTGTTTTATTTACTCTCAATACCAATGCTGATAATGTCCGGATATATATCACAGAAACGGTTTTTACTAATAATGTGTTCCGGACTTTCGGAAAATGAAAGACTGTTATCTGCGGCGGAAATTCATGGTCACCAACAGCACAGTTTTGGTGTTGAAGTTCATCGGTTATAAACATTTGAAATGGGGTGGTAAGATCGCCCTTGTGGTGCCCCGTCCAAACGATCCTATCTCTCATCCACAGCCTTAATTGGGGAACAATGATTCTGTATCAAGTTTCGATGTTATTAAAAAAAAAAAAACGACGGTTCAGTGTACTAGCCACTCGACCAACCGTCTCAGTGCACACCATAAAGTACCTCATTTGAGGGTGAGTGAGTGTAATAAATAATAACGATGGATAGACCATTCACAAAGCACATTAAACTATACCATCTATCCCATGATTTAAATAACGGAGTGAAGAATATAATTCCGCTCAAAGTGTGTGTCAATTTCCAAATTTTCTACAAATATTTCAGATGGTAGCAATAAAACTTGAAAACATCATCAAATCAATTCATTCATAAACAAAATTTCTTTTCAAATATGGCACTTTCACATATTTTACCAAAGCTAAATAAACTATTCCATATATCCTGCAGGGTAATCGGAAAATAAGGCGAGGGTAAAAAAGGCGATGAAAAGAAAGGCGAAAAATGACTAGGTAAATTAGGCGAGGGTGAAAAAGGCGAAAGAAGAGCGGAAGTCAAGACAAGACCGATCATCAGATTAGGGGTAGGAAGAAAAGGCGAGGGAAAGAAAGGCGAAAACACCGTATAACAGCTCTAGTAATAATCATATAATTTAATCATTGCTATGCTCATCTAATAATCAATTTTAATTCAATGAAATGTAGATGTCCTCTTCTCTTTTCGCTATGCTGCTATTCTTATGGTCATTTTTGAAATTTCGGAAATGCATAACAAAATTTACTGCTCGATAATGCCTCAAAACTATACACATCTAAGTTGGATGAAGGACCATAATGGGAAAAATTTCAGATTGGTGGGTATTATTGCCGTTTGACCTGTGGAGAGCTGACAAAAAAAAATAATAAAATGAAAAATAAAACGAACCCCAATTTTTTTCAGTACCGGTATATCAAATTTAACCCTCGCTAGAGCTCGTCTAAAAATATGAAGTTTTATTTTACAAAGTAGAGAACATTCACACCAAATATTTTTGTTGATAAAACGCTTTTTTTGGCCTGTGCAGCGTGTACAAAAAAAATGAATACGATTATTTCGTAGCAGAGTACTGTAATTTAATCATTTAATCATCTAATAATCAATTGAAATTGAAATTTGCCGAAAGAGCGGAAAGAGTATAGCGAAAAGAGAAGAGAACATCTACATTTCATTGAATTAAAATTGATTATTAGATGAGCCTGGCAATGATTAAATTATATGATTATTACCAGAGCTGTTATACGGTGTTTTCGCCTTTCTTTCCCTCGCCTTTTCTTCCTACCCCTAATCTGATGATCGGTCTTGTCTTGACTTCCGCCCTTCTTTCGCCTTTTTTACCCTCGCCTAATTTACCTACCCATTTTTATGCCTTTCTTTCCCTCGCCTTATTAGCCTAAGACCATCCTGCAGATTTCAGTCGAACTTTTCCCAGTTCAAGTCACTTTCTCATAGGGCTCTAGAGTAAAGCAACCGAAGATCAAACACGCAGCAAACAAATCCAACATTATGTCAACTTATAATTGAGAAAGGGTCATAATTATGTCTGTAAATGTGTGTTGGGTAGCGATACAGCGTGACTTGTTCTCCACACGGATTCTGACGGTTCATGGAACTAGATAATACAGAGCACAAAGCTAGCAAAGAACACGATATTATGTACACCGAATGATTTGAATTGCTGCGAGATATTTATTTGTGTGTACTGTGGCACGCTGATCCGACTCAGCTGCAGGCTTGCATGGTGGTGACCTTTCACACGAGAAAATAAGAAAGAAGAGATAGCTTAGAGAGAGAAAAATATTATGATGGAATCTGATTGAAGATGTATGGAAATGAAATTGAAAAGTAATGCTAGTGAAGGCTGGAAGATTCGGTCGAGCAGTACCTTCTGTTTGGCATTCTTTTCTCTATTTCCTTCGATATCTCATAGGATTGGTATTGCTTTTCTTTTATCCGAGGCAGCTGACTTGACCCCACTGTTCTGGTGAGGAGTGTATTGTCTTTTGTAGAGGTTAAAACGGAAAGCCACTCCCTGCCACCCTTCTTCCCAACAACAGAGATCAATTATAGTCGACCCGCTAACAGAGGAGAATATCAGTGGCGTTCGTTTTAGGAGGAGAGATGATGCGAATTCATAAACTAATTATATTGCGAATTTCATAACTACGATGTGGATTTTTCGAAGTATATTAACTCTAGAGTACCTGCAAAACATGCAAGGAATAACGATATGTTTATGGTCTCTAGAAACCGCCTGAATATTTTTAAATTTTCTCGTCTTTTGAGTATACAGTCGATGTATAATGGAATGATTTGTTCTGAAGACATTATCAATATATCTCTTGAGAGTTTAAAGGAATTGGAATTCATTGACAAATTTTATGTTTGACAAGGCACAGGTTGCACAAGTCTTTGTTATTTTAGTGTTTTATGTTTTTATATACTATGTTTGTATTTTATCATATTGAACGTGTGGGGCTTGCCCTGTTGTCAATAACAGACTTGATAATAATAATATGCTACAAGAATGTATTCCATGAGAGTAAGCAAAGGGTCAACCTCCAATCATAAAAGTTCATCATAAAAGTGATTTTAACCTTCATTTTGTAATTCATTACTCGATAATGTTCAACATTTAGCTCCACACAAGACGTGTATCAGACTGGAACTGCAAATGTTCGGATACAATCAGGTAGAATTGGGTTGGTATCAATTGGGATACCCCCAAGGCCCAGTTATTCGAATCGATAGTTAGTGGATTAAGCAAGAGTTAGCGGATCACTTGTTATCACCCTGTGTGACATATGTTATTTTCCTACTTTAACTAATAGCAGATTGGTACCAAACTAAAATTCGTAAAACTGACTGTAAGAACTTGATCGATGTCGACTTATGCACGGTTTCAGTCCATCACACGAACAGTTTGCAAGATCGAAATAAAACAGCAGAAACTATACTAACAGCATGGTCACAGCCACCTCGAATTTTGGGTTTATCTCGTACAGAGTTCCCCAAGAGTACGTCATGTATTTGTTTTATACAGACACAGCTCTGACATGGTACATACACACATCTCAGTGTTGTGCACACTTCCATTACCATTATGAACAAATGACATTTTATTGAATTGACTATAATTCTGGAGATGAAAAAGCGTGAGCAAGCAGTAATCTGAAGTCGAAAATACTTGTTAATATATCGATTATACTTGTTAATATATATAAAAGTAACAAATACGTTATTTTGCAAGTTTTACCTTATACAAAGATTTGTACTTTTCAAAATAAATATTTGTCAATAGTCATCAGTACCCATTCGACTATGGTAACCCGTATGGTGGCCGGAATAGCTGAATTATCCCTCATCTCAATCTCTCAGGCCAAAGTCAATTTCCAAATTGGATCAATTTCATCCCATTACTCACTGCGGTTTGAAAGTTTCGTCAACAATTTTATTCAGCCTTTCTATAATGGATGCCTAACAACTGACATTACGATAATGAAAGTGAATGGAAAAGCCCACGCTTTGTGAAATATGTGAATTATGACCAATATTCCAGTCCCCCCCCCGCCCCCCCCCCACGACACCCGTAATCCCTGTAATACCTTGTCTACAAGTCTTTATTCAAGTGTATAGAGCTTACTGAATGAGTGCCATTTATGTGACATGCACTTAACTAAATGAAGTTTTTATTTTTAGAGATCGGAAATGTAAATTTAAGGTACGTACAAGTAAAATATACATTGGATAAAACTTTGTACACCTTGTGTTTAGGTTATTCATACACAGAACTTGGTCATGAATTTGTTTTTTTCTGTGTTTTGATTGCTCAGTAAATCGGGAATTCCACAGTTTACCTCAATTTCCGATCTAAATCTACTATACGTTTTGATTTTATACATTGTGTATAGAAATTAAAATATCATACTTGAAATAATGACACATCATTGTGAACGATCGGAAAGTTTATTTTATTTCTATTGCGTTAAACGATACATGGTACAGTACTGATGACTGCGATCTATGGCGTCGGTGAATGATGTATGAGATGGTAGGAAGATGAGATGGAAGGTCATTTTATTGGGTGTTTTTGGATAGTGGGAAGTAGTCGGTCGTGGCCTGAAACTATCCCAGTATTGACCTGAACGACAGAAGGAAACCACGAACAACCCCTGTCAGGATGGTCGACCATGGCGGGAATCGAACCCCGGTCTCCTGAATGACGGTTCAGTGTGCTATCCACTCGGCCACATATCTCAGTACGATCGGAAAGTAATGTAGACAACCAATATAGTGTATCAGACTAACCATATTCAGATTGGATGAAACCAAAAATGAGACACTTTCGAAACATGAAATCTACAAAGGAACAACAATTAACTGTTGTCACAACTATTTATATTGTTTGATTCAGATTTAGTGTCTCACTTCGACGTCAACTGTTCATACAGAACCATTCCTACTTGAGGAGAATATTCGACATCGTAATTATTCTGATATTTGATTTTGAACTTTCGAATAATGTAATTGAAGAAAAATGATTCGTGATGTTTGTATTAGTTGAAATTCAGAAAAGTGAAACTCCGATTTCACTCAAGTAATAATGATAATAATGATGGTAATAATAATAATAATAATAATAATAATTATATATTAATTGTCTCCATTGGATCCACATACAATTACTAAATAAAACACTATACATTATGATACTGAAAATGTTGAAACATCTCATTTAGAACAATAGATAATTATGATAAATTGCATCTTGTCAGTATACATTTCGAACAAATCATCGACTGCATATATTTAAGAGATATCCCAAGTCCTCGTCATCATGTCATCATATGTTCATTCAAGGAATAATAAGCTCTTTCTATGAGAGGTTTTTTGATTCAAATTTGAATTTTGACAATGATTCTAAATCTCATAGCCTCTGGTATTTTATTATTTAGTATGAATTTCACATAATTAGAGTACACTTGTGTGAGGTTCGACGATCATTTTTGTAAATATTAATCCCCGTTTTTTCTAGTGGCATGATTGTGAACTTGATTAGATGTTTTGGTATTGTGAATGTTTTTCTCCGCGTTGATAATAACTTGGAAAAAATCCCGAATGAATAAATAACTCACCAGCTTGAATATTATTCCGTTTCAAAGCAAAGATTTGGGAAGACCTGGCATCATTGTGGATGACAGATTACGGAATCATATACAGCGCGATGAAGCGTGTATTCAAATCAATTTAGTTATCCATATAACATTCGAAAATGTGTCTTCATAGTAAGATTTTCATGTGATTGTGATTTTGACAGGTCATGTAAAAGGGTCCAGACATTAATTTGATCATGGTCTATATATTACGAAGAGCTAGGGATGGCTAGTGGGGGATTCCCCTCTACTTAAGGAAGGCTATATTAGGTGGCACTGCGGGGAGCGAGGCAAGAGATTGATAGGGCGTAACAATCATAGCGCAATCCATCATCCTATCACACCGGGATAAGACATACGCTACTGATACTTGCATGGCTCGATTTATTCGGATATGGGAAGAGAAAAGTCTGGATTTAGAAAGAAATTCTACCCAGATTTTAGAGATGACGCATCAAAGTTGAATGTACATTTTTCTTCAGTCTTCCAGTGCTATTTTCGTCGACCTTTTCCGGTTGGAAAATTACGTATCTTTAAAGAAAGAAATCTTGAGCTTAACACTGTCCCATTCAGTGTTGATTCTTATTAAACAGAAATGCCAATAATGGAAAGTCAATTTGATCGAATGAATGGGTAATATCTCTGAATGTCCCTCGTCTGTTTCTTGTCTAATGAACCGGTAATGAGGTGCTCACGGATGGTAGCCACGTGTTCAAGGTTCAAGGTTCATCAGTGGGTCAAGTTCACTGAATAGAATGTCACCTCACAACATTGCCAACAAGGGCGCCTCTGACAATCACATACTGTCGAGAACGCAATACGCGGTGTTACATTGTCTCTCTCTCTCTCCCTCTTCTTATATATATATATATATATATATATATATATATATATATATATATATATATATATATATATATATATATATATATATATATATATATATATATATACATATATATATAAATAAATATATATATATATATATATATATATATATATATATATATATATATATATATATATATATACATATATATATACATATCTATATATATATATATATATATATATATATATATATATATATATATATATATATATATATATACATACATATATATATATGTATATATATATATATAAATATATATATATATAATATATATATATATATATATATATATATATATATATATATATACCCATATATATATATATATATATATATATATATATATATATATATATATATATATATATATATATATATATATACATACATATATACATATATATATATATATATATATATATATATATATATATATATATATATATATATATATATATATATGTCTATATATATATATATATATATATATATATATATATATATATATATATATATATATATATATATATATATATAAATATATATATATATATATATATATATATATAAATATATTTATATATATATATATATATATATATATATATATATATATATATATATATATATATATATATATATATATATATCGTATGAGCCTACCTCTGCAAAATATGCAATGATTTAAGATATTCAAAAAGAGATTATTTTTCTTCATGATAAAATGCCTTCAATGGGATACTTTCGGTTTTAGTAGTGGAAATACAGTCGGCTTATTGATTTAGATCCTGACGAACGGCTAGTCTTCATAAAAAGCGTACGAACTAGAAACGTCAATAGAGTAAAGGAGCCTTTATTATTAGCGTTTTCTATCAAGATTATATGTACGGTATAAAGTCGAACTTGAGGGGTATTATTCCTGTTATGGTTTTGGATTCCCAATCAAAATTCATCTCTAGAACTTCACCACGGCACAGGCCCATAACATGAGTACGCTATAGACAGGTCGAGTAGAAGACAGATAGTTTTATTACTGCTATTTTTTATGTGGTACTGGTTGCCAAAAAAAGTTATTCGTATCGTCATGCCGTATTATTATCCTCATCTGGATGTTCATTTCTTTGAACCACTATTTTGAAGAGAATATTTACACCCTGTTTTGTTCTTGTTAATATAAAAGAAAATGTTTCTATGTACGGATAGAATATTATGATCACATTTATTCGCTCCGTGTTGAATCCGATCTTGTTGATTCAATTCATTCTTTATTCGTTGATTGTCGTGCTAGTGGACGACTGAATGAAGAGACGAAACTGTTGCATTGAGTGGTTGTAGACACAGTTTGGCGGGTTTCAACTTGAACACTCTATTAGTCATTTCGTGTGGTACATTTTCACGACGCTCCAATAGGCTGAATAAAACTAGATCACATATTCACGTCTGGACGACTGCAGATGCATATTGACACTCACAATTCACAAAATCCTTTAGTTAGTGGACAGCGCATACCACTCGCATTATAGCTGATCACATTTAATAGAGACGACTTTATACATACGTACAAAACATAATTTGAAACCTCAGCAAAGTTCTACTCATATATCACGTATTTCGAAAGTGTTCTCCATTTCAGATCACAATTCTATCACTAGTAATGAGACAGTAATATGAAAATAGACAATCTGTTATAAGTTGTTCAACAACAATAGTTTTGAGCCGACAGCGTCTGTAGGCTTGTATTAT
>OZ023327.1:24025952-24033452 GCA_964007535.1 Brachyptera risi
TATGATCGAAAAAAGTGTGGGTCATTTGGTTTTTTGGTCATATGGTATTTCGATCATTTGATCTTTCGGTTAAATGAACTTTCGGTCTTTTGCTTTTCGATCAAATGGGATTTCGAGCATTTGATTTTTTGGTGATTTGATGCGCTGCCTGATGCACTGACACGACGTCAGTGTATTACCAACCAGCAACACTTGACAGTACGACTGACAGTTGAATGGCTCAAGCAAGCTCAATACATCATTATTAGATCATTCCAGTCGGGCATCGAACTCGAAACTTCCCATTAGAAGGCCATTATTCTTTGACACTACCAGAATGTAGCATCTCTTCACAAAGACTAGAGAGACATCGGTGAGCACTACATTTTTTCGTCCAGTTGAGTGAGAAATGACTGTTATATAAGTATATATATATATATATATATATATATATATATATATATATATATATATATATATATATATATATATATATATCTATATATATATATATATATATATATATATATATATATATATATATATATATATATTTATATATATATATATATATATATATATATATATATATATATATATATATATATATATATATTTATATGCCACCCTCGGTAGCTCGGTCAGCTGAGGCACCGCGTCAGAAACTGAAGTCACCGTTGAGCGCGGGTTCGAGTCCCGCATAAGGCTTGGGTTTTTGTAAACGTCCTTCCACCTATATCATCACTTCATAGTTTCATAATCATCTGCTCATTCGTACCCCCGTATAACCTAGCTTTTGGTGGGGTCGTTAAGCAAACAATAATCATCGGCTACATACCATTTGATCGAAATCCCATTTAATCGAAATCCCATATGATCGAAAAAAGTGTGGGTCATTTGGTTTTTTGGTCATATGGTATTTCGATCATTTGATCTTTCGGTTAAATGAACTTTCGGTCTTTTGCTTTTCGATCAAATGGGATTTCGAGCATTTGATTTTTTGGTGATTTGATGCGCTGCCTGATGCACTGACACGACGTCAGTGTATTACCAACCAGCAACACTTGACAGTACGACTGACAGTTGAATGGCTCAAGCAAGCTCAATACATCATTATTAGATCATTCCAGTCGGGCATCGAACTCGAAACTTCCCATTAGAAGGCCATTATTCTTTGACACTACCAGAATGTAGCATCTCTTCACAAAGACTAGAGAGACATCGGTGAGCACTACATTTTTTCGTCCAGTTGAGTGAGAAATGACTGTTATATAAGTATATATATATATATATATATATATATATATATATATATATATATATATATATATATATATATATATATATATATCTATATATATATATATATATATATATATATATATATATATATATATATATATATATATATATATTTATATATATATATATATATATATATATATATATATATATATATATATATATATATATATTTATATGCCACCCTCGGTAGCTCGGTCAGCTGAGGCACCGCGTCAGAAACTGAAGTCACCGTTGAGCGCGGGTTCGAGTCCCGCATAAGGCTTGGGTTTTTGTAAACGTCCTTCCACCTATATCATCACTTCATAGTTTCATAATCATCTGCTCATTCGTACCCCCGTATAACCTAGCTTTTGGTGGGGTCGTTAAGCAAACAATAATCATCGGCTACATACCATTTGATCGAAATCCCATTTAATCGAAATCCCATATGATCGAAAAAAGTGTGGGTCATTTGGTTTTTTGGTCATATGGTATTTCGATCATTTGATCTTTCGGTTAAATGAACTTTCGGTCTTTTGCTTTTCGATCAAATGGGATTTCGAGCATTTGATTTTTTGGTGATTTGATGCGCTGCCTGATGCACTGACACGACGTCAGTGTATTACCAACCAGCAACACTTGACAGTACGACTGACAGTTGAATGGCTCAAGCAAGCTCAATACATCATTATTAGATCATTCCAGTCGGGCATCGAACTCGAAACTTCCCATTAGAAGGCCATTATTCTTTGACACTACCAGAATGTAGCATCTCTTCACAAAGACTAGAGAGACATCGGTGAGCACTACATTTTTTCGTCCAGTTGAGTGAGAAATGACTGTTATATAAGTATATATATATATATATATATATATATATATATATATATATATATATATATATATATATATATATATATCTATATATATATATATATATATATATATATATATATATATATATATATATATATATATATATATATATATATATATATATATATATATATATATATATATATATATATATATATATATATATATATATATATATTTATATGCCACCCTCGGTAGCTCGGTCAGCTGAGGCACCGCGTCAGAAACTGAAGTCACCGTTGAGCGCGGGTTCGAGTCCCGCATAAGGCTTGGGTTTTTGTAAACGTCCTTCCACCTATATCATCATCATCATCATCATCATATATAAATATATATATATATATATATATATATATATATATATATATATATATATATATATATTTATATATATATATATATATATATATATATATATATATATATATATATATATATATATATATATATATATATATATATATATATATATGTTTATATGTCACAATGAAAACGTCACACCATCATTATTGTCAAGCTAGATGTCTAGGCTTGCTTGTGATGGGCGAGGAAGGGGGCGGGGGATACCGTTATACTGGATCGATCAAGGTATGGTATAGTTCGAAAACAGTCTATAAAGAGGGTGTTTTTCTCTTTAAACTAAATCTTTCTCCATCTAAGATGATGGACATATTTTTACATGACAATGCTCAGCGTGTTCAGGCATTCTCCAACTCATACCCTGCAAAAAAACTCCATCCCTATATTTAACTAACTCGTTTAAGAGCAACTCCCCAAGGCCCTTATTCAAGGGTTACACCCCGCTATAAAAAGTTTTCACAAAACCACCCTCTAAAGTTAATATCTCCACCTACTCCCTATCATCTATTCGCCCGCGGATCGCAATGTGCGCTATTACCCTGGCTCTTGACGTTTCATCACGACAGTCGAACTAGACGTGAAATATATGCCATCGTTTCGAATCGTTTATGGGTCTGTGGTTCAAATTAATTTCTAATAGTTCTTTGGACTGATTGTATAATTTGTAATTGTGAGAGGAGAAAAAGTGATACGTATTGTGGTGAAAGATTGTTCACTTTTCTGTGGCCCTATATACTCGACTGCACTTGCATTCTCGATTACAAATATTCAAATTTATTTGATTGATTATTGTTTGCTTAACGACCCCACCAACAGCTAGGTTATACGGGGCTACGAATGAGCTGGTGATTGTGATTGTATGAAGTGAAGATTAGTTCGAGGACATTTACAAAATTTTACAACTGGAAAAATAATACCATCATCTCACCGTGTAATGTAACTACTACATAATATATTTTTCTTTGACACAAAGTAATTTTTCTCCAATTGAGACCAAGGATGGCAAAGTAGGGTCGTTCGGCCGGGGCATCACAAGGGCGATCTCATACTATCTTGAAGGAAAATAAAACCCCATTCAAGGAACAGTTATTTGTCAGTTATGTATATACTGTCAATTGAGGGTTGAATAAATCATTCAATATAGTATAGGACTATAGTTTTAACAGTGGTGGTGCAAACTTGTTATTCTTGCTGTTTCGTATATACTTATAAACAGCTATATGTATTCATACTTCATAAATCCATACTGTAATGAATAATAAGAATGCCTGAATGAATAATGACTAGAAACTGAAAAATTAAAGACAATTATGAGTTGCTTTGAAATGATATGCGCGTCAATTTCAACTCTCACTTTCACTTGCTGAGATTGGCTTTTAGTTGGCGCGTGTAGAATCTTGAACCTTGTTAGCTTCCAAGTTCACGTCTACGACAATAAGTTGGCAGCATGCATGCCTCCCTCCGTAGCTCAGACAGCTAAGGCGCCGCATTAGAAACTCAAGTCGCTATTGGTTGTGGTTTCAAGTCCCGCATAAAGCTTGGGTTTTTGTTTATGTCCTTTCACCCATCATCACTTCATCGTTTCATAATCACCCGCTCATTCGTACCCCCGTATGACCTAGCTGTTGGTGGGGTCGTTATGCATTGTGTTTGTACAATAGAAAAATGCATGTTCCTTTCTGTTCATGAACCAGTGTCATCGAATACAAAGTATACCAGTTCGAAGATAATTTCATGCTCTTTAATCAATATGCGATTCCATTTTATTGAATTCAATCAGTTTGAAGATAAAACGTGAATGAATACCAAGAATGTGATGCAATTCTTTCACGCATTATTTTAAAAGTGATGGAATTGACAAAATAGAATGTCATATTAATTAAAAAGCATGGAATAATCTTGGAGTTGGTATATCTTGTTTATCCAATAAGACTGGTGGGAGAACATGGACAGCTAGTGGTGAGAATGTATCGTCCAAGCACCGTGCAATGCATCCCTTAGGGCATCCCAAGTCTCCATAGGGCAAGAAGTTCCCACCAGGGTGATTATTTGTGAACATATCGTGAATGTTTATTATGGATCGACAATATTTCAAAGAAGTAACTTCTCTGCACGGTGTGAAGCAGTTTCACAACAATACGTTCATCTAGAGAGCTACTACGATTGTTTATGCTTCAGTTGACACTGAACAAGGTCACAAACCATGCATCTAGCGTTACATACACGATTTGATTGCTTCTTGAGATATTTCATCGTGTTCGTTATCGATGTCTTAGTAAGACAACTGCCTTTGAGCTAAACTAAAAGTGAGAAGTTCAACCATATGCGCTTGGCATACAAGAGCAGGAAAAGTCGGGCCAGTTTTGTTGTAAATCAAGGTGACAGAAACTATTTATTTGTATCAACACGGTTACAGGCATGTTGATGAAATTCAGTTTATCTGATGGAAGAAAGATGACTCAACCAAAGTATCAATTGTCATCTTCATGCTAATCATCTACTGGGTTTCGTCTATGTAACGGTTTAACATATTTTCCAACAAATTTTCCAAACTTTTCTTGGAATTTCAACTTTTTTCCATTTGAAATTTTTAATATACTATTTCAACATTGATAAATAGATGAATAACAAAAAAATGTGGTACACTTTTGTGCGTGGATTCCCCTCGAGCAAAAATAATCAATCATTGTTGTAAGTTTTCCATGAGCCAAACATTGAAACATTTGAAATGCTGCATTGTGAACGGGTGTTTAATCTTTCCTGTCTGGATTGATTGAAGAGAAATATGCCGTGAATAGTTTGATGACCGATCCCGTTGTTCTCCCTCTACGCAAGCATGGGATGTAGCTCTCTCCAGAAGTCATGTATCAGCGGGGCGGGGTGTTTGCGGTTTGCAGTGCCAGGCGGTTATAGCAATCCTATGCACACGAATAATTGTTATGTACCGTGTAATGGCTGAGGTGAACCACACAAAAATGGTGTCACCCTCAAGAGAAATCCATGCGATAGAAATGAAGCTGTGATCCTTGATACGCAGCAGTGTTACATGCTCTCATGGTTTCACTCAGAATATTACTCATACTCCATGTTTTTAATCGTATAATAATTAGAATGTTCGTTAATATATAATGTTATAATGTTTGATTTATCACGTTCATAATGTTATAATATTATATGAATATATAAGGTACTTGTACCGGATAAGGCCATGTACCCTAATAAGGCCACCAACTGTTATTTCGAAAAATTCAACTTTTTCTTCAAATATATCGCTAGTAGTACCATCGAGACTATCACTCAATTCCTCAATCCAAGTTTCAAGTCACTGCCACCTCAAATGCGAACGGAAAGAATTTTTATGCTGAAATATTCCCAACCTCTGACAGCTGATCTAAAATTGTGTTAGTATATAAATATTCAAATCTTGTACAATTCAGAGTTTATTGACATTATTTCGATTCGTGGTCATCATGGATATACTGAGCTAGTAATATTAGTTGCTTTGAACTTCTAGTGTATTTAATTAATTCAAAAGAAAAATACTCGAGTGTTCCTAATACGGCCATGCAATGGTCAACGTGTAACAACCCTACTTCCATATTGCTTACGTCGGTGACTCTATTGATTTGTAATAATCCTATTGTAATTATCTCAAATAATGTGTGAATATTGAAATGAATTCATAATTCACATTCATAATCAATGTCGACTTGTGCACCTTGATTATCCTTGTTAATATCCCATTTGTAATACAGTTTAACATATTGGCCTTATAGGTTCACGTGTTCATAATAAGGCCAAAGAACATTCAAATAGTTTTTTTGAATTTAGATTCATCTTTTAAAATTTTTTTGGCACTATGAACAAAGTATTTGATGGAGAAAGGTTCCTGCTAACTTTTAAAAAAATGTGGGGGTCTTAAAATCTGCATCTAGTAATTTAAAAATAATAAAGTCTACTAAGGTGGCCTTATTAGGTCTACCCACCTTATATAAATATATATATATATATATATATATATATATATATATATATATATATATATATATATATATATAAATATATATATATATATATATATATATATATATATATATATATATATATATATATATATATATATATATATATATATATATATAGATGACTTATTTTAACGAATATGACAGAATGGTGAGTAGGCCCATAATGTTTGCAAGCATGTGCACTCAAATTCTGTCCTAATCTATGAAGAGCATGAATTTTCAATTAAGAAAAACAGGGTCGTTTTATTGGGTAAAATGATTCATTTGCCAAGTGAAAAATAAATACGTAGAAATACAAAATCAAAAAATATCTTATTAATAAAAAATGGGAATGAATGAAAATGAATGAATAAGATGGATGGAAAATGTATGGAGAAATAAAGATTAAATATCATAAAAGTCACAATACAGTGAATCCGTCATTCGGGAGACCGGGGTTCGATTCCCGCCATGGTCGAACATCCTGACAGGGGTGCATCGTGGTTTCCCTCTGTCGTTCAGAAGACCGAGGTTCGATTCCCGCCATGGTCGACCATCCTGACAGGGGTGCATCGTGGTTTACCTCTGTCGTTCAGGAGACCGGGCATGGTCGACCATCCTGACAGGGATGCATCGTGGTTTCCCTCTGTCGTTCAGGAGACCGAGGTTCGATTCCCGCCATGGTCGACCATCCTGACAGGGGTGCATCGTGGTTTCCCTCTGCCGTTCAGGAGACCGGGGTTCGATTCCCGCCATGGTCGACCATCCTGACAGGGTTGCATCGTGGTTTCCCTCTGTCGTTCAGGTCAATACTGGGATGGTTCCTTAACAACAGGCCACGACCGACTCCTTCCCACTATCCAAGAACACCTAATAGAATAACCTTTCATCTCATCATCCCACCATCTCATATATTATTCACCGACGCCAATAGGCCGTAGTCATCAGTACAGTGCGTCGTTAAACCCAATATAAATAAAACGATAATACAAATAAT
>OZ023327.1:24038452-24045952 GCA_964007535.1 Brachyptera risi
TTAAAATAACCAACAGGTTATACCACTTGGATCGCAACACGGTTAAAATAACCAACACGTTATACCACTTGGATCGCAACACGGTTAAAATAACCAACAGGTTATACCACTGGGATCGCAACACGGTTAAAATAACCAACAGGTTATACCACTTGGATCGCAACACGGTTAAAATAACCAACAGGTTATACCACTTGGATCGCAACACGGTTAAAATAACCAACAGGTTATACCACTTGGATCGCAACACGGTTAAAATAGCCAACAGGTTATACCACTTGGATCGCAACACGGTTAAAATAACAAACAGGTTATACCACTTGGATCGCAACACGGTTAAAATAGCCAACAGGTTATACCACTTGGATCGCAACACGGTTAAAATAACCAACAGGTTATACCACTTGGATCGCAACACGGTTAAAATAACCAACAGGTTATACCACTTGGATCGCAACACGGTTAAAATAACCAACAGGCCATTTGGATCGCAACACGGTTAAAATAACCAACAGGTTATACCACTTGGATCGCAACACGGTTAAAATAACCAACAGGTTATACCATTTGGATCGCAACACGGTTAAAATAACCAAATGGTAAAGCGGGTTGGCATTGGCTTAATGGTTTCAAAATCAAGGTGTGAATCACGGCTTTCCGTTATTTAAAAAATTTGATTGTATTGTTCCTATAATTCCAAGTTGTTGTAGCTTCAAACACTGCGTACTTTCGAGGGGAAATTTTTCTATGATTTCAAATAACTATTATTCAGAATGTGATGTAGGGTAATACATGAGTGTAGTAAAACACACCGCTGAATAAATGAATATAAAGTTGAATTTCAAATCCTCGGTAGCTCGGTCAGCTGAGGCACCGCTTCAAAAACTGGAGTCACCGTTGGGCGTGGGTTCGAGTCCCGCATAAGACATGGGTTTTTATTAAACGTCCTTTCACTTATCACTTCATCATCACCTGCTCATTTGTACCCCCGTATAACCCAGCTGTTGTTGGGGTCGTCAAGTAAACAATAATCATCATCAGCAGATCATGGGAATGCATCTTGCTACTTGGATGAGCGATATTGAGGATTTCCATTCGGCCAAAATTGGGTCTATATTTGTTTTTTGGTTGCTTTTTGTGCATGCTCCACAGTTAGCAAGGTCCAATTGATTAACATACAACTTTTCTAGGCATTATTTATCTCCCAATTTGAAACTGTATTGTTTTTTTTAACAAACGGTCGAATATAGATTCTGAGAAATAGATTATTGGAATTTTGAAAATAATCATAAGGAAACCGGTGAAAAAGATAAAAAAAGTCCATCCGAGAGAATAATTTTGAGATGTTGCCAGGTCTACTATGACGGATGTGTTACGTTTGACATGTTTTATGCCAATCGGGGAAGCCTTTTCAAAATCATGGTGTGTAGATTTCTATAACAATTAATATAAATTTCTCGACCATCTCGTATGTCCTATGATACGTTTTCCCAGTAAATTGAAACAGTGGATATGATAACGAATACTTGCCACTCACATTGTGGATAGTGGATCAGCAATGGAATTCAACGAATGAGTACTGTATAATGACTAATGAGGGTTGAAGGTGACATGCTTTTAATTGAAGTGTAACAATTAAACGGGAGGAAGATGTTGATTGATTGGTACGCACACTGATTCTAATTGAAGTTGTGATCTCTGTAAAGAGAAATGGTCGTTGGAGAGATTTATTACAACAGAATCGAATGTGAAGTATTTGTGAGACTGAAGAATGCTATTCATTGAACAAATTGTCACTAATGAACTCTCTCCTAAAGTAATAATAACAATAACGATATATAAAAAACAGTTAATTAAATGAAATCACTGATAAAGTAAATTCTCGGTACCTTTTTCTTCCAATAACAGGTAAATCTGAGAATTTCAAGTAGTTCACAGACCTTTCATTCTTCATTCCTATAACATGTATTTTTTCAGCATTTTTCGTCGTTTTAATAATTTCAAATATTGACTTGGATGGGCGGTCTCGTTTTGAAACCATATGCCTATATAGTAAATGCACAGAAACACAAAACTCGGTGTATATTGGTGTGCAGAAGAGGAAATTAATCAATTTGATATATTTACCGGTATTTCAAAGAGCATAATAATATCAATTTCCATTAATTTTATCATTTCGATGACTATAATGAATGATGACAAGACTACAGGGAAACAGATTCATTCTATGATGCTTCACGATAAGATTGATTGAAGACAACTTCGAACCGTCGAGTTTTCTTCTATCATTTTATGAGAAATTAGATTAAGCATTCGACGGAGCTATTACATCCTGATCATATTCCGGTGGTAATTATACTCCCTCCCCTCTTGCCTGTGTCTCCCCTCACCCCTCAGCGCTCCGGGCCTTGCGGCTTCCCAATATTCCTCTCTGTCGCCCTCATCGCTGCCTACATCTACCTCAGTTTCCTAGGTACGTCACTTGTCAACATGCTCACATTGCTCCATCTTCCTTATTATTCACACATGCAATAACAATTCAAAGAGATATTAGATGCGAAAAGGAGAGACAAATAATTACTCAAAGTTCACTCTATATATCCATCACCTGGAGGATAAAATGTATCTTGCATGTAAACCATGACGGTAACAATACAATGCAAATAGAGGCTCAAACCAGAAGATAAACATGATTTCCAGCTATGAATATTTTTGAAACCGTATGCAAAAGAGTTTAAATTAATTATTTTAACTTCAATTCGAAAACATTAGCCGAGTATTCTCTCATACACCTGAATTTCCATCTTCATACTCACATCTCAATTGAAATAATTAGAAAGTAGCCCATCACACTCTACCCGTCTACCGTGTCACTTAAACTCAACAAAGAGGCCTCTAGCTGGGCTTCGATTTCTTGGCTTTCATTTGCTCTTTTTTGTGTAATATTGCCATTTCCCCAATGTTTTAATAATTCGAGTTCCCACGCTGACGATCGAGCTCGATATCAGCTTGCACTTTTCCACGATCTCAAGTAATACATACAGCTGTCACATGAGAAGACCCGTTCATATACAATGCGGAACCAGAACTATTTGGGAGGTACCCAACTAAACGTGCATTAGGCGCAAATATTAATTCTTCTGTAATATCTAGTCGAGCGGTAGCTCGACGAAAGCCAAGTCTGTGCGAAGTCTCAGCTACACGCTTACACTGTTTCCACGAAGTACTTCCAAGCGGTTTTGAGCATACTGCATCTCCGGAACTAAGAAACTTAGGTACCTCTAGTTTGTTGCAATGGAATGAGGCGCCATACACGACACGACATACAAATCAAAGATATCGGAACAAACGTTTGGAAGTTATAGCACTGTGAAAATACTACTTTTTCCGTTTTCTTAACCTCCTCCTCCTGCTCCTCCTTCTCCTCCTCCCCTTCCCCCTCCTCCTCCTCCTCCTCCTTCCGTCGTCAGCTAAGAATTCGGCTACAAGCCGAACGAATCGTCCGATTTGTCTGATTTTTTCAGAGATTATGTGAACCCATATGAAATTGTGACTTTTGAATATCTCAACCGGCAGTTGCTTTTGAAGCCGGAAGTAAGGTCATTTCACACTCATTTTTCAAGTTTTAATTATTTTAAAAAATCATTTCACGACATATTTCAATGACATTTCCAAAATATGTTTGTATGAATATACCAGATTGATTGTCTGTGCGAGATTTATCAATTGATCATTTTAACCGGAAGAGATTGGAATAATAACTTTCAGAAATGAAGAATACTGTCGTATCGACGGTTAAATCACAGCCACCAATGAACCATCGAAAACCTTGGGTACTTTTTTTCTCCGCTCTATCTATCTGAATGATCGTCACCAGACACAACAGAGAGATAGATAATGAATGTTAAATGAAACAGCTGATATTTATAAATTATCACGTTGATATCTTATTGCCTGATAATGCAAATTTCAGTAATCAGTATATTTTAAGTATGGTATTTGAAGAATATTCCAACTTGACGCCCATTTTGGGCCATTCAATGCTGATATACGATAGGCGAGGAAATCAATTAAGAGACAGTAGTATTTATTCAAACGAAAATTTGATAACACGGACGAAAAATATATTCTGATGCTATTGTGAACAAGAAAGTGCATCTAGTCATTATGAAGCAACAACAATTACTGATATCCCACCAAAAACCCTGATGGGTGAAAACTATGGAGCCAAGTTCTGAAATATTTTAGCAACTACAAAAACTTCCTGATATAAAAGGTGTGAAATCAAAACTGTATGTCAAGTGCAACTCATTATTCATCAATACGGCCTGGAAAATAACAGGAAACACATGGCTCATTGCCCCCCACGTCCCCTCATATAACACCACTCCGAATTGAAGTGAAGTGCATGATGATAAGAAATGGTCAACTTCACGTTCCTGACACAGGGAAACGTCATAGGAATCAAGAAACTTGCCCTCCCCTGTCCATTTTCTATTCTGAAATGTAGTTTTCTATCAACTTGAGGACATTTGATGGGTAGTGAGTGATTAAGAGAACTTGAATTGAGAGCCTACATTTGATTAGGGTCCACACTATCTTGAAAAATTCTCACGTTATAAGTTCATAGAACCTAACTTGGAAATATCTTGTTAGATTTCGTGATATATGTTTTATGAATAAAATAAAAACACTCAAGTTACTTTCAAATTCAAAGTATAATTTCAAATTGGTTTTATGTTTCATTTTTATTCTCATTTGAGGTTATAATTTATTATAGGCTACTCCGATGAGGAAATGTATGTCCGGGTCAAAGTCAGTCTTTGCCTTCTTTCGAGCCACAAATGCAACATTTATTTAAAAAGGTGGTTATTTTGATAATTTAATAAATAATAATGCCAAATGCGACAGTCTCCATGAGACTATGCGTAAATTATAAATTTTCTTGACTCATATTACGTTTCCCTGTGTCAGGAACGTGAAGTTACCCATTTCTTTTCATCATGCACTTGACTTCAATTCGGGGTGGTGTTATATGAGCTGGGACGTGAGGGGCAATGAGCCAAGTGTTTCCTGTTATTTTCCAGGCCGTATTGATGAATAATAAGTTGCACTTGGCATACAGTTTTGATTTCACACCTTTTATATCAGGGAGTTTTTGTAGTTGCTAAAATATTTCAGGACTTGGCTCCAAGTTTCTACCCGTCAGGTTTTGGGTGGGATAATATATACTTGAGAAATGAGAACAAAAGACGAATACGATAGTTTTGGACTACAATTATCAAAATGTATCATCTTGCAATACTTGTTCATATTCCTCTGATTGGAAGCAGACCAGTTTTCACCATTTTCTCTACGACGTAAAAAAGGTACAGGATAAATATCTCCAGCCCGTGAACGAGTCTGGCGTTTTCTTGGACCAAATTGAGAAAGTTTGTGCATGGTGGTATCATATTGCCGCGGTCAGTTAGATTCAAGACATTAAAGGGAAAGTTAAGTTGTTATTTGGAGATTATTTGAAGATTGCAGATTTGTATTCTATTCATAATTTTAAGATATACAGTATTTTTTATTTCATCTATAAGTTGACGCGTCCGGGAGAAAAATGCAATGGAAGTATTTGCTAATTCCTGGAAATGGGGACTGTGACGTACGGTGGTCAAGTCGCTCTCCTCCCCACACAATGATCCATTCATTCAGTTTCCCGTTAGTTACGGTATACGTGAGACGTATTGTAGTAGCTCTATGCTAACTGCAATGCCTGGTTGTTGCGTATTCGGGTGCAATAACTATACAGAAAAAAATATTAAACCAGTGCGTTATCGCTCATTTCCTAATCATGATAGATTACCAAAACAATTCGCTATTTGGATTAAAAAATACATATGACAAATTTTAAGCCGTCGAAATTTTCTTGAAAGCGATTATACTTACATGGGGATATTTTACGATGTCAATTAATGCCGAATGCATTTAGATTTGGTCCACGTTTGAAACCGGGTGCAGTGTCATTTCAGAATTTGAAAGGCCAACAAACGGGAGCATTATATGAGATAATGACAAAAATCTCAGACTTGCTCGAAAATGAAGACTGACACAATTTCAGAAGAATATAAACCACATTAAAATTTCAAGGTTTTGAAATGTTTTTTTCATGGTTTTGTATTATTGTAAACATTGCACCTAGTCCACGTCCAACGATGCAAGAATTAAAACATAAACATTACGCGATGCGCACCTCAGAATACATCATAATGAGGAGCATAATATGTGAGAGTTCAAATGATTTTTTAACATCTCAAACTATTATCAGGAAAATATCTCAAGTTGAATTATGATATTTTTTTTTTTTTAAATAATATCGAAACTTGAAACAAAATCCTTGTTCCCCAATCAAGGCTGTGGATGAAAGATATGATCGTTTGGACGGGGCACCACAAGGGCGATCTTACCACCCTATTTTAAATGTTTATAACCATGTTTATAACCAATGTTTATAATTTGATTAATCACAGCCGGCCACTTGGTATTTATTGCCTTGTTGTGACGCAATAAACCCTATATAATTAATTTTGACTCGAGTTCTTCTGGATATTGTTCTCTCATTGCCGACACGACACAAGACGGAATAATTACTATATTGTTGCCTTTCCAAAGTGACGTATTTGAATGAATCCTAATTACGAATTGTTTGTAACATAATCGCCACACTATGTTTGGGGGTTGATCGTCGATAAGAGCTATTCTCTTTCTCCTACTCGTGTTTTGTTTTTAATTATTTGGTGGCGTAACGTATTGAGTACCGTACATATATTTAGATAAAATTATAGAATACAAATCTGGATTTTGTGTTACGCAAATAAAATTCCCTCTAACCTTTGAAATAGTATACGTTCACATTCTCTACAACACAAGCTTTCGTGGACGGTTGGCATAACCTTACACTTATCACACATACACCATAAAAGATGCTCACGTCTTCCTAGACATCTTGCCGTCAACCTGTGCTCTTCTATAGCTTGCACTACCGGTACTTCGATTTCACTATCTGAATACTCGGGTTCGAATCGATACGGTTGGATTGCCCGATCAGTCATATCCAATATAAATTTGAATCCAATAAGTATTAACGTTAGCCCAAGTTTGGTTGAAAAACTTCCGGTAAATTAAAATCAATATAGCTCTAAATATAAACGATATGAGCACATATGAAATACACATTTTAAGATTCAGAGTGATTAAATAACATAACACTGCTTTACGAATTATTGTATTCATGCAATTGCAGATACACAATTCAAAAACCATAAGCCAAGGTCGACAATACGTCTCTTTGGTTGTGAAGTCTGAAACAAACTAAAAGTGCATGTATTGTTCGGGAATTTAAAGTTCTCAGAACCACGTGAATGGCAGAATTGCACCTGCTAAGATGGGAGTGGAATGAATGACTGACCATGGCTAGTCAACAATTCTTGGAATCCACTATAACTGACATGCAAG
>OZ023327.1:24050952-24065952 GCA_964007535.1 Brachyptera risi
TGATGTTAAATCTATAATGCATAACTGTGACATTATGACGTCTCGTGTAGTCACACATAATAATCAAGTGCAGTCTACGTTTATGCCTTCGGTTTCTACTAGCCTCATAAAATCTATAATTGAACAATTAGACGTGAATAAACAAGCCGGTTTCGATCTGATAAGAGTTCGTGATTTGAGGTTTTTAAGTGATGTTATTAGCCCTATTTTATCTAAATTTATAAATTTATATTTTGAACATGGTGTTGTGCCAGATAAATTGAAAATTGCGGTAAATCGTCCTGTTTATAAAAAAGGTGATCATTTATTATACTCAAATTATAGACCAATAGCATTGTTGCCAATAATTGATAAAATAATGGAGCGGTGTGTTGCAATAACCTTAACTAATTATCTAAGAAAATATAATATCATTAGCAAATTCCAATTTGGCTTCCAAAGAGGAAAGAGTACTTCTGACCTCCTTGTTGAATTTTCGGATTACGTCAACTGTAAACTGAATGATAATATGCACATTATTTCTATGTTTCTTGATTTCTCAAAAGCTTTTGATACTCTTTCCCACAGTAAATTATTAAAAGCACTTGATAATGTTGGTGTTAGAGGCCCTATGTTGGATTGGTTTGAGAGTTATTTAACGAATAGAACTTTTTTAGTGAAAGTTAACAATGAATTTAGTGATATTAAAACTTGTGGAAGTGGCGTGCCACAAGGTTCAATTTTGGGACCAATTCTTTATTTAATTTATGTTAATGATATGGTGAATTGTCTTGTGAATTGTAAGGTTTTTTTGTATGCCGATGACACTGTCTTATGGAAATTTCACCGATGACACTGTTTCATGAAAATTTGAAGATTGCAGAGTGCAATATGCAAGCAGATTTCAATAATATTTTTAAATGGACTCACGACCATAACTTGGTGATACATTCTAGCAAAACTAAAATTATCCATATTTTTTCCCCATTCAATGAATTCAGACTTGAATCTGTTGATATCATTCATCATAATTATAGCTGTCTTCACAATTCAATAGGACTAAGCGAGCTGAGGTGTAATTCTTGTATTGATAAAATAAATGTTGTGGACAGTCACGTATATTTAGGTATTACAATTGATAAATATTTCACTTGGAAGGATCATATAGACAGCTTGTGTAAAAGATTAAGGGCCTGTGCTCTTCAATTATTTAATCTAAAATTTGTTTTACCATCTCATGTAAATCGTTTAATATATACTGCTATGGCTGAGTCTCTGATTTCGTACGGCTCACTTGCATGGGGCAATGCTTCATCCAACTATCTAAATAAAATAGCTTCACTTCAAAATAATATGATCATTTCTATTGCACCACTTGATTTAAAATTGAGATTGAATAATAAAATTGAATCTCTGTATCAATATTCTATGCTACTGCCTGTACAAAGTCTATTCTTGTCTAAATTTATAACAAAGTTCTATTTTTCAGATGATTTCAAAATTCTCTATACAAACACCTCAAACACCAGATCAAATCACTTAATTAGCTATGTAATTCCCCGCTATAATAATAAGCATGGTAAAAGGCGGTTGATGTACGCCATTCCATTCATTTTTAATTCTGTTCCCAACATCTATTGAAACTTCAAAACTCAAGTTCTGTCAAAAAAGAAATTAAGTACTGGCTTTTAGACTCCTTGAGTGTAAGTTATTGTCCAAATGTCGATTGGGAAAGCGTGCACCCCCTTGAGACCCCCTAACGACGGCCCTGACTGTATGTATTCAAGTATTTTATAAATTAAATCAATTGTTAGGATAGGTTTTACGTATAATGAAGTGAGGAGGAACCAATATTTTGTATATAACATAACGATGAGTCATCGCCTCACCGGTGAATTACCGCGAAATGTGCATGTTTTCGCTAAAAAGTAGGCCTACCGCGACACTGGTAAACTGAACTATGAAGTATAACATGTAAATACACGCAAATTACGCAAGTAAAACGCTAGATTTTAGAATAACTGTGTTAATAAACTATTAATTAATAATCAAGATGCTATATAGGAGAAAAACTAATAACTGGAATGGTATCGGTTTCAAAACATGTAAGAAAAATATAAAAAAAAGAATAGTAAAAAAACATTATTTTAGGGGGGATGGTGTATGCCACCTTTTCTCTTTGGGGGTATGGTGTAAGCAAAGTTTTCTCTTTGGGGGGACGGTGTGAGTGACTATTTCTTTTTGGGGGGATGGCATCCCCCTGCATCCCCCCCAATTCGACCACTGTATATATATATATATATATATATATATATATATATATATATATATATATATATATATATATATATATATATATATATATATATATATATATATATATATATATATATATATATATATATATATATATATATATATATATATGTATATATATATATATATATATATATATATATATATATATATATATATATATATATATGTATATATATATATATATATATATATATATATATATATATATATATATATATATATATATATATATATATATATATATATATATATATGGTACAGATGTCTTTGTGGTAATATGTCCTCTTGGAATGAGATGTGGTGGTCCTAAAAAGGACCCGTGGTCTCGACGTTTCGGAAGTAATTGTACTTCCATCTTCAGGAGTCGGTCTGGTCTGCTGGACTGCGATCGAGTGACGATGGTCTGCTCAGCACCATGCAGTAGACCATCACGCAAAACTTGTTTCCCTTAAATTTTAATATACAAATTGATGTTTCTTCCTATACTTGTTTTGAGTGCGTTTTGTTGACAAGAAAATACCCCATGTAGTACAATAACAATAACACAATTAGGAACGTGCTATACTCACGTGAAGTGTACTTTTTCCTACAAATTGGGGTGAAAATTGAAAAATAACTCCTCTAATTGAATGGAATCAACTAATTTTAAAATGATGAACGTATGAGAGCATTCATTATTTTGAGTTCTTTTCATAGATCAGAAGAATTATTTGATTTTATAATCATTTTACCTAAACCACTGGGCTGAAAATAAGAAAATTAAAGTTTTTGTATTATTCATCTATCTATGACTGTTTACAAAGAAATCTATACTTCTTTCTTCTTACTTCTAAAATTTATAATATTATCGGTATTTTTGTTTACATTTCTTTTTTTTTGTTTCAGGTACCCAATCTTTTACTTAATCTATATATTTTTAAAAGTTGGAAACTGTATACACATATTTTTCTTCTATTGTATCGATATTCTTGCTGAATACCAGTGGTTATTGTCGATAGTGAGAATATATTCAAATATATGTATATATATATATATATATATATATATATATATATATATATATATATATATATATATATGTATATATATATATATATTATATATATATATATATATATATATATATATATATATATATATATATATATATATATATATATATATATATATGAATACACATTGTTTTGGGGTTATAACGCGTATAATGAAAACAGAGACAAATCCAAATATAAAAATAAATTAATATAAAGATTGCCTATTTATATAATATATATATATATATATATATATATATATATATATATATTTATATGTTTGTAGCTGGCTGACTGGTATAGGATAGGACTGGTGTATGATAATGTGATTTTCACTACATTTTTATCGTATTTAATGTAATTGATCGTGAATAAGATCTTGAATACAGGATTCCTAATCATCCTACTGGAAAATGGAACAAAGCAAACGACTTCCATCAGGCGAACCTTCTTGTCCACAAATATTAATCAATCCGTTTTCATTTGTAACGTATAAGTTAAACATCACTCTTCAGAAGTAATTTCTTTTATAAATTCAGTATTTCATCCCTGTTTGGAACTTGATACGTAATTATCTAATTGTCGGATGGTTCGCTGTACTAAATGTCTTGTCCAGTAAACCTCCAAGCTATACCCCGATGTATGCATACTATAGAGTTATTTATGCCAGCTTAGACGTGCTTGTACGTTCATACGTCTGCATGTTGATTGGTTGGGGGAGGGGGGGGGGGGGGGCATATAGTAATTTGTAATATCCCTGGGATTAGGATGTTAGTACTGCCATGAACATATAGTATATACGTGCCCATAAGCCCACGTATGTAGACGTGTATTTAACAACTGAGCCGATTGAATACATTTCAAATGATGTGCTAGAGAGATGGCACTTTTTTGATGTCTATGCTGGGGCCATAACTGGGATGATATACGTACTATTTATTGGCAGTACCCATCCACCTTTTCCTGCAGTGTAATCAACTTCTTTATTACCTGCTCTAATTAACTGCGTTATAAAATGTACCAGTGATTGATCGAAGTATTCTATCATGGAGCTAGTTTAACTGGCAGGATTTATCATCCCCGACATATTATATCGGCCTACGTGCATAGACCATCATTATCAGACTGCAGGCTCGTATAATACGACTTTTATTTCTAATTGTTGTTTAACGACTTGCTCCAATGCAATGATGAGAGAATGGATGTGATGATGTTGAGGTGGCGCGGACAGATGGACGAACAAGAGACGAGGTTATTTGTTGTCGATCAGAGGGCGTCTGGTGGTGGAAACAAGAATGAGATATCCGTTCTTAGGTCACAATGCTGATGAGCGATAAATCAGATCAAATTTCTAATATACCTAGCCAAACGCAGCATATGCGTTGTGAGATGAGCGAGATATCTGAATAAGGTATAAAAGTCGTTAAAGTAGTTCTACCCTTGCTACTTTATCGACTCTGGTATTCTACAGACCTTGACGCATATAAAAAATACTTTATTGTGGGGCAAATATCGAATCTAGAAAGCAGTGAATCTTGGCAATATTTTTCTGCTATAATTTCTATATAATTGATGAATAAAAACAGTCTATTGAATTTTTTTTTCTTCAAAACGGCTGGTTCGAATTGCATACGAAATGTTGATATGTATCATTCATGTGTACACATTCAGAGATTTGTTTCCTTTGGAGAGAATTTATTTTTCAAATTTTCTTGCCCAGCCTAATCTTATGAGGTTTTTAGAAACTTTGATATGATATTTATCAAAATCAGTTCAACCGATTCATTGCAAAAACTATACAGTTCCAAGTTGGATGCGTTTGCGTGTACAAAAAAAGTTTCATGTCGATCAGTCAAACCCTGCAACCTGTGCAGTGCCCACACACAAAAAAAAAAACATTCACAGACAAAGCTCTATAATAGTGGGATGGAGTGTTCGCTATCGATGTCCATAGAAATCTAATTCAATTGGATTCCGATTTTTCAAAATGAGTGAATAAATAACCTGAATAAAATCAGTAAAGCAATATCCTGGAAGAAACGATATTTGAACTGTCTGAAACGTAGAGCTTAAATCGGTAATCTCGCCATTTGAATCATACAAGTGCTGTTTGCGAAATGTTCACTGGTCGCTTGTTTATGCCGGTGAGTTTGAACAGATTCCAATATTATTTTTCAAATATATTAATTAGTAGCGATCAAAGTTTATAAAATTCTCCTTCTCATTGATAGGTCATAGTACAGATAGTCATAGTAATAACCCAACACAATAATTATAAATGTGCTACTAAATAGGAATCTAATGCGCGTCATATTTCTCAGATAGTGTGCTATTCTGAATTAAATACTATTCTTGAGGGAAGGGAGGGGGAGGGGGAGGGGGAGAGGGGCAAGAAATCTTGGGCCTAGGGGTGCAAAATGTCTTGATTCAGCCCAGCTCATCATCCCATCATCTCATATAACATTCACCGACGCCAATGGATCGTAGTCATCAGTACAGTGCGTCGTTGGACCCAAATAAATAATAATGATAATTATAATAATTATTAATTTGCACCCTGGTTCCAGTTCCTCCTCGCGTGTAGCCCCTGATGGCCGGTCGGCTCGTCGCTCGGTCTTGTGTGGCTGGTCATTGACCCATGAACTCCAAGCCAGCTGTTGAGGGGCCTCGCGACCCCACCATGGTGGGAAGGTGGCGGGGGCGACAATTTTTCTGCAAGTCGGTTTTTAAATGCGACTAAAACCAATAGTTGAAAATCACACCATTTGTGTGGATATTCTCGTTTCTGTGGTAAAGTTGAGACAAAAAGCTTCACCATAACCCTGCGCTCGAAACAATATCTAATAGTTATCGGCAGTCGAACCATGTGCACCGAGCATGTCAAGCAACGATACTAACAATAGCGCTACAGTGACATATGCTCTGCATACTGCTACCGTGTTATATCGTAGCACGGGTCAGTAACTGAGGTATGACGTCACACATATTGGCCTTTTCATTGGTCACTCCCAGTCCCATTTGGAAACCGACTTGCAGACAAATGTTTGCTGGCGGGAACAGTTGGGATGATGTACCGTCGTCTTTGACTGTGTGTGCTGTGCTAGCTTGTGAATATACACACACACACACACACACACACACACACACATATATATATATATATATATATATATATATATATATATATATATATATATATATATATATATATATATATATATGTGTTGACGGAGATTCTCGTGGCCGATGGTACATGGTAATATAATTTCTACGGTTGTGCCACGTCTTGTAGATGACGGAGATCGACGTTTCGAAGGAATTTCATCCTTCATCTTCAGGTGTCAATTGTCGGGACCATGTGCAGATGTTTGCCGATGCATGTCCCGATTGCTGATGTTCGTCCCGACAAGACACCTGAAGATGAAGGATGAAATTCCTTCGAAACGTCGATCTCCGTCATCTACAAGACGTGGCACAACCGTAGAAATTATATTACCATATATATATATATATATATATATATATATATATATATATATATATATATATATATATATATATATATATATATATATATATATATACATATATACATATATATTTCAGGAATTCAACCAAGTATTGTGGGAAATTAAATAAATCCATTATTATTCATCAATGCGTTTCGACAAGATTGTTTTTGACAAGATTGTGTTCAGGGCTAGCTAACTTGTCAAAACGCGTTGATGAATGATGAAGAATATATATTTTATATCCCACAATACTTGGTTTTATTCCTGGAAAATGAAATTACAACATCACAATGATGACAAGAAAAAGCTTCAAACTTTATATAAATATATATATATTATTTATTATAGTGCCGACGCGAATGTAATCGAATAAACCATTCAAACAAAGGTTGTATATAATTCTGAAAAAACACGTTCATCATGCATTAAGGTACTACCATACGTTGCAACCATGCACTTTAATTAAAACATGTTTTTATATTTTATTATCTAAATATTCTTTGTTGTTCTCTCTTCATTTACCTGTATTTGTATTTGCTATATTTCTTTTACTTATTCCATAAATAATAATTGTATCATTCATTGTGTACCGTTCTATAGATTTCAAATTAGAAAAAGCTAATATTTGGGGGGGGGGGGGGGGGTTAGATCGTCCTTGTGGTGCCCCGTCCGAACGATCCTTCTCTTCATTCATAGCCGTAATTTGGGAACAATGATTTTGTATCAAGTTTCGATGTTATTGGAAGAAAAAAAAAAAGCTGGAATAAATATTCTTTTTAAACTTATGCCCAACTTTATATGCTCATATCTCAAAACTAGTTTTTCGGACGCATTACAAATTTTCAAACATGAAAATAATAACTTCAAATTGAGCTATCAACTTGCATTTTTTGGTAGAGGAAAGCTTATTAAATTTTGCATCTTGTAAACTAGGATATTTTCGAACGATCTACTGGTTTATTTACAAAGAATATTTAGGTGAGTGTTTTCATTTAAAATAATAAGATTTGAGAAGAAAACTTTTGTGAAAATTACAGTTTTCCATGAAAATGATATATCCTAGTTCACAAGATGTAATAGACCTATAGGAACAGACTAAATGTTTTGAAATCTTGCTAGAACCCTTTTTGTATGAGTTATCATGTTTGGAAACTACGTATGTTTTTTGCATTGTTATAAATTCTCAACAATGGAGAAAATGAAAATATCAATATTTTTTTCATTGTTTTTTCTAGTTACATCACCAAGTAGTTATATAAAAAAAGATTTGTTCCATCTTGAAAATTACAAGATTTTTTCCTCAACCTATGGTAGTACCTTAAGGCATGGGTTCTTCTCAAACAATATTCATCTATCACCTGCTCATTCGTACCTCCAAATCACTTAGTTGTTGGATATGCATCATCACAGTTGATCGATTGTTGAATAAAAACGTTGTTTAATCTTATAAAAATGTCATGGCAATATTATGAAGTGAAGATGCATCGCTAGTGGAAAGAGGGAAATGTGTGTCATAAATGTTCGCCGTCTTCTGACGTCACCACCACTACTATTGACTCACTTGTTCTATTGGCATTAGAGTTGATTCAATTTCAATTTTCAATTTCAAATCATTTTATTCACATGTCTTAATGAAACAGAATACATACACAGACAATATAAACATACACAATCAAGAATATAATGAATGGAAATAAACAGGATGAAGTTATAATTTAGGTTTGCTGAAATATTGCCGAGATGATTATATGATAATAATGTGAAGCCCGCGTAAGAACTCAAGTTCTTGTGTGCGGGCTAACTAATATTGTGTAAACAAAATATAAAATACAGTTGACAAAAAAAAAATAGTGTAAGAGTTCAAAGGCTAGTCGACAGCGAGCTCATTTAGCCCCTATAGGTTCATGTCCGTGTACTTGGCCATGGTTGTCAGCGGGTTGTGGATGTCTCAAGCATATGGAGGGAGAGGGGAAGAAAGAGAAAAGTGACTTATTTGTTCATTAGTTAGTTAGTGTTAGAGTTCAAAGGCTAGTTGACAGCGAGCTCATTTAGCACCTAGGTTCATGTCCGTGTACTTGGCCATGGTTGTCAACGGGTTGTGGATGTTTCAAGCATATGGAGGGAGAGGGAAGAAAGAGAAAAGTGACTTATTTGTTCATTAGTTAGTTAGTGTGAGGGTTTAAAGGCTACATTTAGCACCTAGGTTCATGTCCGTGTACTTAGCCATGGTTGTCAACGGGTTATGGATGTTTCAAGCATATGGGGGGAGAGGGGAAGAAAAGTGACTTATTTGTTCATTAGATGGTTAGTGTTAAGGTTTGAAGGCTAGTCGACAGCGAGCTCATTTAGCACCTAGGTTCATGTCCGTGTACTTGGTCATGGTTGTCAACGGGTTGTGGATGTTTCAAGCATATGGAGGGAGAGGGGAAGAAAGAGAAAAGTGACTTATTTGTTCATTAGTTGGTTAGTGTTAGGGTTCAAAGGCTAGTCGACAGCGAATTCATTTAGCGCCTAGGTTCATGTCCGTGTACTTGGCCATGGTTGTCAACGGGTTGTGAATGTTTCAAGCATATGGAGGGAGAGGGGAAGAAAAGTGACTTATTTGTTCATTAGTTGGTTAGTGTTAGGGTTCAAAGGCTAGTCGACAGCGAATTCATTTAGCGCCTAGGTTCATGTCCGTGTACTTGGCCATGGTTGTCAACGGGTTGTGGATGTTTCAAGCATATGGAGGGAGAGGGGAAGAAAAGTGACTTATTTGTTCATTAGTTGGTTAGTGTTAGGGTTCAAAGGCTAGTCGACAGCGAATTCATTTAGCGCCTAGGTTCATGTCCGTGTACTTGGCCATGGTTGTCAACGGGTTGTGAATGTTTCAAGCATATGGAGGGAGAGGGGAAGAAAAGTGACTTATTTGTTCATTAGTTGGTTAGTGTTAGGGTTCAAAGGCTAGTCGACAGCGAATTCATTTAGCGCCTAGGTTCATGTCCGTGTACTTGGCCATGGTTGTCAACGGGTTGTGGATGTTTCAAGCATATGGAGGGAGAGGGGAAGAAAAGTGACTTATTTGTTCATTAGTTGGTTAGTGTTAGGGTTTGAAGGCTAGTCGACAGCGAGCTCATTTAGCACCTAGGTTCATGTCCGTGCACTTGGTCATGGTTGTCAACGGGTTGTGGATGTTTCAAGCATATGGAGGGAGAGGGGAAGAAAGAGAAAAGTGACTTATTTGTTCATTAGTTGGTTAGTGTTAGGGTTTGAAGGCTAGTCGACAGCGAGCTCATTTAGCACCTAGGTTCATGTCCGTGTACTTGGCCATGGTTGTCAACGGGTTGTGGATGTTTCAAGCATATGGAGGGAGAGGGAAGAAAGAGAAAAGTGACTTATTTGTTCATTAGTTAGTTAGTGTTAGGGTTCAAAGGCTAGTCGACAGCGAATTCATTTAGCGCCTAGGTTCATGTCCGTGTACTTGGCCATGGTTGTCAACGGGTTGTGGATGTTTCAAGCATATGGAGGGAGAGGGGAAGAAAGAGAAAGTGACTTATTCGTTCATTAGATAGTTAGTGTTAGGGTTCAAAGACTAGTCGACAGCGAGCTCATTTAGCACTTAGGTTCATGTCCGTGTACTTGGCCATGGTTGTCAACGGGTTGTGGATGTTTCAAGCATATGGAGGGAGAGGGAAGAAAGAGAAAAGTGACTTATTTGTTCATTAGTTAGTTAGTGTTAGGGTTCAAAGGCTAGTCGACAGCGAATTCATTTAGCGCCTAGGTTCATGTCCGTGTACTTGGCCATGGTTGTCAACGGGTTGTGGATGTTTCAAGCATATGGAGGGAGAGGGGAAGAAAAGTGACTTATTTGTTCAATAGTTGGTTAGTGTAAGGGTTCAAAGGCTAGTTGACAGCGAGCTCATTTAGCGCCTAGGTTCATGTCCGTGTACTTGGCCATGGTTGTCAACGGGTTGTGGATGTTTCAAGCATATGGAGGGAGAGGGAAGAAAGAGAAAAGTGACTTATTTGTTCATTAGTTAGTTAGTGTTAGGGTTCAAAGGCTAGTCGACAGCGAATTCATTTAGCGCCTAGGTTCATGTCCGTGTACTTGGCCATGGTTGTCAACGGGTTGTGGATGTTTCAAGCATATGGAGGGAGAGGGGAAGAAAGAGAAAAGTGACTTATTTGTTCATTAGTTGGTTAGTGTTAGGGTTTAAAGACTAGTCGACAGCGAGCTCATTTAGCACCTTGGTTCATGTCCGTGTACTTGGCCATGGTTGTCAACGGGTTGTGGATGTTTCAAGCATATGGAGGGAGAGGGGAAGATAGAGAAAAGTAAGAGGAGCTAATATATATATTTCAATGACATCGAAACTTGGTACTAAATCATTGTTCCCCATTTAAGGCTATGGATGAAAGATAGGATCGTTTGAACGGGCACCACAAGGGCGATCTCACCACTACAAAGAAATATTACAAATAAGATTAGATCCTACTAATTTAACAAACAATAAATTTGTAAGTAATAATGCCAGGGTTAGAAAGCAATTCGAACATTCACAGTGGGGAGATTTACTTGAATCTTCTCATCATATATTGACCTTCTTCTTCTTCTCCTTGAAATCTTCTTTTCTCTCTCTTTTTCTCCGCGCTTGTGTTTATTACAGAATTGATTTTTTCGCCTTTTTTTCCTTTTTGTCATTGTATTTCATTAAATTCATTCGTTTTTCATTATTATACTGTTGTGGCTGATTGAACTTGTGAGTTATACATCCCTCAGGCCGGAACGCCTGAGGGAAACCACGGGAAACCCTCAGTCAGGATGAAAAAATGTTCAAATAATTGATGTAGATACATTGACGACGTAGGCATTTTCAGGGTACAACAATAAAAGGAAATAATAATAATAAGACGATAGATAAGGATAAGAGTGAGAAGAAAATACATACACTCCGGTCACCAAAAGATACCAAACGGTTCGAACTTGGTCTGGACCCTCACTCCAGATCCTGCTGGGAGCTATTGAGTTGCTCCAGACGACAGCTCTGGAGATAACGGGGCCATGTGAGCCCCTCAAGACGACAAGGGGTCCGGATCCTACGAGGGGGTTGAAACTGTGTCATTATGTGCGTGTAGACGTATTGACATAGCATTAGCATACATGACGTACATGGTGAGACCGACAGACGCTTTATAAACTTACATGTGATCATTCAGGCCTTATATTCGATCAAATGAGCTTCATCAGATCTTCATTGAATTAGAACTCACAAGTTGAATAACCTACTGGAACTAAATTCAAACAATGTTGAATATATAATTATTTTATGACTTAGAAAATGAAGGCTCTGCTTCCATAGAGGTTGCCAATTTGACGCAGAATAGCATGATAATAAGATGTAACAGATTAAGAGGCCTCTTTACATCTTGCCTACCGGCTTGATTGCAGACGTTCGGGGCCCAAGTTGGCAACGGAAAACCAATCACCGTATCAACTTACAGTTTCCGGTTAGATGATCACTAGTATTCAATACGTGCTCGTACGAAGAGATTTAGTTCGTAGTATGTTTTCAACCCTTTCAAAATAATAGTCAAAAATCAACATGTTTCTACCTGTTTTTTTTGTTTTTACGATTTTTTTGGAGTGATTTAATAGAAAATTATGATTTTTAGTGAACGTAGAGGCACAGATACACTCATTGCTGTTTCATTGCGAAAAGAATTAGACTGATTGGTCCCACCGTTTACACACCATGTGTTAAGAGCCAAAGGCCTACATTGACGCTTTTTGTCCTGTTTTGTTCGTTCCCTGCAGGTTTTACTCATGAGTTGTGAGATGTAAAGTAGCCTCTTAATAGGGAGAGCAATAAGATAATAAAAGTGTTTAATATCGTGTTAAATAGAAAAAATGTCCTGCTGTAGTCTAGGAAATTTTTCATTGTAATTGATGACATCATTTGAAAAAAAATATATATAGGCCTATACAATATAAAAACGATACATCTATACACATTTGATTTGTGCAAACTATATAAATGGTTTCTAAGGAATGAAATGAACTTACAATGTGATAGGCTCATGGTCGAAAAATATTCTTGTATATATGTCTACGACGATCCAATCAATGAAACCAACAGATTGAAAAGAGGACATGCGATTAGAAAATCGTGAAAATGATGTGTCTGTTCCACGAAATAAATAACGACTGGAAATAGAAAGTAGAAACTGTTTTTGCAAGCTTAGTTCTCGGTGACTTATGTGCATGTTGTGTTTCCGTCATGATAAAAGTGTTCTTAATCGATTTTTTTCTGACGATGAACGATGAACGTTATTACTGTGGTATTTGGTCAGATCTTAGATGACAAATTTGACCATGTAAGCGCCGTTCCAACTGTAATTTTCTATTTTCTATTTAAGAAACCGATTGATTTTTTCAAAATCTAATTTCCTTGTTACTAATTTGTTATACTGAACATGCATGCACTGTTGCATCACTTCATATATATCACTTATATATTCATATCACTTTCTATATATATATATATATATATATATATATATATATATATATATATATATATATATATTAATTTAATTCATATTTGGTTTAACGACGCACTGTACTAAGGACTATGATCTATTGGCGTCGGTGAGTGATATTTGAGATGGTGGGATGAGGTTAATTCATTAGGTGTTATTGGATAGTGGGAAGGAGTCGGTCGTGGCCTTTTGTTGAGGAACCATCCCAGTAGTGACCTGAACGACAGAGGAAAATCACGAAAACCCCTGTCAGGATGGTCGACCATGGCGGGAATCAAACCTCGGTCTCGTGAATGACAGTGCAGTATGTTAGTCACTCGAACACTCGTCTCACTTTCTATATAAAATAATTAGAACAAAAACGTGATATATCGTAAAAGTAGCGACGAACATATATATTTTTTCTCATATAATTTCATTTTAAAATAAAATTTAATTTCAATTTTTTCCCTTTTTAAGTCAAATTCTGACGTCAGATTGAAATACATTCAAATTTTATACATTCTGTCTGAAAATCCTATTCGCGTAAGTTTGTATGCAGGCCTACTGGCTGGTAAGATTCTCAATTAGGGGATGATTTGATCAACGTATAATAATGATAATAATTAAATATTTTTTTTATATTGCTTTTAACGACGCACTATACTGATGGCTACGATCTATTGGCGTCGGTGGATGATGAATGAGATGATGACATGATGAGATGGGAGGTTATTTTATTAGGTGTTTTTGGATGGTGGGAAGGAGTCGGTCGTGGCCTGTTGTTAAGGACCATCCCAGTATTGACCTGAACGACAGAGGGAAACCACGAAAACCCCTGTCAGGATGGTCGACCATGGCGGGAATCGAACCCCGGTCTCCCGAATGACGGTTCAGTGTGTTACCACTCGGCCACGCGTCTCGGCATGATAATAATAAGAATAATGATAGTAATAATTTATTCATAGTATACATGTGGTATATGTTGTGTTTGGTCATTTACATGAAGAAGCTGCATATTATTATAAGAGATAAAAGTCATTGATACGATGGTACCTTATCTACAAGCTAACGTTTCACATCACGTTTAAATCAATTCACATTTGTATACTGTGCGTAGCTCTTGAGGTTATACGTTATACTAATAGGGTATAAGATATAATAAGGTATGCGATAACAAGGTATAAGCTAATGAGGTATAAGGGATAATAAGGTATAAGATATAATAAGGTATGCGGTAACAAGGTATAAGGTAATGAGGTATAAGGGATAATAAGGTATAAGGAAATACACAAGAGTGTGAAGACGTTTGCCCCTGTCTTGACTGTCTGTTAATTCGTCTCTTATCTATTCGACGAATGTAGACTGGTAACACTTGTTCCCAGCCAGAGTAGAATGGTTTGTCCTTTGTTCAAGTCTGTATGTAACAAATGATACCAAGTGAGAAAAGTCCATAACAACTTGGCAGGATCTTTCTATAAAGTACATTTTTAATACGAGTTAGGACAGTAATGGCATTTGTTCTCAGAGTGACGTGTACTAAAGTTCAGCTTAATTACACAATTATTTCTGAAATTGTACGTTTTTACATGATATAGTTTTATCCACAAAAGGTACGTCTTCCACCTGAATGAGTGTAGACAAAAATTTGTGATTGC
>OZ023327.1:24068452-24073596 GCA_964007535.1 Brachyptera risi
GACGGTTCAATGTGCTAGCCACTCGACCACTCGTCTGAGTCACTCACTATTCCGATACCTCTCCTAACGTTGGCACAGTGACGTTGGGTGCTTGTATTTTATAGCTGCTAAAGGTACTGAGACGTGTAGATTACTTCATTCTATAGTGCTCTGTATTTGCATTCAACAGATCGGGGATCGATTCCAGCCAGTTGACCATTCTGAGTTTTTTGTGCTTCCCTCAGATGTTACAGAGAATCCAGAAGTGGTTCCCTAATATCGAACCACGATAGATTTATTTATTGTTCTCCACGATATGTTCACACTAAACTTGATCATCTTCTCCAAGAGGTGTAAAAAACTATCAATTAGCTCTTATGACGTATTTAAAAAATTACTAAAATTGGATGAAAATAAATCTGGAATCCACACTCCATTGAATCTATTCCTACAAGCAATAATCAAATTACATTAAACACTCACAACTAACAAACACAACATGAGTTCGATTAGAATCGTGAGCTTCCCTACAGTATAGACGCATAAAGGTGAAATGTTAGTGCGGCCAGTTGGCTGGTTTTGTTTATAACTGGTGATACCAACTAGTAACTAGATAAATATGTAAGTAGTTACTCATCAATTATTATAAATTAGTAGCTCACGACTTTTTTTTCCATTTTCAGATCGACAGAGAAGCAACGAAATCGACGAAGTATGCGTCGCCTACGAAAACACCGTACGACAATGTGAATTACACTCATTCGAACAATAACAAACCGCAAGAGATGGCCAATAAAGATAATGATGGCGAGTGCACGGATAGCCCACGGCTGGCGGCGCTAGTAGTAGCACCATGCAGGAGGCGGCAATTATCTCATGGCGGTGGAATCAGTTCCTTTCTAACAGCTGATCGGCAAGGAAGTTGTAATAAACATGTGAGGGAGGAAGAAGCAAGCATGGCTGGTATCAAACCACATAAACAACAGGTGAAGGACGATGGCTATTCAATCCAGAGGTCAAATCAACACATTGACATTCAGAAAACATTTAGTGAAAACGTTCGAATTGTACAAGGTGGTAAAACTCAGATACCTATACGTCAGACTGGTTATAAACAAGCGCCAAGTAGTAGTATAAACACGTATGGACATCATTTGCTGTCACCAAATATTAATAATACTAAATTACCAAAGACGCGACAAAAAGTGTTAGTTTCAACAAATGGGACGTGTTTGAAAGATTATGGAGGGCTTGATTTATATGGAAGTAGTGAAGTGATGTTGAGTAGTGTTGTTGCTCCAAGTTATTACGCCGAGAATAAGTACTCGTACTCGGTGAGCCGCGTACCCGGGACTCTGTTACAATCTTCCGCCGCCGCCGCTTTCTTTGCCAGGTGAGTCAGATGTCATATTATGATTTCGATTATCAATGCTAGGATATAATCTTTATGCAGGGCCGGCTCGTGATGTTGGTTCGAATGGTCATTGAATAGGCATGGCTATGGTTGAATCAAGTGAATGGTCACTGTCATTGTATTGTAATTATTAATTATTTATTGGGGTTATTGTTACGTTATCTGTGGTAATGTACATTCTAATGATGTTTTGCATCGAATTCAAATTTACGGCTATACAGCTCACATGTTCTCTTTTAATTTCCATTACACGATCATTTTCCATGAGGCGATTCAATTAACAGGCACTAAATAATACGGTTAATTTATTCATAAATGATGAATAATGCATTCATTTTATATTTGCTTCAAGTTCTTTGCTCCCAATACCTCAAATTGGTAAGTAATTTGATTACTAAATGGGAGACGTATATACAACACCACAATATATGTCTAGTATTGGAAAAGGCTAATGACCCATATATATATGTAACAAGAGACACCACAGTCGAAAAAACTATGTGTTTAAACAAACTAGAGATCACCCCCAATGATTTGATAGCCATTAAAGAGAAAAATAAAGTCAACAGTAGATTCATTAGAGATTTGATGCGCAAGAGAGAATTTGATAAGTGGAGTAGTCTTTCTGAAAAGGGTCGTGGAGTGACGATTTACGCTGAATACACCCCCGCCAATAAGTGGATATCAACTAAGTCTGGTCTGTCTTCATCCGAATGGCGCGATGCGTTGAAAATGACAGGTAACGTTGCTCCAGTAAGAGCTCTCCACGGCAGGAGCCATGATGGACACCACTGCAGACATTGTCTCAGTGAGATCGAATCCTTAGCACATGTCCTTGGCTCCTGTAACCGTGGTGAGCTCTTACGTAACTCTCGTCATCACAGTATAAGAAGTGCAATTGCCAATGAGCTGAAGATGAAGGGCCTGGAAGTGTACGAGGAGGTTGCTTGCACGTCAGCAAATGGTAGCTCCCGACGCATAGATATTATAGCCATCAATAGATTCACAGAAGAAGGCTACATCCTGGACCCAACAGTGCGCTTCGAGACCGAAGCAGGCCAAGCTGAAGCAGTTGATGCGGAAAAAAAACTTATTTATGAGCCTACCATACCTTATTTCAAAACAAAATACCGTCTGCAGAAAATAGAAGTTATAGGGTTAGTGGTAGGGGCTCGAGGCACAATTCACAATTTCTTTGTAAAATTTTGTAAAAAATTCAGACTCAACAACAAATTCATTTATAGCATAGTTTTACTCGCCCTTCGAGGATCCCTACAAATTTTACGACATCATCTTTATAGTCTTCAGCTTTGATTTCCAATTTTTGTTTTCATTGCATACTATTTTTCTTTTTTTCCCCTTTTTTAATTTTTGTATGATTTCGTTATCATCATTTAATTATTTCTTTTTTCTACATTTTCTTATTCAAACCTAGTCAAATTATATATATTTTGTTATTCTCTAAAATGTTGTTATTGATAATTTGTTCTATATTTTAATTAATTGATTTTTATTCTGTGTTTTTGCAATCTTTTAATGTAAGACAGAGTCTGAATAAAGATATCCGCCGAACTAGACATACAGAGTTCATTTATATTGTTTCACCAGGCCACTTGCATCTATGTATAGGTGTATGCAAGTGTTAGTGGTACACATCATATGCTGGGAAATGGGAATCCGACAGTATGAAATGGTCGAAATAATGATTCACCTCTTTTTGAAAAGTTCATTTCTTCTTACTGTAAACGAATAAATACGTATAGTATTTACTTTCTCATTGACTTTCTACGAAACTTCTCCATTAGAAAGATCATCCATCAATTTGCTTTGTCGTATATTGAATTGATAGGATTACTTGACTTGAAAGAAGCCTTCAGAAAGAATCTAGTATGCTTCGAGTAAATACGCGGAACCTGAAAATACGATAAAACAGCCGCTCTCGTTAGCTCGGTCAGCTGAGGCACCGCTTTAGAAACTGAAGTCACCATTGGGCGTGAGTTCGAGTCTCGCATGAGGCATGGGATTTTCTATAAACGTCCTTTCACTTATCATCACTTTATATTTTCACCATCACCTGCTCATTCATCCCCCGTATAACCTAGCTGTTGGTGGGGTCGATCCTCATCATACACATTGAACGCGGAGAATGCAATGATTCATCGTGGGGAGAGCACGTTAAACGTAATAATAATAATAATAGTTTATTAACAGAATATTCATTTACAAGTTGTTTCGTCAGGATGATACAAAAAATGTTATTATAAAACTCCTTGTCCAACAGATAACGCTTTACATTCATTTTGTAATATCTAGTAACTAGGAAAACGCGACATATGCATCGTTGGATGAGCGCTATAGGCATATTTATATGAAATGTTATTGAAAACTGGGCACCTTGAGTTTAAAACAATTATGTAACTGCCTAACTCTTTCATTCATCACCAATTTTTATCGTTCCACAATTTAATTGGTTATACTTGTTGCTCACAAATTCTGAATGGTTTTCTTATCAGCATTGATTGATGTATACAAATTAAATTCTAATTTTGTTCGATCAAAACGCCTGATCCGATTAATGGGAATCTTCGGAATAATGAGTTCGTTTTTATATTAAAACTCTATGTCGAACTTCGAAGGATTGTTTTCTAAATTTTCTCTTCTGGGTTCATTATGTTTTTTTTCATAAACTTCGGAATGGATTTTCTCAGAAGTGGTGCCCCCGCATAACCTAGCTGTTGATGGGGTCGTATGAATGTTGCAACCGATTACGCCTCAGAACTTGACCTATCGAATTGCATGATGGCACTTGTGTATGTCAAGTTTCAACAAACTTTGTACTCTAATCTAACCCGTGGAGCGCGGAGACAAAGAGTGCGGTCATATTGAGTCTCCACTTCGCTCATCGAATTATGTCACTTCAAGTCTAGCGTGGAGCACAACGAATATATTCACAGCAACTGCATTAGGTGTAATGAAAAATATCTTGAAAGACCATTATGCATGTGTTATGAAGAAAGCTATTATATTCTTAATTGTACATTTAATGACTGGTTAGATGTCCGAGCTGGACAAGACGGCTAAGGCAGCGTGTATAGTAATCAGGATTATCGAGATTGGATCTTAACGCGTGGTCTTGATGGATGTTGAGTTGTTTAACAGGCCTACCGTTAGAGTTTGTTCACCAATAATTCAGTTGGGTAAAACGTTATAATATCAACTCTGCTTTTGTCATCATCATGTCAACCTCATTTAGAAACATTTTCATCGAACAATTTCAACACCGTCTTGAAGGTGTATTCAAAATGTAGATATATCTATACATTAGTATTTGAAAGCAAATTGTTATTGGCTTTTATTGAAAAACCCAATTCTATTTCAAATATCTTCATTTACCAGAAAATACGAAAGTACGGTGATGGCAAAGGAAATACACAATGAAGTCAATGATGAAAAAATGGTGAAATGATGAAAAAGAAGAGCGTTGACCTCCGAGTTGATGCAGCATATATTCTCGTATGAGGGCAAGACCAAAAATATGGTTCAAAAATTAAAATAGCGAATTCATAAAAGATACTTGAATACACTTTATAAAATTATTTCGTTATAATTCAATTTATTTTGAAACTAAAAAACTTGAAGAATAAGATCTGAGAAACATTTTCAAAAAATTGTATAGGCCTATAAATATATATATATAAATATATATATATATATATATATATATATATACACACACACACACACACACATA
>OZ023327.1:24073796-24113796 GCA_964007535.1 Brachyptera risi
ATATAAAGTATTTATCCATATCATAATAAATGTTCTAGTTGATGCCTATTTGTGTGGTATTTTGTGTTTCGGGTTCAACCGAGGAGGCGAAGACAATTACATTTGAGGGGAACTCACCAACAGCGTAATATTTTCAGTGGGAACATAACATATAAACGATCGTATTGACATTCCTGATTGATGTATTGTAGTGAAACTGCTTCATACCGTGCGGAAACGTACCCTGTAAAATATTGTGATCCATAATAAACATTGACAATATGTTACGTGTTATCTGTACGTAACGTTACGCGGTGATGTAACAATTGATGGTCAAGATATCGAGTGTTACTGTTACATACATGTGATCTGGTTTCATTTGATGTTATCAAATTTGACTCGTTGGCATTTCCGACAAATGTTGTCTGCATCTTGTGATGTAATTGTTGCACTGTTCCAGTTTTATCATCACTCATGTCTGTGAGTCCCCCTGGCGGGAACTTCTTGCTCTGGCAACCTGAAATAAGAAACTCTGAATAATCGGTCACATTTTTAGAATCGATCTTTCGACAAAGGTTATTTTATTATGAATAGGAAATCGCAACCTGATTTTTGTATACGATCGTCACATCCCAAGTAACGAACGTTATCATACTTGCGAATCGACCAAGTAGAGTGGAAAACTTTCTCCTTCCACCCCATTCCGCCCTCCTATGTAATGCGTGCTAGTTTGACTAGAGCGAGCGAGCAGATTGCAAATGATCAGATCTCAATTTCGGGAAGAAGTAAGTTTCATGAAGACGTTTTTTTCATCTGCGTTTTAACTATGCTCAAAATTAATTTTATTTCAATATTATATTACATAATATATTTCAAATAATTTTATATTTCATTCAACATCCCACCGGTACATGCAGCGCAGTGGTTAACGCGATCACTTCATGTGATCCGGTAGGTGAGGGGAATATCGGACCCGGTTCGTTCCCCGCCACTGTCCATCGTTACTGAGTTTTTTTTCGTGGTTTCCCTCTGTAGTCTAGACTAATGCTGGGATGGTTCACACAATATAGGCCACGACCGCTTCCTTCCCACTTTCCTTCCCAATACCTAAGAAACCTTCATCTCATCATCCCACCATCTCATTAATCATTCATCCGGCGCCAATAGATCTTAGTTATCATTACAGTGCGTCGTTAAACCCAATATATAAAACAACGAAAGGATGAACGAATTGAACTATGAAGTGATGATAAGTGGAAGATAGTTTACAGAAACCCATACATTATGCGGGTCTCGAACCCACGCCCGACCTGACTTTAGTTTCTACCGATAGCTATAGTTATATATGTATATATATATATATATATATATATATATATATATATATATATATATATATATATATATATATATATATAAATATATATATATATATATATATATATATATATATATATATATATATATATATATATATATATATATATATATATATATATATAGGCTCATAATTTATGTAAAATAAAATAGCATGAAGATTGAATAGCTTATAAGCTTCAAGTATTGTTGTACGTGGCATTTAAGTAGATTCCTAAATGGAGTAATCGGTTAAGTTAGCAGTTATCCGTGTAGATAAGGCTGCTCATGCACGACTCGGCTGCCACATGGGCCTGTTCAAGGCATTAACAGATTGTCTTGCTCGCTGCTTATCTCCCAACGATCTGCCTAACCGTAGTTGATCAATACGGGAGAAATGAATTGGAATAGGTGTATAGTTTAAGATTAGTAATGCATGCATGCTTTGATCGACATCAACCTTTTCATTGTAAATATAGGGTACAATCCAGCATACAAGCACGGGTTGGCCACATCGAAACCTGGTCAAATCGAATGGAAAGAATTGATTCCACTTGTACGAATGCACGGTTTAGAGACGTCTAGTTTGCATGGCGTTCACGTGATCAAATGAGACTGGTGAAACGTGAGTGCCGGTTATCTGACCTGAATGAGCTAGGAAAATTGAATATATTTATATAGAAATTTATAAAAATATGAACATGTAGCCAAAAATTTCATCCCGGAACACGTATTTGGTTGCTCTTCTGTATATTTTTGTCAGTTCGCTATCAGCCAGAAGAGGGCTATAACCAAAAGCCATGGATCAATGAATGAGTGAATGAATATATGAATGAATAAATATATAAATGAATAAATTGTATGAAATTAATCAATGATATCAATATTCTTGCGCAAAATCGAGGAATTTGAAAATAATTATGGATTAGGGCGAGTGCATTAGGACAGTGTAGGGCAGTGGTGACCAACCTTTTTGGGCAGGGGGGCCATTTAAATTTTCCAAATATCACCGCGGGCCACACAAGCTCACTAAAAAAGACGTATGTATTATATATATCAGCGGCGTTCGGTGATTATTTTGCTGGGTATACTTCTCTTGATAAGAACGATTAGCACATACAGGGTGGTATGTGCGAAGCCGGTGATCCGCGGAGGGTTTGGTGGGCAAGGCCCCCCATTTTAAGCCCCTGAGGGAATTTTTTTCAAACCATGATTTCAGGTTCATTTTGTCGACTTTCGATGGAACGTATGAATGGATTCAGATGAGAAATCAAAGAACAAAAAGAAAAACATTACGTTTTTGATGGCAGGCCTTTGCTCGAAGTATTTTAATTTTTTGAAATGGAAAATCACTGACAACACACCGATTTGCCTTTGAAGTAGGTAAAAGAGTACATATTTGTCCACTTTTCCTGAAATAATCGGCATTCATTATTGGTTGCTTTGCGCTTTGACATAATGTTAATTTCGCTACGAAACACGTCTTGCCGTCACATCACTTATAATAGAACCAAAAGAAAAATAGTGACCAAGGGACAATGACTCACTCAGTGCTCCGATTTCCAATCTTATACCGGTAGCGTATAGTGGTAGCGAGCTAGCCTTTTGTCTGTGTTTGGTCCCGCATGTGGTACTGTTTTTGATACACTGTTTTGTTTTGATTTACACGACATAACGTTGATTATTATTTGTATTAATTTAATAGTGGCTAGCTAGAGAATTACCCCGTCTTTGACACTCTGAATGCACCCACGTCTTGATTGGCCTGCGGGCCATTTGATTTCGACATGGTAAATAGTGATATAATTCATACAATTCTGCAGCGGGCCACTGAAATAACGCCCGCGGGCCACATGTGGCCCGTGGGCCATGGGTTGGTCACCACTGATGTAGGGCCTACAATATTAAATGATGTAGAATTAGAATCTGTAACTATAAACTGCCTCCGTATTGAATTTGAAGGTAACATAAAACAATGGCCGTGATGTAATAGATATGTGGGAAAAAAAACTGAATATTTCTGTGAATATTCGAAATGAAAAATGTTCTATATTTCACACAATATTACGTCAAATCGTCGATACGTCGTTGCACTTTGGAAGGAACAGTTGAATCTCACGCTGTTACATACCTCTCACAAACTTCTATCGACGACATTATTATTATTATTATTATTATTAATTTGATACACAATACATTATAATACATATGCATTTTAAATGTTGTGTATCGCTGATTACATCATAGTAATGATAGACATCATTACTATACCAACATCGTTACATTTACAGGGCACAAATCACTGGGAATGACACTCATTTGATGACTTTATAATTGATTCTGTATTTTGGGTAATTTCAAAGTCCAGGACTCCATGGGTAACCTTATTCTGAGAGTGAGTTGACACTATTAGAGCCAGAGGTGTTCCTATGCTGAAAATTCCGGCACAGATATTTAATTCGACTGTGCCTTGGAGATTATTTCCATCTTATATAAGATGGAATATTAGTTTTTGTAAGATGATCATTGTTCTCCCGCCAAATATATAATTTCATTGCTAAGACGAATGTTCGAGTGAATAGCACACGGAACCGTCATTCAGGAGACCGGGGCTCGATTCCCGCCATGGTCGACTATCCTCACAGGGTTGCATCGTGGTTTTCCTCTGTCGTTCAGGTCAATACTGGAATGATTTCTCAACAGACCACGACCGACTCCTTCACACTGTCCAAACACACATAATACAAAATCTTTCATTTCATATTCCATTCACCGTCGCCAATATATTTTGATAATAAGATACGTCGTTAAACCTGATATAAATGAAAAATACATCATTTCATCATGTCTTGTATTAATTGACACGTAAACCTTCCAGAATTTGTATTCTCACAATATAATACATACCAGCTATCTACTCCTTTCAAGATACCCCCTCTAACTGATACGTGAAGACGAGGTATGGAACCTGTTAACCGGGAGATTGAGTAATCATTTGAAATCACTCTTACTATGAGTTATAGCCGAATAGTTAATCACGACATTAACAAGGCAAAAATCTATCTATCTAAATCTGTATCTACCTAGCTGCACGGCGCTCGGAGGAATTGGCCTACTAATAGTGAATATATGTTGTAGTACTTTGGTTTTATAGTACCATATATGGTATTCGGTATCGATCATGTGAAAAGCCTGTAATGGGTGAGTGTGGAGAAGCTATAGGGAGAGAGAGTTAGCCCAATACATCTATATACCGAGTGAGTTAGTGCAGTTGTTGCCGGCTTTCATTCGTTTTTGTAGAGTATGAGGTCCTCCACACTTGGTGGGTGGGTGGGAAAGGGAGGGGGGGGGGAGTTATGAGTCCTGGAATATGGTCACGGATGACCGCTAATAGACGAGTATACAAACAATGACATAATATGTGGGCCCACTTCCAGTTTTCAAACCAGGAATCACCGTATCTTGGTCTATAACGACATGAGACGACACACACACACACACACACACGCACACACACACACATATATATATATATATATATATATATATATATATATATATATATATATATAAATATATATATATATATATAATATATATATATATATATATATATATATATATATATATATATATACATATATATATATATATATATATATATATATATATATATATATATATACATATATATATATATATATATATATATATATATATATATATATATATAATATATACATATATATATATATATATATATATATATATATATATATATATATATATATATATATATATATATATATATATATATATATATATATATATATATATATATATATATATATATATATATATATATATATATATATATTTATATATATATATATATATACATATCGATGGTGGAAAGCCAAAATGTCGTAGCGACATTTTTCATTTTTTTTTTTCGGTAAATATAAGTTAGAAGGTCATTTCCATCGATGTCGTAAGCGACATTTCAATACTTTTTTCGTAGTCACCAATATAATTTTTCCGTAAGCGACTTGCGCAGTTCTCTTTTGCACATATTTGTAGTAAGCGCCATCTATTAGTAGGCAAATAGTATTGTAATTGAGTCACTAGTTATTGAGCCGCGTTATCGAAGATAGTGGTAGGTGCGGGGACCTATCTGATGATTGATTAGGATGAAGTTTTAAATACAAGGACCTGGTGAACTTGTGTGACAAGAACGTAATCCCCTCGAAGTTTCACGCAGAATATCATTCATTATCTTCTCGCCCAAACGTACCAGACCGGTTACACGAAGCAGACGAAGAAGATATCCTGGACGATTGAAGTGATTCCAAATAATGTGTATTGTTTCAATTATAAGACTAATTATTTTTCTTCTCGAGTTTCATAATCATCATCTTTGTACGTTCATTGATTCTAATATTTCAATCATTCACTTTTACTGAAAGACTCTTGATATTAGGTTGCATTACTCAGCATACTACATCCTAATCAATCATCAGATGGAAGTTGGATTCATCCCTCAGGAAGGATGTATGATTATTCAAGTACCCAGTTTTTTTTTCAATAAAAGTGGGGAATTTGATCAATGTATTCTATTGTGACAATTTACCTGAGCCTATCATTGATATTATAACAACACAGATATTGTAACGGAATATTGTGGGATCTATCAAAAGGAATGGCCTGGATGAAGATGAGACACAATTCCAGAAGATAAGTATCGGAAAACATGTCGTAAGCGCCAAATATGTTATGCAATTTTCCATAAGGAGAACAACATTTTGTCGTAAGCGCCAAAAGTTCGTGAAAACTCGATGAATTTTCATGAAAATTGGTGACGATCTGAGAACGTATGCACAAATATCACATATGAATTTTGAGAATCCAATCTCGAATACTGAATTTATTAAACGTTTTTAACCTCCTGTGAACAATATTCAAAATGGCGCTTACGACATTTTAGCTTTCCATCATCGATATATATATATATATATATATATATATATATATACACACATATATATATATATATATATATATATATATATATATATATATATATATATATATATATATATATATATATATATGAAAAAAAATATATATATAATACATTGAAGAAAATAATTCTCTCATATATTTGATTCTCATTTCATTGTTGAACTCCTAATTATGACTAATACTGGGCAAATTTTGTAAGAAAGTGGAATAGAAGCTCCCGTGAAAATATTGCCTCTCGAGTGTGTCTTCATGTGTATATTGTCTCTGTTTCGATTCAGTCAATATGTGCCATTCCATTGCGGTTCCTGGTAGTGACAATTCTGTATGCCTATAGCTCGATTCGACGTGTTCTCTCTCGCTTCGATTCCTACCCAAAAATATGCCGATACACAAAAAACACAATAAAATAAAATATAAATGCTGTGCAATCACCATATGCGACCTCTTTGCTTTTCGTAGACAGAAAATCTATACACATTTTGTTGTTCATATAATATTATATGTGTGATTGTGTTTTTGTGTCTGCATATTGTACCGTGGAATAGGAAAGGGGTTTAGGGGGCTTTGGGCACTGCGTCACTTTTATCGCCCCCCTGCGGGGATTCGGGAGGATCTATTTAGAAATGGAATTCGTTGTAAATAATATATCACTTTCAAAAATTATCGTCGTATCGGATCAGAAGGGGTAAACCGTGTCACGTACGATGTACAGGCAAATAGGCATATGTGCAATCATGAGCCGTAAGTAATCTAATGGAACTCTAGTACCGAGACGCGTGGCCGAGTGGTAACACACTGAACCGTCATTCGGGAGACCGGGGTTCGACTACCGCCATGGTCGACCATCCTGACAGGGGTTTTCGTGGTTTCCCTCTGTCGTTCAGGTTGATACTGGGATGGTTCCTTAACAACAGGCCACGACCGACTCCTTCCCACCATCCAAAACACCCAGTGAAATAACCTTTCATCTCATAATCCCATCATCTCATTCATCATCCACCGACGCCAATAGATCGTAGCCAAGTAGGGAGAAAATTACAGTTCTGGGCCACTTTTTCCTGGTGCAAGATGGCGGTCGTGACGTCACACTCTAACCTATGCTTTTAGATACTAACCTCACGACATTTACCTTATTCTCGGAGGTTCCTGATTCTGGGGCTTCTATTTTAGGGGGTTCCTATTTTTTTGGGCCAAAGATTTTTGAAGGCCTTCTCTTTTATAATTCACACATTCTCACTGTATTGAGTGTTGATTATTCTCTCACGGTAATTCTCAGATAATTTAATTATGTACGATGCTTATGGCAGTATGTCATCTCTTTCGTACGGTGATCTTTTTTTTTCTTTCTCTTCTCTTCTTCTCTCAAGTGGTATTTCTTGATTCAATATTTCCATATCATGAATTTCAGAATATCCTCAATCGAGATAAAATCACACTCACCAGGCTTATAATTTAATCTGCCTTTTCCAGACTATAGGCCTATATGTTATCTCTTTTTTTTCTTCCTTCAATAACTATATTTCTTCATTCAGTATTTCCATATCATGAATTTTAGAATATTCACAATCGGAATTCAATCATACCCACTAGTGCTATGATGTATCTTCCTTTTCCAGCCCATATCTATATCATCTCTTCAGTACGGTAATATTTTTATTTCTTTTATAATTTACATAAAATAATTTGTTAATCGTTCACCAGAATATAATATATTCATTTTCATTTCAAGCCTGAATCTTCTTTCTCCCCATTCGATTATTCTCCCAATTCAGATACAATTCTTATTTCACTCATGAAAATTTAGCACGTATGTATTATGTCTCAAACGAATTCCTTCGTTTCCTCAATGAGTTTTCAATTCGAATTAAATTTTGATTTCACTTATTAAGAATATCTCTCCGTTTCCTGAACATTTTTTTCTCATCCATTCAATTCAAATTCAATATGGGCATTTTGATAGTAAGAAATATTTATTCATTTTTTTTTTTTTTTTTTTTATTGGGTTTTAACGACGCACTGTAATGATTACTAAGATCTATTGGCGTCGGATGAATGATTAATGAGATGATGGGATGATGAGATGAAGGTTTTTATGGGTGGTGGGAAGGATAGTGGGAAGGAAGCGGTCGTGGCCTATATTGCAGGAACCATCCCGGCATTAGCCTAGACTACAGAGGGAAACCACGAAAAACCCCTGTAAAGATGGACGGTGGCGGGGATCGAACCGGGTCCGATATGTCCCTTCACCTCCCGGATCACGAAGCAAGTGAGCTAACCACTCAGCTACTGTGCCGGTTATTTATTCATATATCATTCGCTGTTTATATATATATATGAATATTTTTTTTTCCTTTTCTGTGATTAACATTAGATGATCTATTAATCTCCTACTAGAAGATATCATTTTTTTCTATTTTAAGTTCAAAACCTTTATTCAATAATTTCATCAACCAAATACAACTCTCATTAAACTCATACAAACTATAACCATCTATATATTATCTCCTGAACATAGTTGTCATTCTTCTTCTTTGTAATTTGATCAATCCAAATACATTCATATTCTACCAGTGATAGCTAACCATTCTATATTATTTCCGAATCGTAGACCTATCAATATTTATTCATTTACTTATTATTTTTTTTCCCCCCATTATTCGTCTGCAAATGATGATCATATATTATGAGCTCGGTATTTCTCACAGAGCAGAGTTTTATTTATAGAGTTGATACACATTCAAATTTCTAGAGTTGTTATTCATGATGTAATCAAACAGACGATTCATTGAGAAAGGATAGCGAAAACAAATGTCTTCCATGCCAAAAGTTCTCTGAACAATATTAATTTATTGATTCTTGTTTAACATTGAGTTCTTATCATAACCTCTATATTTCGGTACATATATTCTCATATCAATATACTAGCGAACCAAGATTTCAGTTTACAATTAGTACATTTATGAATTTATTGATTCTTGTACTAATTGTAAACTGAAATCTTGGTTCGCTAGTATATTGATATGAGAATATATGTATCGGAATATAGAGGTCATGATAAGAACTCAATGTTTAACAAGAATCAATAAATTATTATTGTTCAGAGAACTTTTGGCATGGAAGACATTTGTTTTTGCTATCCTTTCTCAATGAATCGTCTGTTTGATTACATCATGAATAACAACTCTAGAAATTTGAATGTGTATCAACTCTATAAATAAAACTCTGCTCTGTGAGAAATACCGAGCTCATAATATATGATCATCATTTGCAGACGAATAATGGGGGAAAAAAAAATAATAAGTAAATGAATAAATATTGATAGGTCTACGATTCGGAAATAATATAGAATGGTTAGCTATCACTGGTAAAATATGAATGTATTTGGATTGATCAAATTACAAAGAAGAAGAATGACAACTATGTTCAGGAGATAATGTATAGATGGTTATAGTTTGTATGAGTTTAATGAGAGTTGTATTTGGTCGATGAAATGATTGAATGAAGGTTTTGAACTTGAAATAGAAAGAAATGATAAATTCTAGTGGGAGATTAATAGATCATCTGATGTTAATCACATAAAAAAAAAAATATATATATATATATAATATATATATATATATATATATATATATATATATATATATATATATATATATATATATATATATATATAAACAGCAAATGAAATATGAATAAATATTTCTTTCTATCAAAATGCCCTTTTTGAATTTGAATTGAATAGATGAGAAAAAAAATGTTCAGGAAACGGCGAGATATTCTTAATCAGTGAAATCAAAATTTAATTCGAATTGAAAATTTATTGAGGAAAGGAAGAAATTCGTTCGAGAAATAATACATACGTGCTAAATTTGCATGAGTGAAATAAGAATTGTATCTGAATTGGGAGAATAATCGAATGGGGAGAAAGAAGATTCAGGCTTGAAATGAAAATGAATATTTTATATTCTGGTGAACGATTAACAAATTATTTCATGTAAATTATAAAAGAAATAAAAAAAATATATTATCGTACTAAAGAGATGATATAGATATGGGCTGGCAAAGGTAGATACATAATAGGACTAGTGGGTATGATTTAATTCCGATTGTGAATATTCTAAAATTCATGACATGGAAATACTGAATGAAGAAATATAGTTATTGAAACAAGAAAAAAAAGAGATGACATATAGGCCTATAGTCTGGAAAAGGCAGATTAAATTATAAGCCTGGTGGGTATGATTTTATCTCGATTGAGGATATTCTGAAATTCATGATATGGAAATATTGAATCAAGAAATACCACTTGAGAGAAGAAGAGAAGAGAAAGAAAAAAAAAGATCACCGTACGAAAGAGATGACATACTGCCATAAGCATCGTACATCTTCACGAAAGAAAAAAAAAATTAAATTATCTGAGAATTACCGTGAGAGAATAATTAACACTCAATACAGTGAGAATGTGTGAATTATAAAAGAGAAGGCCTTCAAAAATCTTAAAAAAAAAAAAACCTAAATAGGAACCCCCTAAATTAGAAGCCTCAGAATCAGGAACCTCCGAGAATAAGGTAAATGTCGTGAGGTTAGTTTCTAATAGCATAGGTTAGAGTGTGACGTCACGACCGCCATCTTGCACCAGGAAAAAGTTGCCCAGAACTGTCATTCTCTCCCTACTTAGCCATCAGTATAGTGCGTCGGTAAAACCCAATATATACATATATAAAAAAGGAACTTTTTTTATATTGGGTTTTAACGACGCACTGTAATGATTACTAAGATCTATTGGCGTCGGATGAATGATTAATGAGATGATGGGATGATGAGATGAAGGTTTTTTATAGGTAGTGGGAAGGATAGTGGGAAGGTCTAGTTTAGTTTGGACTGCTCTATCAGTAGGCCTAAACTTCGGCCGTAACTGACGGTGACTGAAAAGGAACGTGCATAAAGTATATTTTCAAATTCCATACTATTTAGAACATCTTGATATGAATTAATCCTAATTATCTTTCAGAAATAATTATCATTGACATGTCAAATATTTTCAATGTAAGATCAAAAAATTGATTGTGAGACGTATTGTTTTTCATTTTCATTATCATCATCATTATTATTGTATATATTATATATATATGTATACATATATATATATATATATATATATATATATATATATATATATATATATATATATATATATATATATATATATATTGTATGATTTGTTAAAACTGTTTAAAAATTGCGACCTTCCCCGGGACATGAACCTGGATCTCCAGTTTGCCGGTCTGACGCGCTACCCATTACCCCAGAGAGGAAGATCTTATTGAACAGTTTTATTTGTTGCTATCTTTCGTACAGTCACACATTTTTCATCTTTCGTCCCGGGTGAGGTCCCGGGGAAGGTCGCAATAATTAAACAGTTTTAAAAAATCATACAATTTTAACAATCTACTGTCAGTCAACCAGGAAGCTATTGAAATCATCAGACGAGCTTCAGCGAGGATTCAATGTGACATACTGAAAAAAATTGGTGTTCGTTTTTTTTTCTTCTATGTTTTTTTGTCGGTTCTCCACAGGTCAGAGGGCTAAAGCTATCAACTTCGAACTTTTTTAGTTATGGTTCCTCATCTAACTCAAATCTGTATAGTTTTGTGGCATTATCGGGTGGTAACTTTTATTTTCATGAATTTTAGAAATTTCAAAAATACCCATTAGAATAACACGGCGGGAAAGAAAATATTTTCATTTAAAAAAAAATGAAATTCTGCGTGAAGTTGAATTACATTCTGATACATTTCTGGAAATTCTCAGCTTGATCGGGTGGGCCACTTTGAAGAAAAAACATAAAATGTGCTAAATTGGTACCACTCGAAGCAGTTTTTACCCATTTATAACTTCAATGTCACCCAATTGGCGGATGTAGGCAAAAGTTTCGCAAAAAGTCGACGTACTATTACACTCCGCTCGTCTAACAACGCATACATGGCGTTTTCCTAGTATGACCCAACAGCTGGGGTTGCTGGGTGATGTCGATCAAGCAGTACAATTTCCTGTCAATTTGGGGTGTGATCCACAAGTCTAGAAATGTGTGACTGTACGAAAGATATCAACAAATAAAACTGTTCAATAAGATCTTCCTCTCTGGCGTAATGGGTAACGCGTCAGACCGGCAATCTGGAGATCCGGGTTAAAGTCCCGGGGGAGGTCGAAATTTTTGAACAGTTTTAAAAATCATACAATTATAATAACCCACTGGTGGTCAACCAGGAAGCTATTGAAATCATATATATATATATATATATATATATATATATATATATATATATATATATATATATATATATATGTATATATATATATATATATATATATATATATATATATATATATATATATATATATATATATATATATATAAAATACCTAACGAATCTAATTGTATCAGCAAACTCAGAACGTTATAGAGCTATTCACAATTCCCACCTCTACTAATAAACGTGGGAAACAACGTTCAGAAAATGCATTACCTATACATTATTGAACGAAATCCCTCTCGATCTTGGAAAGTTGGAAAAATACCAGCATGTGAAAATAGAAGTAAGAAAATTGTTCTGAATGATACTCTTTCTGAAACTGGTTGACTTCATTGATGCAATGACTCATTGGTGCATATATAGTACCTGTTATATATTTATTGCATCTATTTTGTGCGCATCAACTTCTTATTTCGTCAGCTATAATTTGTATGTGTAGATGTGATACTATCATTTTCTTGATACCACTCTCTTTCTCTCTCTCTCTCTCTCTCTCTCTCTCTCTCTCTCTCTCTCTCTCTCTCTCTTCCTATATACAATTTTGAATTCCTTATATATTAAAAAGCATTTTTGAATACTTCGTGAATTGTGAAAATAGATATTGTATAGACCTATAATATGTTGTTGTTTTTAAATAGTTAGAATTGCGTTTGATTAAGATTTATGACAACGTCAAAATATTAACATAACTGTTTCATTCTACCTATGAATCATATTTTCATATAATAAAAACTACTACTATCGAATCTAAAATCTAAAATGCTTATGCTACTAATCAACAAGCGGATATAAAGTAATTCGTAAGTCCGTATCAAAGTAACCTTGATTTAAAAGAAAGGTGAACAAAAAGTCAATATTGAGTGAACTTTTTTATGAATATTATATAACCGGATTCTGTTTCGTATAGCAATTATCAATTGCATATAGATCATTAGTTTCATTTCTCAATATCTTCATGAGTATTTTTGATCATTACCAAAATTTTAACATTCATTTTTCATTTTTCATAATGATTATTTTTTTTTTCATCCCACATACAAGCTTTCTCTGGCTTTCTGTAAGAGTGTGCTATTTATTCTTGTTTGTATGTATTGATCAGAAGTAATGATGAAAACAATCATCATTACTATTCTTATTCTTGATATTGTCTTCATATCTTGTATGCACTTATATGCTTTGATTATATTCTTATAATCTATGTCCAAATCTTGGGAAACAATAAAAGGAATTTTCAGAAGTTTGTATTATTATTAATCTAGTTCAGTTTTTTAGCTTTCTTTTTTATAAATTTTGCACTAATCGGTGTTTGTTTGATAGCTGGACCTGTGTTCGTTTGTTTGTTTGTTTGACAGCGGGATCTGTGTTTATATCTTTGTTTGTTTGTTTGTTTGTTTGTTTGTTTGTTTGTTTGTTTGATAGCGGGATCTGTGTGGATGAAATGCCACATATTCTATACACTTCGTTTTCTTATTCACACATTTTAAGCATTATTGATTCACTCAATTTTTTTTCTCAAAGTTGTCATTATCATCTAATTTTAATTACAACTATTTTTAGATTTAATTAAACCATACTTTGTTTCTCGTACTATTGTTATTCTATTATTATTTTCAAATATGTTATTATTGTAAATTTTTATATTTCAATCAATTGATTTTTATTTTGTGTTTTTGGTTAAATACAAAATCTTCAATGAAGATACGTATATTATAAGATGCAAATATAAGATCGTAGAAGAAATTCTTACGATTCTCTAGTAGAGAGATGTACGAATTCTGTACAACAAACTCACTGAAATACATTCTAACTTTTCAAATGAATTGGTTGGACTACCATTTTAGATACCACAGTCTTTTTTTTATCACGTATGGAATTTATTGAACTATCGGTAATATTTTCGTGAAATCTGTTTTCTGTAAAACTTACTCCATAAAAAGCATGACGTAAATTGTGTATTCGAATATTGTAGATCAATTCCAATAGATCGTATTTTTGTATAGCTTGGCTGACGTTAAAGATAACTTTGCATATAAAAGAGGAGGAAACTTTCCAAAGTGATCGCTCCAATTGAAGCCAAGTCAAGACTATATTATTCACGAGTATTTGCGTTTATTGTGACATTGAATCAATCAGTGGATTCAGTCAATCGGTAATGCTTCAGATATTTGATATTATTTATTGTTGACTTGATATTCATAATGATCGTGTGATCCCCAAGTCAGTGGTAAAAGACGCAATTTTATTAGTACAAGAGGAAATTATTTGTCAAATTCGTTTTTAAAAAGTTTTGATTGATTTCTATCATTTTCCGTTGGTTGTAATTCTTCCATAAAGTGGTTAAGTTGGTTTAGTTGAATGGATTGCAGTGTGATCATGACCCCAGGGAATTTCTATTTTTTGCGTAAATTTGAAAAAATTATAAGTTTGACATTGAGGGCAAAATACACAAGTTCAATGATTGGAAAACAAACCATTATAATGAATTCGTTGTATTTCTAGTATCCAGAAATAAACTCAATATTTCAATGTCCAATTTACATCTCATCGTCTTCTTGGCTGGATCAATTAGACACTCCTTTAGAAACTGCAGTTGAGTGAGACGTGGGCTCGAGCCCCGAACAAGGCATGTGTTTTAATATCCATCATCCATCAACCATCATCCATTATCCATCATCCATCATCCATCAGCCATCATCCATCATCTATCATCTATCATCCTCTCATTCGTACCCCCAAATAACCGAGCTGTTGGTGGAATCGTTAGTCAAGCAATCATCGTCTTTTTTTCATTTATATTGAATCAACGACGCACTGTACTAATGACTGAGATCTATTGGCGTCGGTGAATGATATATGAGATGATGGGATGATGAGATGGAAGGTTATTTCATCGGGTGTTTTTTTGGATAGTGGTAATGAGTCGGTCGTGGCCTGTTGTTAAGGAACCATCCCAGTATTGACCTGAACGACAGAGGGAAACTACGAAAAACCCCTGACAGGATGGTCGACCATGGTGGGAATCGAGCCCCGGTATCCTGAGTGACGGTTCAGTGTGCTAGCCACTCGATCACACATCTCAGTCACATTTTCATCGATTTGTTGAGCCGCCCTCTTCCCTCGCCGCGATCAGTTGGCTCGTTTTCCTCTTGGGTTGAACATCAGCAGCCTCGAGTTACAGCCGACTACTTGTTGAGAAGATCGCGACGGGAAATGGTTCAACTTCTCTTTGGTCAAACGAATTGAATGTTGGGCCATTATTATTCCTAGTTTGAACACGTGACATAGAACTGACGGCCCCACGCAGCCACGTCTCTAGGGCAATCATAATACATGATTACAAATAATAACCAAAATCTATGTATCTGGATCGACAACACAGTGTATAGCGAATTGAGACATTAAAACGATCAGTTTGTTCTCACAAGCGGACACATTACAAGTAGAAAATTCAAGTTTTTGTATGTATTAAGAACGAACTGATACAAGTGGTCGAGTGACTAGCACATTGAACCGTCATTCAGGACAGCGGGCTTAGATTCCCGCCATGATCGACCATCTAAACAGATTTTTCGTGGTGTCCCTCTGTTGTTCAGGTCAATTCTGGGATGGTTCCTCAACCACAGGCCACGACCGGCTCCTCCCCACTATCCAAAAACACCTAATAAAACAACCTTTCATCTCATCATCCCACCATCTCATATATAATTCACCGACGCCAATAGATCGTAGTCATCAGTACAGTGCGTCATTGAACCCAATTTATATATATATATATATATATATATATATATATATATATATATATATATATATATATATATATATGTATTCATATATATATATATATATATATATATATATATATATATATATATATATATATATATATATATATATATATATATAAATATATATATTTTTTATATATATATATATATATATATATATATACATGAATGAAAATAGCTATTGGTGGGTTCGCTAAGCAAACAATGATTCATCAATTCGTACCCCCTTATAACCTGGCTGTTGGTGGGATCGTTGAGCAAATAATAATCAATTCGTACTCCCGTATAACCCAGCTGTTGGTGGGGTCGTTAAGCAAACACCGAGTGTGACTTGAAGCCGTGCTGGGTGTTTAAAGTGCGTGGTGTTGTGGAGAGGGGGGGGGGGGGAGGGGGAGGAATGTGCGTGCCAGGAGCGTGCGTGCGGGGAGGCACTGCGTGCGACCGCGTGTCACTACGACATATAATCATTATTATACTCACTATCAATTTTCATGAGGCTCTGGACTGTACGTGTTTTATGGTAAAAAACATCCATTTGAGAAATTAGCCTAAATGTCAAGTGTAACACGCTATGTGATTCTTCTCTTCTCCGTACAGCTTGTGCAACTGGAAAACAGGTACTCAGTGCAACACCAGACATGATAGCACAATTCGTTTGTGCAATTTTTGGATTTTTTTTTCTTCGATAGTGCTTCCTTGAAATGGTGAAGCTATTTATATCGGTGTATAATTTTTTTTTCACAATTAGTTCACCGGTAATAGTTTGATAAGCCCATTCATGTTTGTCATTGAGGGTAAAAAAAAACACGAGTGATAATTGCAAATAAAGAACACAATTATCTCGTTATATTTAGCATCCAAACATTCATCTTATATTAATACAAGTTTTATTTACATTCAAAAATATTGTTTCATTTTTTCTTGAGCTGCTGGCTTGAACATTCACTCTTCCTCATTAGGCCTATACTAAGTTAGGGATTACATTATTGGATTATAAAAGTGAATTAAATTCGATTGGTTCATATTCATACCGTTTTATATATACATATATATATAAATAAATATATATATATATATATATATATATATATATATATATATATATAAATATATATATATGTATATATATATATATATATATTCATATTTAAATATGTATATATATATATATATATATATATATATATATATATATATATATATATATATATATATATATATATATATGTATATATATATATATATATATATTTAAATATGTATATATATATATATATATATATATATATATATATATATATAATATATATATATATATATATATATATATATATATATATATATATATATATATATATATGTATATATATATTCATATTTAAATATGTATATATATATATATATATATATATATATATATATATATATATATATATATATATATATATATATATATATATAGATATATAATTAATAATCAAATCTTTATGGATAGTTAAAAGTCGCATTGACGAATAAATATTTATTCATTTATTTATTTATATAAATATATATTTATTCGTCAACGCGACTTTTAATTATCCATAAAGATTTGATTATTAATTACATAATGAGTCGCATAATGAAAGCTTTCAACAAAACACATATATATATATATATATATATATATATATATATATATATATATATATATATATATATATATTCATATTCAAATATGTATAAACATATATATATATATATATATATATATATATATATATATATATATATATATATATATATATATATATATGTATATATATATATATATTTATATATATATATATATATATATATATATATTTATATATATATATATATATATATATATATATACGTATATATATATATATATATATATATATATATATATATATATATATATATATATATATATATATATATATATATATATATATATATGCTATCTGTCGATAGGGTCTATTCGTCCAGAAATTGTCTGTTATAGTCCTTGCTGCTAGTTCATTGAAGACTTGGGGCCACTACCAGTGATTGTATCGAATTATAGAATATTTTAATCATTATACCTGATTAAAAAAATCGATAATACGTTTTCAAAATGGTTGGAATTTGTATAGAGCGCTTCAACAATACACACTTGCAAATCGTTGATAAATGCACTCTGTGCTGAATCATATAAAATGATGTAAATGTTTCACCAAGTTGTTACTCCATGTTTGATTTCAGAGGTTTTTTTCTTGTGTCAAAGTTGAACCTATTTGGTCTCAGCTATCCGGTGTATAAACAATATACATGCATGAGTAGATTGAACACTGAATTGCCTTCATCTGGATAAACCACTTATTTCAGTTCAGAATTGCATCATCTCTTCACAATAATTCAAATGCAGTGTTCTGGTAGATTCGTTATCAATAATTCACAGGTTTGTATATGCGTTCAATTAATTGCCCCCCCCCCCCCCCCTATTGTATACCAGTAGTCTACTTCGGGGACAAGGGAAGCTAACAGGTAGACAAAAGTATACATTTTAATCAAAATCTACCGTAGATTGTACTCAGTTTGATTATAATGGGAAACGAAATCCTTATTGCCAGTTTGAATGAAATTGAGAATTGTGATAGACAATAACGAATGAGTATTCTATTCGTCTGTCACGGATCTCGATTATTATATTGTGTTTTAACGACGCACTGTGATGATGACTAATATCTATTGTCGTCAAATGAATGATTAATGAGATGATGGGATGATGAGATGAAGGTATTATGGGTATGGGAAGGATAGTGGGAAGGAAGCGGTCGTGGCCTATATTGTGGGAACCATCTCGACATTACCCTAGACTACAGAGGAAAACCACGAAAAACCCCTGTAGAGATGGATGGTGGCGGGGATCGAACCGGGTCCGATATGTCCCTTCACCTCCCGGATCACATGAAGCAAGTGCGTTAACCACTCAGCTACATGAGCCGGTACGGATCTCGAACTCTGGTTCGTTCAAACTATATACCTGCATTCTACAGACGCAATTAGACAATTCATGTGTGAAATCTCTCTTTTCTCAGCTTCCTAATCACAATGTACGTCAAAATGCCAATTTGGTTTATCGACACCTTCAGTCCGAGAAGATGAAACCTCTATTCAAATTAGTATACAAAAAGCAACTTTTGGTGAAGCAAAATTCAGAGATGAGTCAAAAAAGTCATGTATACTTTAATTCCAATCTGTTGACTTTTCTGTTTCATTTCCTTTTCCATTTGTGACATTATTCCTTTTTCATTTGTATAAAATTAAAGTTGATGTGATTAAATTCCTCTCCGTGTTGTAGATAGATGATTAAGTGGAAGAGCAGAGGCTCATATATCGGAGCCTCGCCGTTTTATTTTTGTCACATTATTGTCATATTGTCAAATTTATTTATTTATTTATTATTAATTCATTTAATTATTTCCAAGGTTTAACACAATGTTATGAATACAGTACATATTTTGTATAACAACACAATTATAATAACACTACTATACAGTTCCACTAATATACTAGTTGAATAGGAAATACAATACTGAGTGCAAGAAAGAAATCTTGTGTTTGCACTCAAGATGATATAAAATAGAGGATATGAATTAGAATTGGAAAGAAGAAAAGTATGATATAATTCATAGTTGGTATGTCATTATGATACTAAAGTCACAACATAAATTCTAATGTAGACTGTAATTTCTGTTATATTATGTAACCTACTGTACACAAAAATGAATGAAGTCTATTTTTTTTTATTCACACAAGAAATAGTAGGCCTAATCTTAGAAATACATTGATATCTGGCAGCTTGTCAGCAGAAAAATACAATAGAATAAACACATACATTATTCTCGTGACTCATTGAGCACATATATGTAATTATTGAATAAAAGAAGAAGAAAAAAGAAGAAAAAAAAAATATATACATATATATATATATATATATATATATATATATATATATATATATATATATATATATATATATATATATATATATACATATATATATATATATATATATATGTATATATATATATATATATATATATATATATATATATATATATATATACATATATGTATATATATATATATATATATATATATATATATATATATATATATATATAATATATATATATATATATATATATATATATATATATATATATATATATATATATATATATATATATATATATATATATATATATATATATATATATATATATATATATATATACACATACGTACAGTACATATAATAATTCAATTGGAGAGAAATTGGAGAGAAAACTAATAATAATAATAATAATAATAATACTACCCATTCATATATTTTCAAATAGACATTTCACTCTGAGAAATATTGTTAATATGCTCAAGCAGCCCTGAAGTATCCCACTCTATCTGTGCGATGTGTACTCATAGTTTCATTCTTATGATATCTGAATGTGTTTCGTTTTTACATAACATAGGTCGTAAGTAATAATAAATCAGATTATCTGGTCGAATCCGTCGCCCCCCTTAAAACGGTCTGCCATCCATCATATGGTTAGCCATATCTCTGGGCACACTTCATTACCACCTAGCTCCCAGCGCCGCCAGCTCGCGGCACGGCACAAAATACGCTCATTTAGATAACAGGTACTCGATTATAATTTACGGAATGGCTTATAAATATTAGGTCGCGCGGCCAACTTTGTTAGTAAATTAACTTTATTTTGTAAGGAAATGGAAAATGGACCAGTTGACAATTGGTGGGACGGGGTGACGGGAGGGGAGGGGGGAGGGGGAGGGGGGCTGAGTGATAAACAGCACAAGATTAAGAAAGTTGGAATTAACTTATTGCATTCATTTTTCGGGTTGTTTTAGATTAGAAGTCGGGGTAAATATGAGCATACAGTAGAAAAATGTTTTTCTGTAGATTTACATGATATGTGTAGTGATTTCTCATGAAAGAGCGTAAGCGAAATTGCTAGCGACATTCATCATTCATCTGTATTCATCATTCATCTGCATTCATCATTCATCTGTATTCATCATTCATCTGAATTCATCATTCATCTGTATTCATCATTCATCTGCATTCATCATGTATTGCTTGTGTTGTGAAATGTGTTTTGGATCAATCGTTTCTACAGTCAATTCACATTGCATTAATCAAAGTTATTCATGCAAAGTTATGCTTGATTCTTGGACGCAGTCGATTGAGGAAACCAATAAGATTGAATTTTGAGAAGGCAAATGGAAGGTTTTAGTTATGCTCTCGTCAGTATAAAGCTTGACATTTTGAGTAGGCAAATGGAAGGTTTTAGTTATGCTCTCGTCAGTATAAAGCTTGACATTTTGAGAAGGCAAATGGAAGGTTTTAGTTGTGCTCTCGTCAGTATAAAGCTTGACATTTTGAGAAGGTAAATGGAAGGTTTGAGTTATGCTCTCGTCAGTATAAAGCTTGACATTCTGAGTAGGCAAATGAAAGGTTTTAGATATGCTCTCGTCAGTATAAATCTTGACATTTTGAGAAGGCAAATGGAAGATTTCAGTTATGCTCTCGTCAGTATAAAGCTTGACATTTTGAGTAAGCAAATGGAAGGTTTAAGATATGCTCTCGTCAGTATAAAGCTTGACATTTTGAGAAGGCAAATGGAAGGTTTTAGTAATTAGTTGTGCTCTCGTCAGTATAAAGCTTGACATTCTGAGTAGGCAAATGGAAGGTTTTAGATATGCTCTCGTCAGTATAAAGCTTGACATTTTGAGAAGGCAAATGAAAGGTTTCAGTTATGCTCTCATCAGTATAAAGCTTGACATTTTGAGTAAGCAAATGGAAGGTTTTAGATATGCTCTCGTCAGTATAAAGCTTGACATTTTGAGTAAGCAAATGGAAGGTTTTAGATATGCTCTCGTCAGTATAAAGCTTGACATTTTGAGTAAGCAAATGGAAGGTTTTAGATATGCTCTCGTCAGTATAAAGCTTGACATTTTGAGAAGGCAAATGGAAGGTTTCAGTTATGCTCTCGTCAGTATAAAGCTTGACATTTTGAGTAAGCAAATGGAAGGTTTCAGTTATGCTCTCGTCAGTATAAAGCTTGAAATTTTGAGTAGTTAAATGGAAGGTTTGAGTTATGCTCTCGTCAGTTTAAAGCTTGACATTTTGAGTGAGCAAATGGAAGGTTCTGGTAATTAGTTGTGCTCTCGTCAGTATAAAGCTTGACATTTTGAGAAGGCAAATGGAAGGTTTCAGCTACGCTCTCGTCAGTATAAAGCTTGACATTTTGAGAAGGCAAATGGAAGGTTAAATTTATGCTCTCGTCAGTATAAAGCTTGACATTTTGAGTAGGCAAATGGAAGGTTTTAGTTATGCTCTCGTCAGTATAAAGCTTGACATTTTGAGAAGGCAAATGGAAGGTTTTAGTTGTGCTCTCGTCAGTATAAAGCTTGACATTTTGAGAAGGTAAATGGAAGGTTTGAGTTATGCTCTCGTCAGTATAAAGGTTGACATTCTGAGTAGGCAAATGGAAGGTTTCAGATATGCTCTCGTCAGTATAAATCTTGACATTTTGAGAAGGCAAATGGAAGATTTCAGTTATGCTCTCGTCAGTATAAAGCTTGACATTTTGAGTAAGCAAATGGAAGGTTTTAGATATGCTCTCGTCAGTATAAAGCTTGACATTTTGAGAAGGCAAATGGAAGGTTTTAGTAATTAGTTGTGCTCTCGTCAGTATAAAGCTTGACATTCTGAGTAGGCAAATGGAAGGTTTTAGATATGCTCTCGTCAGTATAAAGCTTGACATTTTGAGAAGGCAAATGGAAGGTTTTAGTTATGATCTCATCAGTATAAAGCTTGACATTCTGAGTAGGCAAATGGAAGGTTTTAGATATGCTCTCGTCAGTATAAAGCTTGACATTTTGAGAAGGCAAATGAAAGGTTTCAGTTATGCTCTCATCAGTATAAAGCTTGACATTTTGAGTAAGCAAATGGAAGGCTTTAGATATGCTCTCGTCAGTATAAAGCTTGACATTTTGAGTAAGCAAATGGAAGGTTTTAGATATGCTCTCGTCAGTATAAAGCTTGACATTTTGAGTAAGCAAATGGAAGGTTTTAGATATGCTCTCGTCAGTATAAAGCTTGACATTTTGAGAAGGCAAATGGAAGGTTTCAGTTATGCTCTCGTCAGTATAAAGCTTGACATTTTGAATAAGCTCTCGTCAGTATAAAGCTTGAAATTTTGAGTAGGTAAATGGAAGGTTTGAGTTATGCTCTCGTCAGTTCAAAGCTTGACAATTTGAGTGAGCAAATGGAAGGTTCTGGTATTTAGTTGTGCTCTCGTCAGTATAAAAGCTTGACATTTTGAGAAGGCAAATGGAAGGTTTCAGCTACGCTCTCGTCAGTATAAAGCTTGACATTTTGAGAAGGCAAATGGAAGGTTTTAGTTATGCTCTCGTCAGTATAGAGCTTGACATTTTGAGTAAGCAAATGGAAGGTTTTAGTTATGCTCTCGTCAGTATAATGCTTGACATTTTGAGAAGGCAAATGGAAGGTTTGAGTTATGCTCTCGTCAGTATAAAGCTTGACATTCTGAGTAGGCAAATGGAAGGTTTTAGATATGCTCTCGTCAGTATAAAGCTTGACATTTTGAGTAGGCAAATGGAAGGTTTCAGTAATTAGTTGTGCTCTCGTCAGTATAAAGCTTGACATTTTGAGAAGGCAAATGGAAGATCTTAGTAATTAGTTGTGCTCTCGTCAGTATAAAGCTTGACATTTTGAGTAGGTAAATGGAAGGTTTGAGTTATGCTCTCGCCAGTTTAAAGCTTGACATTTTGAGAAGGCAAATGGAAGGTTTTAGTAATTAGTTGTGCTCTCTTCAGTATAAAGCTTGACATTTTGAGAAGGCAAATGGAAGGTTTCAGTTATGCTCTCGTCAGTATAAAGCTTGACATTTTGAGTAAGCAAATGGAAGGTTTCAGTTGTGCTCTCGTCAGTATAAAGCTCGACATTTTGAGAAGGCAAATGGAAGGTTTTAGTTATGCTCTCGTCAGTATAAAGCTTGACATTTTGAGTAAGCAAATGGAAGGTTTCAGTTGTGCTCTCGTCAGTATAAAGCTCGACATTTTGAGAAGGCAAATGGAAGGTTTTAGTTATGCTCTCGTCTGTATAAAGCTCGACATTTTGAGTAAGCAAATGGAAGGTTTCAGTTATGCTCTCGTCAGTATAAAGCTTGACATTTTGAGTAGGCAAATAGAAGGTTTTAGTTATGCTCTCGTCAGTTTAAAGCTTGACATTTTGAGAAGGCAAATGGAAGGTTTGAGTAATTAGTTGTGCTCTCGTCAGTATAAAGCTTGACATTTTGAGGAGGCAAATGGAAGGTTTTAGTCATGCTCTCGTCAGTATAAAGCTTGACATTTTGGATATGAGTTGTTTCCGACGTGAACCACTCTGTACTCTGTAAATATGTGTATGAATGTTGAACAAAATAAAACGTCTATCAGAGTTACCTATTTAAATTTGAGCAAATAATATTTCCATATTTTGTGGATCTATTTTCGCGAGAAGATGAACATCTTCCTCATAACCTTGGCTATCAATCTGAAATGATATCTTTTTGATAATCACGGCGGAGGCTATGCGACTTGTTTGCGTTCAAGTTACCAGTTGTGAGTACACAGACACATTTTTTTCAAGCATATTTCCTTATTTGCCTTCGTGGGGGGTGCGCTGAAAGAGGTGAACCCTAATGGGATCAACTTCTCTTCATTCCAGAGCAGATTGAAAACAAGAAATGATTTATTTATTAGCAATTTGACGAACACATGTTCTTTCTGTGATTGTATCAATACAAATCTAGTGTGGAATGAGAATTTAATATTTTCATCAGTTTCTTTTTCTTTTCGAAATATATTTATGCATGCTTGATTCGCTCCATCTCTAAATTATATACTGACCCAAGAGTCCAACCAAGGCGATAAGTGTAATCGCTATATTTTACAAACAAAACGTTCAATTTTAAAGTAATTGAGAGAGCGCTAACTTATTGTCAATGATTTTAACCGATGTATACAAATGAACAACTCTTATACAATCTTTTTTTCCACACCAAACTTGAGATTCATTTCAAAATTTAATTGGCGACTTGCATTTTTTTCTTTGATCACCATTGTTGAGTTTCAACAACTTGAAACAACAACAGCAATTCACAGCTGCATGTATAATTAGCTCAATGTACTTTTTAGGGGAACTATATTTTGTTCAATCGATTCATTTTTTTTCACATGTTCCAACTTCCAATAACCACTATGGTAAATCTAAGGGTGAACATTTTTTTAAATTTGCATTCATCTTCAATTATAATTTTTCGAATTGATATCAAATTAATTTCATGAAAACAGCAATCAATAATGATTAGTTCTGATGTTTCTACTTCCATCAAAATTATGGCTCCCTCAGATTACGCAAGCAAACAATACAAATCCCCCCCCCCCAAAAAAAAAATGAAGTGAATTGGTCGATTGGTTTATGAGAAAAGGTACATTGCTGGAAATAATAATAACCGGCAAATGAATGATAGGCCTACATACACAGATGTGTAGAACCATTTCACTCGAGAGTCTTTGTAACAAATACACCAATACGAAGCTCAGAATATTTTGAAAGACGCATAAATCATTTCAAAAAATGTATAGCACTATAAAACAAAAAATATTATTTTTCAAAAACATTAAAGATATTAAGGAGAAAAATCCCGGAGTTATCGCCCTTCTGAATATATGCATGTATGCAGTTTAATGATAGGCAAAATATATGTAGGGCCTATATACTGGTCCAAACATTAAGCAGATGTAGTGTATGAGTAAAAATAATTTATTGATGGCGCATTTGATTTAAGAAATTATTACGCCATACGAAATTATCCTACATTCAATCTAGTTCGAGCTCACGCTCAATTTCACATATACTCTAAATGCAAAAAAAAACTCAGTCGAAATGACCTGCAGCTATTACCCTGCAGTCATCATACCCCTTCGTCTCTCAACACTTCTCCTCAGCGCAGTGAGCTGCAAATCGGATCTTAAAGAACGGAATGCGTAATTCTTATTTGAAGCCTTGGAAGTACGTAGAGGTGAACTTCTCTTGAATTGAGAAAGCAATTTCCATTTGTGCATTAGGTGTTGGGGGTTTTTTAGGGGAAAGGGGAGGGATGGAAGTTAAGGGTGAAGCTGATATCGGCATACCACTTGGTAGAAAGAATGTCTTGAAGGGGTAGCGAATATATATATATATATATATATATATATATATATATATATATATATATATATATATATATATATATATATATATGTGTGTGTGTGTGTGTGTGTGTGTGTGTGTGCGCGTCTGTGTGTGCGTCTGCGTGTGCGTCTGTGTGCATGGACTAGGAGAGGAGAAGACTGGAGGAATGGGAAAGCATGTGATTACGAAATCACGCGCTAAAATGAACATCAATTAAGGAATTTAACTCGCGCGGATCATTCAGCTCGATTGGGGACGAGTCTCCAAGTGTGGTATTAGTGATCCACCCACACACACACACACACACCAATCCTCGATTCCTTGGCGACACGTCATCATCGGTGTCCAACCAGTCTCTTGACTTGATGAACTCTTCCGACGCCAATAGATCGTAGTCATCAGAAGAGTGCGTCGCTGAGCTCTTTACAATAATTCAGTACGGCTTGAAGCATAAGTAAAAGTCTGTTTCTGTCGTTTGATACGTGTTGAATCCTATGCAATAATACATGGTCAACTGGTTTGACCAGGTAGAAAAGAGACTTTTACTTCTGCTGCAAGCTGTACACGGGAAAGGATAATTTTTTTCATCACTCACACGTTTTCATATATTATACTTTTGTTTTCAATAATGACAGGACATGTCACCCTCGGTAGCTCAGTCAGCTGAGGCACCATTTTAAAAACTGAAGACACCGTTGGGCGTGGGCTTGTGTCCCGCATAAGGAATGGGTTTTTGTACACGTCTTTTCACTTATCACCACTTCATAGTTCCATAATCACTTGCTCAATCGTACCCCCTTATAACCTAGATGTTGGTGGGGTCGTTGAGCAAAAATAATCATTCAATCAATAACAGGTCATAACATTTGATTGAATCAATTTGATAGATTCATAGGAGTTTTATGATAGCACAACCAAAAAATAACAAGATACTATGAAAAATGAGAATGATGATGACAGTCTCTTAAATTAAATTGAAATCACCCACAAAGCCTGACAATTAAGGCTTATCTGTGGGTTAAAAATGACAGAGATGTATAACGTTCAGTTTAATGTTAGAAAGGAATGTGTTTACTGCCAAAAGTACGATATTTAGATTCAAAGTGATATTGTAACAGAATGATTTAGAATGTATTTAAGCTCGAAGCAAACCAAATGAAAATCAATAGACGACTATTCACTATATGGTATGATGGAAACAATTTAAAAATGAGACTCAATCTAAAGATGTACATTCGTAAGGTGAACTATAACTATAAATAAACAATATATTGACGGAGAAAAAATGATTCCTGTATGAATATACACTGAATGGAGAGAAAAACGAGAAAAATATCAAAACTGGCCTATAGTTCGTAAGTGAAATATTATCTAAAATAGAAGATATAAGCTACGAAGAAATATTCAAAAGAAGTGCCTGTTATTGATAGAGATTCGACATTGAATCATGATTTCGATCATTATTTTAGATTTTAATGAAATCAAATCAATTGGCTCCTTGTCGTGCAGTAAAACAAGTATTTTCACCTAAAAAGTAGCCGTATGATCTCAAATGATGGGAGAAATACAGGTGGAAGAAGTGTCTATAGTTCCAAGATGTACGAATAGCTACGTACATACAAGATGAGAAGCGACTTTCAAACATTCGTGGATTATACGTCATTCAGCTCATATTAAATGTAATCATATATTTATATTGTACAATTTTTGATATATATATATATATATATATATATATATATATATATATATATATATATATATATATATATATATATATATATATATATATATATATATATATATATATATATATATATATATATATAATGTATATATATATATATATATATATATATATATATATATATATATATATATATATATATATATATATATATATATTTGAATCATGTGTATGGGATGGATTTGTTCTTTACGTCATCTCCATAACACAACCCATCAAGTATTTGCCTCATTGATGTAAACGTATAATCACATTAGTTGTTTGTGATATTAATTACAGATCACATGCAGATATCAATGCAATTGCACGAAGTTTATCTGTTGATCTTAACTCCACGACTTGTGAGTTTCTCTCCAGGGTTCAAGTGATTAAGGTATGGATGATGCCCTGTCGATATGCAAACAGAATCTTCAATGGAATTCGATCTCGATCCCATGCTTTTCAAACTTCCCAGCCGTATCTGCGTATTACAGATACGGTCTGTACTTCCGTCTTTGATAATAATTCACTTTGCATTCTTGTCGACTAGATATAGCTTACTCAGGGCAGGAAATACCAACGTGGGAGCAGCTCTAACTGGCGGCTTAAAGTTGCTATCATCATGGTTACCTATGTTATTGTTTTCACCAACTGTCAGATAAAGACTAACTGGAGTTGGTAATACCGTGTCTTGGTGATATGAACTCTTGATTTGATTTAAAAAAAAACCTATTTGAACTTCACGGTTCGTGCATTTAATACTGGGGTTATAGGGTTGTTTATATTGTCGTTGATAAACCATGTGTATGGCTCAGAAATGTAATATCTAAGCTGTAGTCATCCTAGCTTGGGGCTATGCGAGGGTTAAATTTGTTTTCGTCCAGATCTACGATCGACAATAGCTTTCTTCATCCGTAGCCGTCCATCTATCTGATATGCGATGCATGTGGGGACCGTTCTTCTGGACCTGAGAGATGCATCTTATCTGCTGTTCCACCGTGTTGGTCAATGCTACTTGCTGCCTTGGAAGAAGCTGTATAGTGGAGCGGAGATGGTTGAAGATAGCCACTCGCTCGATGTACAAAAGACAGTCTCCACAGTATATCATATCGGTACAAAGTGAAATGTGTATAAAAGGATGGGGGGGGGGGGGGGGGTTGCAATTCGAGATAGTAAGCTAAAAGAAGTGTATGATTGTAGGATAGCGAGGTGAATGTTGATGAATCAAGGATCTCGCGTCGCTGCCGAGGAGAAGAGTTGGTGGGAATCAAGACGGGGCGAAATGAACAGAGGATTTGTGCAATTCGAGATCATCTCTATCTCGAGACAGACCGAGTAGAAGATGGTAAAGTGTCAAAGCAGCTAGGACGTAATGAATATAAGTCGATCCTTTGTCCTTATTTGTTATTTCATTTTCTTTCAAAGGACATACGTCCAGATGATTGCCGGTTGTCTATGCTCATATCCACGAAATAAGATGCTCTTCTACCAACATAACAAATACAAATATCGCCATTCTATTTGTCAAACTTATACTTTTAGAGGATTATTATTTTTCGGGACGAGGTTTACGATGAAAAACGCAACTGCATCTTCAGAAGTGTAAATCCTTCAGGTTGGAGTCAGGTTTTGTAGTGACGACACTAAGATGAGTGGTCGAATGACTAGCACATTGAACCTTCATTCAGTAGACCGGGGTTCGATTCCCACCATTGTCAACCATCCTGACGTTTTTTTTCGTGATTTCTCTCTGTCTCGTTCAGGTCAATACTGGGATGGTTCCTTAACAAAAAACCACGACCGACTCCTTCCCATTATCCAAAAACACTTGAAGAAATAACCCTTCATCTCATCATCCCATTCATCTCAAAACAGTGCGTCGTTAAAACCCAATATATATATGTATATATATACCATTCACCGAAGCCAATAGATCGTAATCATCAGTACAGTGCGTCGTTAAACCCAATATAAATAAATAAAATACTCATTTATTTCGTAGACGTCCTTCGTCTATCGTGGATACATGTATACCAACATGATAAGCCAGAACATCACGGATATATATTCAGTGTACAAAACGGCTTATTTGCTTATTATGTCTACTCAAAATAGTTCTGGTTTCAAAGATAAACTGCTAGAGTTTACAAAAAAAAAAATGCAATAAACAAAAAATTAACCGGAGATTTGTAACGATAAAAAAATGTTTCTACTTAAAAATGGTTTCTTGAATAAAATAGAAGAAACTGTTGTCAGAATCTATCAAATGTCGCATGAAGAATCGAACTCCAGGTTTAGCGACTGTCAGTGCGTCTACCACTGCGCCACCTGTCTTCCGACGTTTAAGGGAGAGGAGGAGGGGGTGGGGGGGGGGGGGGCGGTGGGAGGAATAGGGTGTGCACACCGGAGGGTAAAGTAGAACCTGCCTCGACTGTGTATATATTAGTCATGCTCTATAACAACATGGAATGTTTTCAATATTTAGCGGCGGAGAAGTCCTCGTGTCAATGTTTATCTGAAGTTTAACCACGTTTTGGTAAGTTGTTCGACGTTGTCGTAGCTAATTATCTGGGGGCTCACGAGCCACCTCCAAGTCAAAACACATCCTGAAAGTGTCTCGTAGGTATGAGGGGAACGATGAATGTAGCTATCAATAAATGCCGCCTGATTGGTGGGTGACACGGTCGGGTCGGTGTAAGCGCACTTGTTCGCTATACATCACTACTGACGGCAATGCGCCTTTCCAACACATACTCGGCTAACTTACGATCTTCGTTCTGCGTAGAGCACCATCGATATTTCACAACTGTATTCTTTTTTATTGGAACGTTTTTGTGGTGTCACGTTTGAAAATTGTTTCTAAATGATAGAGAAGATTTATTGGACTCTTCTCCACCTTTTTTCATTGGAGTGAACAACAAAGTTGAAAAATTGGTTTCAGTCTTCGTAATTGGTTAACGAGAGGGAAATGAATATATTTCGGTTTTACAGTATTTAGTGCAGAGGAAACAAGGTCTCATACAACGGATTTGCATAGCGGTTCCCGTGTCCGGTTTCAATACCATATACTGTGAGCCCGTGGGTTCGATTCCCGGCATGGTTCACCATTCTGACGTGAGGCATCCCCAGCCCAGTCTCCATAGGGGAATAAGTTACCTCCAGGGTGATTGTTTGTGGAAATATTGTCAATGTTTATTATGGATCGACAATATTCTAGAAGGTACTTTCTTGCGCGGTGTGAAGCAGTTTCACAACAATACGTTCATCCGGAGAGCTACTACGATTGTTCATACTTCAGTTGACATTGAAAATGGTCACAAACCAAGCATCTCGCGCTAAATATTATTATTATTATTATTATTATTATTATTTTATTTTCTTCCAAAGGACATATACATTAATGACATAATGTTACATATATGGAAAGTCAATCAGATGATAAATACAGTTAGCAGCTAAAAACAAATACAATTATACAATTTCACATATACAATCATTCATCCAGTTTCATATACACACAGTCATACGTACACTTCCACATAGTCAGTTTCATATAAAAATTATCATACAGCCTAGTATAAATATGGCTATATTAATTGATATAATAATGTTCATGTCATGAGCGCTCACCTTATCACTAGACAGATTACAAATACTGTATTCTAATACACTGTCAACTGCTGTAAAACTCATAAATTTTAGTCCCCGCATTTGTGTTCACATCTTTTAAAAAATTCATCCACACTATATAACGTCTCCTTTATTAAAAACATCTTTATTGTTGAAGTGAATGTATTTATATTTTCGATTGACTTGATACATCGCGGTAAATGATTGTACATGAATATTGCAGTGAAATTGATGTCTTGCTCAAATAATACAGTTTTGTGATTCACGTTTTGCAGTAAACCTTTATTCCTTGTTCCATGCTCATGATCAATGCAATTCTTGTCATAAAATTTCAAATTTATTTTCGCATGTTTTAAAATTTCATATATGTATATACTAGGCAATGTCATTATTTGAAAATCTTCGAACAATTTCCTGCACGAGAATAATCTCCGCTTCTTGTATATTATTCTAATTGCCATTTTTTGAATTTTAAAAACATTTATACTGTGATATAGTCCCCCCCAAAATATAATACCATAACGAAGAATAGATTCAAAATAACCAAGATAAATAGATTTCATTTGTTTCCTAGTGAACTGGTTCCTCAATGCTCTCAATGCATAGCAAGCATTTGAAAGCTTATTTTGTAGTGATTCTATCTGTTTTTTCCAGTTCAGATTTGAGTCAATGTAGACACCCAAGAAGAGAGTATTACAAACTTCCCTTATTTCATTTTAATTATTTACAATAGTCAACTTGTTTGATATGTTTCTATTCTTATTATGAGTATTTTTGAAATGAACAATATTGGTTTTGTCATTGTTAAGTACCAGCTTGTTAACTTTAAACCATTGATTGGCCTGCTCAATTGTTACATTCATTCTTTGAACTGCATCCTCTACATTATTTCCTCTCACTACTAGAGTAGTATCATCTGCAAACATTGTTAACATTGTTAACATTGTAAAATATTTAATATGATGATTACTTCTTGAGATATTTTACCGTGTATGGTATCGATGTGTTCGTAAAACAAATGGCTTTGGGTTAAATAACGAATGAACAGTTCAACCATATGCGCTCGGCATACAAGACCAGGGAAAGTCGAGCCATTTCTGTTGTAAATCAAGGTAACAGAGACTTTCCATTTGTATCAAAACGGTTATAGATTTGCTGATGAAATTTAATTTATCTGTTAGAGAAAGGTTTACTCAACCAATGTATCAATTTCCATCTTCATGCTAACTACGTTCTGGTTTTGGTGTATGTAGCGGTTTAAGAGGCCGCAGGCGCTCGTATTTCACGCCGCAAACTCTCACGGCCGTAATTTTTGTTATATCAATATGAGTGGTTTTGCATTCTGTTAGTAATTGAAAAACGAAGGTTACCGTAAATACAGAATTTTGAACCAAAAATTTGTGATTTTTCAAATTCTTCAAATGGAAAATGGAAAAATGTCTAATTTACGAAAACCTAGATACATATTTTTTAATACAAAAAAAAACATAGAATGTGAAATATATCAGAAGTGTGAGCTAGGGAATTAACGGCGTTTATGTGAATCTGAGTTCGGCGGGCTAGTCTACGGGTGGTGCCTAGCACACTGAAGCGAGCGAACAACGAGCCCGTGTAGAGCGCCTGCGGCCTCTTAACGTATTTTTCAACTGTTTTTTCATACATTTTCTCGAAATTTTCAATTTTTTTTTCATTTCAAATTTTAATTACTAATTTAACATTGATACATCAATGAATAATCAAAAAATTGATATATTTCTGTGAGTGGCTTACCCTTTATAGTCAATAGTCAAAACTGGGGGTTCCTTGCCGTATAACGAACAGCTTCTTTTACACTGTCATATTCTAGGCTAGAGAAGACATAGAGGTTCATGTTTTAGTATACAGCTACCAAATAGTATAACAGTAGTTTTAAATATGATCTTTCGTTTAAAATGCATGAATCACCTCCCCTGTGGCTCATGCAGCTGAGGCACTGCTTAGAAAGCAAATACAAGCTAGACGTGGGTTCGAGTCCCGCTACATCTTCCATCTCCGCTCATTTTCACCCCCCAAATAACCTAGCTGTTGATGGGATCGTTAAGCAAACAAAAATCATCGTGCATTTTATCGTAGAAATATTTAGCGTTTTGTCAAATATGTTCACCTCGAGTAGAACGGGAATCTCTTGGCTTGGAGGAATGGTGAAGGTGGCTACTTTGATAGTTTGATTGTATTGGGTGTTCTGGAGAGGAAGGAAGAAAAACAGTCGTGGCCTCCTCTTGAGAAACGACAGAGGGAATAAACCTTGAACAACATCGGAGATCGAACTCCGGTCTTTCAGTTTGCTGCGATCCTTCCGATTAACCACAACCTCGAGGCGACATTTCAACGATTAATGACGATAATTATAAAAATATAATCAGTTTATTTGTCCTCCCGGACTTGGTCCTTTTTTCTGAGTCGTGACGTAGACATTACTCGATTCTGTTCATGTTTCTATACGGAATCAGTAATACCTACTCATGACTCCTACTCGAGACTCATGGTCTCTGGAGGACCAAAAATTGATTTTAACTTCTGAAATTGAGATGATTATTTCTGGGTTTCTCTCAAATTAAGGACATAGGCCCCTAAATATCGTGATTATTCGTTAAAATCTCGTTTGAGGGTTGTGATGTCCTCACGTGTGCAGTATAGCTTGGCTCGTCGCGCTACCGCGCAGCTAGATATCTTCACAAACGATGGCCTCGTACTCCGAGTGTTGGCAAGAAACAATGGTAATCTTGTATTGTTGACATATAAGATCGCCCTCATTCCCAATGTTGATTTTATACTCGAGCAAATACCGTTGGCTATTATTTGGTCTATAACGTCACTTTCATTCGAGTCTTTTCGCAGAAAACCTGTCAATTGATGTACATATACTATAACTATAAGAGTCTTAATACAACAAGTCAACAGTTCGTTTGGAAAAAGGAGGGGGGGAGGAGGGGGGGGGGGAGGGGGAAGAGAGGCTGCTATGTAGCTATCGATCATCCTGGAAGGCGAAGGCACTCGTCAGTAACTGAATTGTACAAGGGGGTCGCTGAAAAGTATTGCAAATTAAATTATCGCGCGGCCAAAACTCACACCCCTATGCATTCCGACTGGTTGGATGTTTATAACCCCCTGCTAACTAACTGTAACCCCAGCTCTGTATACCCCCCTCCCCACCGCCATTCTCTTCCTCCCACAATCTCATTGCGACTGCTACAGGATTACATACAACATAGCACATTCGTTCAGGGCAAGCATTTGTTGGTCGGTATTTTCGCTTGCTAATTCTATACGGGACAATAGCAAACAGAGTCATTCATTTAGAATAGCATTTCAATTAAGCGAGAAAGGAGAGTACAATGATAAAGTTGTCAGGGTATGAAAAGAATATTAAATACATACAGGTGAACAATTGCTTTTGTTTCCGTTTGAAATGATTTTATCTTTCACAATAAATGGCACTAAATGGAACTGTATGGCATACTTTTTGAAAACGCACACATGTTATTGTATCACCTTTTAATTCGTTTCTATCGTCGTTTTTGTCCTTGTCGTGAGAATTTGTCATTGTCTGTTTGATAAATGGTAATGCTATTTATTTAAACTTGAACAATTTCCGGTATTCATTGAATCATTCCTGAATCATCCGTTAAAACCAAACGTATTAGTATTCATTTACTTTGGTTTTCTTTCAAGCCACAACAGCAGACGGGGATGGTCGTCTATTTGTAGCTCAAAGTCTTCAGTCTTCGTCTTCAAGTGACTAAATACCTTGCTTCCACTCGGTTATAATTTAGGCCTCACTTTTTTAAACACAAGTGCATAGCATGAACATACACAGAATGTTTGCATAAGAAAGCAAACGTATATACATTGCCTGGAGTTCTCAGTTAATTGGTTGGATCATGTTTTGATAGGTAATCAACATTTTCAGGCTGTTGTTGTTGTTGTTTTTATTATCGCCATTTCATATGGAGAAGATACAATGGAGCCCACAAATTGTCTGCGGCATAAACATAATTAATCAAACAAATGTGAACACTAAATAAAATGTTGAATTGAAGTTTGAATAACATCATTCTAAAAATAAACAGCATGCATACAAAATATGGCATAATAGTAATATATAATGGGAATATAATACGTAATATAATAGTCTGCGTCTGTATTCATTTTTACACATTTCTACGCTTCTCATGAAGGATGCATGAGTTTATTTCGCACTTAATCGTGCAGACTGGGGAAGGTGACGGTCGTGGCCTGGCAGTACATTTGTACTTGTTTGTTGTGTTACTGAAGGTAGGAGGAAAAAGAAGGTGAGCTAAGTCTCTTGAATAATTCTTCATTTCATTTTAATTCTGTATAACATGGACTGGGACGAGTGTTATACTCTAACATGTAGCTAGGCCTAGGGCTATCTCATGAAACTGTATTTTGTATCTATATTTATATTATGTACAATATGTATATAGTTGACATGTTCAAAATCACCATGTGATCAATTGGGATTAATAACAAATATTATTATCATTATTATTATCTTCCCACAGCTTTCAGTCAGAACGCATTTTGTCGCTTTTATACAACCGAGAGTGTTTTTTCAAAATTTAAAAAATGTATATCTATAACTTATCAATACACACCAACAGAAAACTAGAAATTTCAACTTTTTTGACTTGAAGTTTGACACCGATGTCAAGCTCGACGTCAGCTCTGATCAGCTGTTTGTCGTGACGTGTGCGGTTCAGGACGCCGCAAGCTCCGAAACATTCAAAATAATTGCCACCTTGAAAAAAGCTATCGAGGGAAAACGCAAATGTTGTGGTCTATGGTTCGTATTGAAACGCAAATTTTAGAACCAAGATTTGTCTAAAATAACATTTAAAAGTTCAATTTGATTAAAAGCAAGCAAACTCCCCCAAAACTCGCCCTGAAGGCGCCCTCCGCCAACCGCTCCACGAGAAGTGGTGATTATTCGTAATAAGCCGTATATTTGCACGTTTCATGTCAGAAGCTAACCTGCCGAACGCTTGCTTGATGTGCCCATCTTTTCACACTTAATCGTGTTCACTGAATGAACGTTAACTTGGTAAAAACTCTTGATATCACTACTTTTATACGCCAAAGTGTTCAAATACCAAGAGGTGGTTCCTTTTTACAAGTGTTTGTTTTTGATGGGGATTACGGCTGCGAATAACAACACATTTTCGGAACTCCGTTTGCAGTTATCTGAGCTTTCTTTCAGCTGAACATAATTATCTCATGTCAAGATCATTGGAAGTCGTACTCCCGTATAACCTAGCTGTTGGTGGGGTCGTTGAGCAAATAATAATCACCATCAAATCATAAAAAAATGATTTGTTTTCGACGAAACCAAAAATTAAATCCATCAATACTCACATATAATATGGTTGACATGAATTGGGCTTCTAATAGAATTTATGATTTTTTAATATGTTTTCAATTCACATTCAAAAAATATAGAACGATAATACAAACAAGAGATGTTTCATGAAAAGCAATAGAAGACACACACGACAAGTAGGCCTAACATGTGTGAAAGAGTCTACTATAGTTCCAATGGGACCGGTCTTTACAGCTCACAAACACACTGTAATTACGTTATGATGATTGTACAGTCAAGTCGCAGTAATACAATCAGAAATCAAAGTGGCTGTCTTTTGCTACCTGGTCAAACCAGTTAGGTATCGAACAGACTTTCACTTATGCTTCAAGCCGTACATAGCAATTGCTCCCTTGTACAATTGCCTTCCAACAACGTTTCAACGTGTATCATTTCCGCTATCACAATGTGTTCCCATCTACCGATCAATCAGATATGATGTTTGTATAATAGAAGAAACTTGAAAGCCATCCCCGTGGCTCAGTCAACTCGCTTACTGAGGTAAAAACTGAAGTCAGGTCGGGCGTGGGTTCGAGTTCCACACAAGGCATGGGTTTTTGTGAACACCATCCTTTCATCGTTTCATTATCACCCGCTCATTCGTACCCCCCGTATAACCTAGCTGTTGGTGAAGTCGTTAAGCAGCATGAAAAAAACATTGAATACCAACAAATGACACTTTTCTTCTCGTCGATGTTACACTTTTGAAGGGGTTGAATTTCGGTAATTTTCTGTGTCGACTTTTTCTACGGTTCGTCTTGGTTCTATTTATCGATGTAATAAGGATGTGCGCGTGACCAGCCTTGCTGGTATCCATCCTTGCTTGTTATTATTATAGACGCGCGGCGCGCTATCTTGTCGACGTTATAATTGGCGCACACATCGTGGGGCGGACATGGGAGCCTCGAGTAGCGCAACGAACTCACGCGGAAGTCTTTCCACGGAGAGAGAGAGAGGAGGGTGGGTGGGTGTGTTCGGTATTCAGGAAAACCACTTGGATGCATTTGTAGTTAATATGAACTGTCATTGACATACTCGAGGGTTGGATGCGATAACCACAAATAGAGCTGACTTGATGCTACCGATACGATGCTAAATACTATCTGCTTATCTAACCAGCTACGTCTGTTTGTAGGTTTGTCTCAGAGGATAAAATGTGGGATAGAGTATTGTTTCATGGGTATATAGGATAGGGACAAAAAGGGTGGAATTTTAAATACATTTCAATAAATAATAATATGTTCTTTGCGTTTGCCGTTCTTTCTATTCATTCGTGTGTCATTCGGAAATCGTACTAGATTCAGTGTGTGGTCCATGTATAATATGCTACACGACAGCGAGAATATAATGGAATATTTCGGGCATTAGGCTTGCACTTTTTGATGAAATAGTATGGGTAGGTAGATTGGGGTTAAGCATTTGCATTTTGAAACTATCATCAGTCACTTTGTAATAGAGATTCCGAGAGTGTTTGATACAAAACAATCCAGCTGCTTTGAAAATCATATTTACTTGTGGCTTTCATCACAGAAACACTCGTATTTCTCTCGAACTCCGTATAATTTATTCACCTTTTAGCCGGTAACTGGATTTTCAAAGCATAATGGAGCGAGATGAATGAATCTTTTATACATTGAATAATTTTTTTCTGAGCTGAAAGTGAGAAACAGTATTAAACATCTTTAAATTTCAAATGCTAATGAAGTTACTATAAGCTTTGCGAATATTGTGTTCTTATCGTAGAGTCGTTTTATCGAAAAGATACCTTTTGGTACCCACGCCCGACTTGACTTCATTTTCAAAATCATTGCCTTCGCTGAATGAGCCACGGTGGGCGAAATTTCAGTATTAAAATGATCAAACGTCTGAAATTCGTAAGCGTACAGTACATTTATTCTATCGTCAACAAATCTACATGTTGTGACGTAACCAACCGCCCTCGGTAGCTCAGTCAGCTAAGGCATCGCTTTAGAAACTGAAGTTACCGTTGGACGTGAGAATTCGAGTCCCAAATAAGGCATATGTTTTTATAAGCGTTCTTTCACTTATCACCACTTCATAGTTTCGTTATCACATGCTCATTCGTATCCCCAAATAAGCTAGCTGTTGGTGGGGTCGTTAAGCGAACAAACGGAAATGACACCAATGACGGTTTTCCTTTAATCTTGATAATTGTTTTCTATAACAGTGTGCACAGAGCTGACCCTTGTCACTTTTGACCACACATTTGGTAGGTGATTTACAGATTCACTGAGAACCGTCGATGTGAGCCATTAAATAGGGGTTGGTTTTGATCTCATTCTGATGTCCCATTATCCTTAGCATTACGTTAGTTTGATTCAGTTATTTAATCGTCGTCCGGCGACCGTTATGGTTATTTCGCTGACTCGCTTTCATCATGTGTGTGTGTGGGGGGGGGGGGGGGGGGTGTCACCCAATTATCGGTACAAC
>OZ023327.1:24116163-24126163 GCA_964007535.1 Brachyptera risi
ACATTCTACAACTTTCAATCGCAGACAACATGCAACTTTAAATGAAAATGTTTTTGAACATGTGACCTTGTTTCCAGAAGATGCTGTTTTTATCATTTTGGGTTCAACGACTTACTGTACTGATGACTACGATTTATTGGCGTCGGTGAATGACATATATATATATAGGCCTATATATATATATATATATATATATATATATATATATATATATATATATATATATATATATATATATATATATATATTAAATGATGGGATGATGAGACGAAAGATTATTTCATTCGGTTATTTTGGAAAGTCAGTCGTGGCCTGTTGTTGAGGAAACATCCCAATATTGACCTGAACCCCTGTCAGGATGGTCGACCATGGCGGGAATCGAAGTCTGGTCTTCTGAATGACAGTTCACTGTGCTAGCCACTCGACCACTCGTCTCAGTTGTTTTAATATCAAATCGGAAGAGGATGTTTGAAAATAGAAATTGAAATGTATACGTCAACTCTAACTTTTTCTACTACAACAGACAACGGGGGTTCCATGCCCGCCATGGTCGACCATCCTAACAGGATTCTCGTGGTTTAGTCGTTGATAATGATTAAAATATATTATCCGCCATTTTTCATTCTGTTTATAATTGAATCAATGAATTGTTATGAATGAAAAATAATTGTTCGACTGTAAAATAATAATGGTTATTGTCATCGAGAAGATCTCTCTTTTGAAACTGAAATATATACATTCCACTTTGAGGGCATTACAAGTTCACAACCCTGTAACTGAATTTTGACTTATAATGACGAGATTTATTTTCCTGATTTCAGAGAAAACTAGAATTCATCAACTCAATTTGAGAAATGATCATTAATGTATTCGTCTTCCACTTTTCTGAGGTGTGACGTCGACTTGACTCGATTCTGTTGATGTCTCTAGACAGAATCTGTCAAGCCCACGACATGACTCGATTCTGTTGATGTCTCTAGACAGAATCTGTCAAGCCCACGACATTACTTGATTCTGTTGATGTCTCTAGACAGAATCTGTCAAGCCCACGACATTACTCGATTCTGTTGATGTCTCTAGACAGAATCTGTCAAGCCCACGACTTGACTCGATTCTGTTGATGTCTCTAGACAGAATCTGTCAAGCCCACGACATGACTCGATCCTGTTGATGTCTCTAGACAGAATCTGTCAAGCCCACGACATTACTCGATTCTGTTGATGTCTCTAGACAGAATCTGTCAAGCCCACGACATGACTTGATTCTGTTGATGTCTCTAGACAGAATCTGTCAAGCCCACGACATTACTCGATTCTGTTGATGTCTCTAGACAGAATCTGTCAAGCCCACGACATGACTCGATTCTGTTGATGTCTCTAGACAGAGTCTGTCAAGCCCACGACATGACTTGATTCTGTTGATGTCTCTAGACAGAATCTGTCAAGCCCACGACATTACTCGATTCTGTTGATGTCTCTAGACAGAATCTGTCAAGCCCACGACTTGACTCGATTCTGTTAATGTCTCTAGACAGAATCTGTCAAGCCCACGACATGACTCGATTCTGTTGATGTCTCTAGACAGAATCTGTCAAGCCCACGACATGACTTGATTCTGTTGATGTCTCTAGACAGAATCTGTCAAGCCCACGACATGACTTGATTCTGTTAATGTCTCTAGACAGAATCTGTCAAGCCCACGACATGACTTGATTCTGTTAATGTCTCTAGACAGAATCTGTCAAGCCCACGACATGACTCGATTCTGTTGATGTCTCTAGACAGAATCTGTCAAGCCCACGACATGACTTGATTCTGTTAATGTCTCTAGACAGAATCTGTCAAGCCCACGACATGACTCGATTCTGTTGATGTCTCTAGACAGAATCTGTCAAGCCCACGACATGACTTGATTCTGTTAATGTCTCTAGACAGAATCTGTCAAGCCCACGACATGACTTGATTCTGTTGATGTCTCTAGACAGAATCTGTCAAGCCCACGACATGACACGATTCTGTTGATGTCTCTAGACAGAGTCATGACCAGTGCTCTCTGAAGGACAAATAAAATAACTATCATTTCTAAATATTGTGATGATGATTTCTAATTTTTTTCTCAAATGAAGGAAATGAATATCGTCAATCTAGTTTCGGTGTTGTGATGATCTTCAAGCTCTCGTGTGCATAGAGCGTTGCTGTTTTGATTAATCTCTCAAGACTGCAGTTCATGTTTGGCGTTTCGCTGAGAATGGAATGAAAGGCATTCTTCAAGAGGGTGTGGAACCACTGTTGTTCTCGACTGGGTCACGTGGACTTGTGCTTCAACTCAAGCTAATGATAACAAGAAACAAAGATTGTTCCCAATGAGTGAATGTTGTGGTTTGAAGGCGTGTCGACAGAGGCTTTACTCCTACAACTGAAACTGTTCCGCTGATTCAATTTTACACTCGATGTACCCACATTCCACAACGTACAACATTTCACAAAATTTTCAAAATATCGTTCAAGCCATTATATGAATTGAATTAAATACATAATGAATAGTAATAATATTGATATTTTTAATCATCATTATTATTTTATTATTATTATCAATTTATTGATAATTGATTAATCAAAATCAAGTATCAATAATTAATTTAATTTTATATTGATAACATAATTATATAAATATTATATTCATAGAATAATTGATTTAACCACATTGTTGAAGAACTTCAAGGTGGGGAATGCCAAAATAATAAGTTAGATACAAAAACTTTATAATTGAAAATATATCTTCTTTCATGATGAGTTCCAATGTAAACTGAATATTATTGTTTTGAGTTGATTTAGTGAATACCCGGGTATCTTCACTGGACTGGCTCAAATCTGTGAGGCCGAACATGACATTGGATCAAATAGCAAACTGAGGAGTTTTTCGCTACATCATATTTCTTCAGACGGCGACATGGACGGTGAAGGTCATAAACAGAAGTTTTATTATCGTATACAACAGTAGAAATGTCAAAATTTTATTAATATTGATACATCTCGGTCAATATATACTGGAATCTACGGGTTGTTCCGTAAATATGAAACATCTCATCAAGTGTATCCTGAGACGTGATGGTCGAGTCGCTAGTACACTGAACCGGCATTCAGGAGACCGGCCTTCGATTCCCACCATGGTCGACCATCCCGAGGGGTTGACAACTCCTGAAATCCGGTGTATACACTTGCCATGGAATCACCTGAAATCCCTGAAATCTCTTCAAATCACTTATTTGATTCCTGAAATCAATTGAAATCCCTTGTTATTCCTGAAATCACTTCAAATCCCTGAAATCACCTGAAATCTTGAAATGTGAAATCAGGCGTATACCAAATTAGCGAGTATTTCTCCCCTCGGACCATCCTGGCAGGGTTTTCGTGGTTGCCCTCTGTCGTTCAGGTCAATATAAGGATGGTTCCTCAACAGGCCACGACCGACTTCTTAACACCCAAGAGATCGTAGTCATCAGTAGGCCTACAGAACGTCGTTCAAAACCCAATATATATGTAAGTTTAAATACAAAATTCCGTTAAAAGATCATGGGCAGTTCAACAGTGAAGAGCCTGAAAAGCTCTCCTCCGTTGACATACATGCACAATGACCACAAAAACATTTCTGCTTTATTTGTTGCCTCGTGGATTTAGTTTAAAACGCTTTACGCACAATACGAAAGATGTCAAATTTCAAGCATGTTGCACATTGATATGTTCATGACCAAATATAAACAAAAACGTCTAGAAATGTATGTTTCTCTGATGAAAGAAGTTAGAAGTAGAAGTGTAGCGTTTCAATTCCATGCGTTCAGCGGTACGTGTGATCTAACAGAAACAGCAGAGATTATCTCGATGTCTACACTTGCGACCACATGAAACGACGTGTATTCCACACATCTAGTTACAGACAAACGAACATTTCAGGACGCTTTGTGTTTACATTTGTTCATGAACAATGTATACAACATGTTTGAAATTTGACATCTTTCATATTGTGCGTGAAGCGTTTTAAACTAAATTCATGAGGCAACAAATCAAACTGAAGGGTGTTTTTTGCAGTCATCATACATGTATGTCGACGAAGGAAAGAGATTTTCAGTTTTGTCACTATTGAACTGCCCATGATCTTTCAGGGGACTACAGTAAAACGCTTGTTCGAATGAGTCAAACGGAATTTGAAATTGGAATAAAACTAAAAACTACGCTTGTTTGTTCGGTTATTTGTACACAGCCTATACGTGTAGTGCTCATGCGCATTGCCCTCTAGTTTCAGTGCTGGTATATTCTTCAGGCTGTATTCTACTCGACCTGTCCATGTAACCGCAACCTGTCTTCTCTCTATACAATTGCATGGCTACTTATTTTTAGACAAATGATTAAGACCTATATATATATATAATTGTTTTCGGGAAAGGGAATTATTGTATTTTTTTGGGTATAATTTCACTCATTTATATACGTTGTGGAACCCACCGTGTATAGATCCAAGTAACATAGATTCAGTCTTCAGGTATAGTGTTCGGATCTAAAAGCGCGTCGATAGCGAGGTCCTTTTCAATGTTCCTGTCCGTGTACTTTGTCAGCGTGTGTGCATGTTCTAAGCATAAAGAGGGAACGGAAAAGGAAGAGAAAAGTAACAGAAGATGATATAAAATAGAATAAAAGAAGACGATAGATGAAGAAAAAAGCGATAAGAAATTTTGATTTTGACCATCGCACTTTATTTACCTTTTTCGGGCAGCTGTGTGAAACCATCAAAAACCACAGTCAACGAAGTCTTCGATTAGAATTAAACCTTCAACTTCCGTTTAGGAATCCGAAGCTTCCTCCTCTATTCTAACCCCAAGTAGAATTTTCATTTTAAAACATCTCTTTCTCAACGCTGTACCACAATGAATAATCGTTATTGGTCGTTACGTCGTTGTTGCTCTCACACGATGCCGTGTATTGTCAAAGCTTACACCAGAAGGGAGGACGTCTTGTCTGTGTGTGACGTAACATGCACCCACCCCGCTCCCTACCCTCCCTCCCACCCCACCCCGCCAGCACTTCACTTCACTCGTCATCTCGCCGACAAAGTATGCACAAACACTTACCTTGATACCGTCATAACACAATAACTTGACTTATCACATCAGCTGGTTGGTGCTGGGAGATCGGAACAAGTTTCATCGCGCTCACTCACACTCAATTCGACGTGAAATGAATGACGTTGTGTTGGGGTCAATTGAGAGAACGGCCATCAAATGTACTTGAGACTAAATTCCGAGTATAGTTTATGGTTAAAAATTGTAAGTCATTTAGTCCTTTTGGCTGGAGAAACTAAAATCGAATCATTTTCTCCAATATTTAAAATTTGAATGAGGGATTGTTCGACTAGATTGAGGTTGTATCAACGAAACAAAACCGAAAAGTGAGTGATATATATATATATATATATATATATATATATATATATATATATATATATATATATATATATTTATACATATATATTTATATATATATATATATATATATTATATATCACATATAATATCACATATAATATCACATATATATATATATATATATATATATATATATATATATATATATATATATATATATATATATATATATAGATATAGATATAGATATAGATATAGATATAGATATAGATATGGATATAGATATAGATAGATATAGATATAGATATAGATATAGATATAGATATAGATATAGATATAGATATAGATATAGATATAGATATAGATATAGATATAGATATAGATATAGATATAGATATAGATGTATTTATGAATGGCATTTTTTTAGGGTTATTTTCGTCGTGTACGAATTAAATTTTAATATAGGTTAAATGAAAAACCTTGGATTATCTAACGTTTCAGTTCTAATGTTTAAAAAGGTTTAAACATTGAAACTGAAACGTTAGATAATCCAAGGTTTTTCATTTAACCTATATTATAATTTTATTCGTACACGACGAAAATAATCCTAAAATAATGCCATTTATAAATAATTCGAGTCGTGAAAGCATACATTTTAAAAACCTCATCATATATATATATATATATATATATATATATATATATATATATATATATATATATATATATATGTATATATGTATATATCCTCATATATATATATATATATATATATATATATATATATATATATATATATATATATATATATATATATATATATATATATATATATATATATTTATATATATATATATATATATATATATATATATATATTTACACACATATATATATATATATATATATACATATGTGTGTGTGTGTATATGCGTGTCTGATTCGGTGGTGTGATAACCGTGAACATTCATCATTTATCTGTCATGAAGCCATTACTACCCTCAAATTACCCAGTTGTGTGTAATCATAGATTATTATCAAGTAAAAGATGAAATACGCGTATATTAGTATTCAGAAGGAATATTGAGGATCTGAACGAGATTTGAAACAGTCAACTTATCAAAGACTAGCACATTATTCACTTGTAGGCTCACGTATTGATTTTAACAAGTCATTCATTCTGGCAATTAGTACAAGTCAGGTGTCATTTATTTGCCTCACCACAAGACGACAAATAGCCTGATTACACGCAAACCACTATTATTTTTCACAGTTGATGAATAATATCAATTGTTCACGTTTCCTTCTGTGATGTAATTGTATTTTATATACTTTATTATAGTATTTATCATCTGTTCATTGTTGTGCCCATTCAAGTTGATTGTGACGATGATAATTTGAAGATGTCTCCCTCCGTAGCACAGTCAACTAAGGTAATGCTTCAGAAAGTTGAGTCACCGTTGAGTGTGGGTTCTATGTGCCGCATAAGGCATGAGTTTTTTGTATACGTCCTCTCACTTATATTTTTCATAATTCTATCATCCCCTGCTCATTCGTACTCCCATATAATTTAGTTATTGATGGGGCCGTTAAGCTGACAGTAATAACCATCACCAACCTGCAGCTAGATCAGCGTGAGAGTAGTTATTGGTGGAAGGGCCGAGTTTTGTGCTCATCACGGGTGGAAGGGCCGTGTTTCTTGCTCATCACGGGTGGAAGGGCCGTGTTTCGAGCTCATCACAAGTGGAAGGGCCGTGTTTCGAGCTCATCACGGGTAAGACTATCAGAGAATCAAAGGAGCTCGGTGGATGGTAGCGCATATTACTTTCCAGGTCGACTCTCGCTGTCGGTCAACTTCTTGTCATGTAACAATATGTTTAATAACGTTCCAATACTTTTTTCATTTTCCAAAATACTTGATTGGGAGTAAAATTATTATTGGTTTGATTAGGTTAGGTAAGATTGGGTTGGGTTGCGTTATGCATGAATTTAATATGGTTTAATGTAATGTGTGGTAAATTGTTTCTGCCAGTGAAGCAGTTTATTTGACGTGCATTCTTCACTCAATATAACTGAACATCTTACATACAGCGCAATCCCTAGAATGCCGCTACATGAGATCTAATCTGATGAAATACTGATAAACTTCCGAAAGGTAATAGACATAAGTTATGCGTATATTATACTCCACTCTCCGTCTTCTCTCTATTTAAACACACTTCCCGATATCTAAACAAACGAATGGAGAGGGGGGTAAGGGGGGTGGGGAGTTTGGAGAGGAATGATACAGGCACAAGAGTTGGGTGGTAATATAAATAAAAAAATGTCACTCGACGGAAAAGTCGAATAAAAACGATATTATTGTATATTGTATCCTTTACGTGTCTGCGGTAACCCCCCCTACCCCACCCCTGCTCCCCCTTCTCCACGCACACTACCATCCCATCATATCACAACGCCCGCGGGGAAAGGGAGGGGAAAGGAGGGGTAACAAAAGGATACGAGATTAAACAACTCGCTTGGAATACAAACTATATCCAAGATATCATTTTTACAACCCTCTTCTCCTCGCAGCCGTACTACAGTTCTAGACTCTGAGACATTTCTCGGAGTTCGATCATTTTTCATAAATCTAGGGAGACTTCGTAATGCTGAGGTCATAGAATGGATCACACGGAGAAGAGGATCGACATAAATATGTATATGTATGAGTAGGACTATGTATGTCTCGTACATTTCTGTTAAGAACAGATTCGTAAAGGTATATATACGTACCATATATGGTCTCACGGGGGGGTGGGGGGGGGGGATTTGCCGTCAGAATACCAGATCACAGTTTGTCTGGTTTTTGTATACATTTTTCTTTCAATTTCTATCCTAGTCTAGCTAAGGTGAGTTGAGGTGACCTAATGTAGTGCATCCTGATTCTTTCATATCAAGTTCCATGATATAATATTCTTCCAACTTCGGACTGATGTCGGTCGCTAATGCTGACAACTGACATTGATTATCGAATTCGAACATTTTAGACTTGAAATTCACAAATTATGAAGATAGTTCGACTGAGACGAGTGGTCGAGTGGCTAGCACACTGAACCGTCATTCAGTAGACCGGGGTTTTCGATTTCCGCCACCATGATTGAATATCCTGACAGGGGTTTTCGTGGTTTCCCTCTGTTGTTCAGGTCTATACTGGGATAGTTTCTTGACAACAGGCCACAACCGACTTCTTCCTACTATCCAAAAAACACAATAAAATAAGCTTACCTCATTATCCCAACATCTGATATATCATTCACCGACGCCACTAGATCATAGTCATCAGCACAGTGCGTCGTTAAACCCAATACAAATAAATGAATGAAGATAGTCCGTTTGGTTTTCCTTACTGAAGATAAATAAGAACTCGTCATGTTCTCGATTTTTTCCAAGATTTTTCAAGTTCTTTCAAGTTCCGTTGACGATCGATCTGTATGGTAAATAACAGAGCTGAAGGCGATTGTGTAATAAATACACTGCAGTCTCTTCGCCATCAAGCTGCAGCATAAACATGATTGAAAGAACATTGACAGTTCGTTTAAGCGAAGCTAGGATTCGAGTGTAAGATGTCGTTAAACGTGCCGAGTGCTGACGGGCCAAGAGTTTTGTGGATACAGTTTTGAAGGGTGGAGGGGGTGGTAAGGGGGGGGGGGAGGTGGACGCCACTCTATACACGTCGGCTAGCTACAATCAAAGTAAAACAAATGACGCATTCTAATTCGAAGCAATGAATTCCAACAGAAAACTCTTTACAAAAAAAAAAAAAAAACCGAGTACTGATATAAATTCATAGAGTTTCCGTCTCTGAATCCTTAATAATGTTCTTTTGAGGGGGAGAGAGCGTAGCTTAATGTTCCGAATGATTTAATCCCATGTCAGCGCACTGCTTGTATTGGCCGCCCATCTGGTGTTGCTATTTGCCCTGTATGCACCGCTCACTGCTCACTGCTCACTGCTCACTGCTCATTCAAACCTTGGCAACTTGGAACGACTTGTGAACTGAAATTGTCCCGAGTTGGAGTTGAAGAACCGGCGCCTCCACTGATTCCTGAAATGATATTCGCAATAGAATTATTTAAATGATACAATGCATGGTGATATATCCACATGCATAGATGTGTTTATGCTTGATTCAATGAAAGTTTTATTTCATATATAAGCAATCTATGTGAGAGGTCCACATCTTAGAGTGAAACCCAGACGGTTGCAAGCCTTTGGATAACAATTGGTTGCTAGTTTTATTGGAAATGGAACTGGAATTTGCGCCTAAAATTCTTCGAATTAATCATCTTGAAGTATGTTTTTCTTCTACAGCTAGCCGTGATGTAGATAAACGAATGATATTGGGCTATCAGTAACACTTCCGTATGAATGAGTTGTGTACAACTGTGGCCTATAGCCTATAGACCGTCAAGTCGTCAACGTCAACCCCCTGAACCTGTGGCCTGTGCTCAATTATAAGTCTTGAGATTTAGCTCTATAGAATCTAGAGAAACGTATTGATGGCTTGTCGGCTGATGGGTCCAACTGGAACCACTGACCCCT
>OZ023327.1:24128663-24148389 GCA_964007535.1 Brachyptera risi
GATACACTGATTCTCTTTCGACTAGGTGAAAGTATTCAGAAAGAGAAACCCATTAAATCCCCCCTCTAATGTCACCTCACTTCAACACCAGCCAACATCCTCTAGTTGGGCTCATTCTAAACAGCCTCGCTTCCACCTCACCCGGGCTTACACTAAGACAATGCACCATCGTACCAAACAGGAAATGAATGCCAAACTCGAAATCCCCTTTCCTCATTATACTACAAGATATCGTCGCCGAAAATCTCTTCCCCTAACTGGGGTAACAATGTTGAAAAAGGCAGCCCCCGACCGTATTGTAAGCCAGTCGGCTGGGTTCTCTAATCTCGCCAGTCTCAGTTCCTCCGATAGTCAAATCGAGAGGCACTCGACTGATTTGCATCAGACTTGAGCAATATACTCGACTGTAGCAAGTCGAGGAGAGCTCAATTAGGAAGTATTGTATGGCCGTGAACCGTATGACCCAAGTAGCTGTAGGTCTACACCATGTCCTATGAATATGTTTAATGGCGTGAAATGATATGGTTCTGGGCCCGGATTCACAAAGAGTCCTAACTTTAGGACGTTTCAAGTTGGTACCATTTCAACGAGTTGGGACCAATATTGCTCATATCTCAGTGAAATGGTCCCAACTTGAGACTAATATTGGTTCCAACTCAGTAAAATTGTCCTGACTTAAGACGTCCTAAAGATAGGACTCTTTGTGAATCCGGGCCCTGGAATATAACTTGGGTTGAGGACAGTGCATGTATTTGACAATGCGCACTATTTCGGCCCCCGTTTCTTACACACTATAAAAGTGACATGCACAAAATGTTCACAGTAGTTACATTACAGTACATTACATTACAGTAGTGTACACATCCACTGGAGACAAATATATGTATATCTTTTTAAACAATACTTTTGTTAGCGTTCAATCATTCTTATTCTCAATGTTGTTTCACATAATCGAGAAAAATCTTGACACAAGTCTGGCACACTTCTTATTGGTGAACATTTGGAGAGATTATCTTCAAAAGAGATGCGGGAGAGAATAATATCTTGTGATAATTGCATTTGGAGATCGAAGAAGAAGGCCAACAAAGCACTGAAGAGCCACTTGAAATAATTTGATGATTCTTGCAGCACTCATGAATAAGACTATGGATCTAATGACAAAATCTCAAAATTATAAAGAAATGGCTTGTCCTCTTAATGACTGTGAACTGTATTCTTTCTCCCCACGTCTCAAGACATATTACTGCATCAAATACACTGATAAACCTCACTTCTATAAATTATCTTCAAACAAAATGTAGCCCATGTTCTGCATAGTAAAAAAAAAGCTTTCTATTTTGAGCTCGGATTCAGAAACAGTTTAAAATATGTCGAGTATTCCAGTTCACACAACTCTTCGTCTCACCTGCAATTAACTGTATGAACTGCAATTAAACCATCTTAATACTAGATACCAAGGGCGAGATGGTTGTAGTCGACACAACTGGACTGCATACTAATATTTATTGACTGTATTGATGACGTATTTGACCTATTTAATTGTTTTTCTCCGCACCTGTTGGTGATGAATGGGAATAAGACGAAGTGAAATTACTACATGTACACTTCTCGTTTATAGGCCTACATCATTCGATCGTGATTGGCATGTTTATTGATTTGAATCATCTGCCAGTAGATGAACAACATTTGTTTGACAAGATGTAAACATAAACACGTGTCATGTCGGGTACGAAATAATACATAGATGAAGAAGACAGATACAAACACATTGCTGTACATTGAAATATTGAGTCAAGTCAAATAGTTATTTTGGATGGCTACATGCGTCAATGTTTAGCTCTAGTCATTGTGTCATTTTATTCACCCTAAAGTGGTTGACGTGGCATTTCACTCAAATTAAAACGTGTCCTCTTCTTTCAACTTTCGATAGATTGATTTTGTTCTGTAGAAAGCAATGTCATGCACAAACTTGATTTATGTCAGTCCAATTTGACGCGCCGATTTTCCAGTCGGGCCCCTATCTCAGCTCTATACCCATCCAAGCGCACGACATACGTTTCAACCATTGGTCCAATTCTAAGTAGTGGTCTCATTTCACCAACTATTCCCCTAAATCTTTCTTCCACTTTAACTATTCTTAGTTGTATCAGTCATTTGGTTCGAACATCGGGGTCCCATCCAGTTCCTAGTTACTGCCATGCAACCAAGCATAACTGCTCGAGTGACACCAACTATTATCAGAACTCGTAGCTAACTGTTATTTACACATTCTGACAGCGAACATACGACGCCCCACCCCCTCCACCCCCTCCACCCCTCAGATAGATATTTATCTAACTCGGTCATGTATCACACCCTGCCGCTTGAAACCTTGTCGAGACTTGAAGCATATTGACAGCATGTAACCGGGTAGCTAAATTTACAACAAGTCGTGGAAAACGCTTTAGTTGTCAGTGTTGAGTGTGGGTTGGCTCAATGGACGGTGTGTTGACGGGGAGTCGATACCAGGCGTCTTCGTGTTTCCACTTAGTACTTTGCGGGAAATACGATTGGAAATAGTGTGGGCGTGGATTCGGAACAGATGTGAATCCAAGTTCTGTCAGTGACAAGTACTGATATTTTTGAAGGTGTAAAAACTTTTTTTTTTAATTGATGAATGCCAAATGTTATTTCACATTTTTAATTATTTTAAACGTCAGGACGAGTAACGAAGAGTGTGCTCTTCCACTTTCCGGGATACAACTTCAATCAATTATAGATTAACAGTATTACCTTTGTTTGTTGAACGTTCACCACGAGGTAGATGAAGATGCTTGGACATGTATTCAAACAAAACAAAACAGCCCAATGTATGCACGAACAAATTTCAACCGAGTCGATAAATTCTTCGTGTAATGTCGTTCTTTTCCGTACAACTATGTAATCTGCCCCCTTCAATCTGAATGAACGTGAAATATTAAATGACCAAATTGAATGAAACTTTTCCAACTAATTTTTTGAGTAATTATGGTCAAACATGAATGGTCCATGTTGCGACCATTAATCTCTAGCAACCTTTTAACACACCCGAACTAATTTTTTTTCTTTTTATAAACTACATTGAGTCCTATACTCAACTTTCGACAGTGAAAAATTGACTACTGCAAATTATCGTGTAAAATATCGTCTACATGCACCAGGCAATGCACGAGGGAAAACTTTTCATTTTTTTAATCTATTCATTTCCCTCTCTTGACACATTAGAAATATCGAAATCTTATAAATCCAATCTTTAACAATCTCAGCGCTCGTGATGATGGATTATAGTGAAGTACTTTCTCGGTTGGGAGTATTTTTCTAGCTAACAGATTGTAAATAGAAGGCACAATTCCGTGTAATGTATACGATGCTGTATTAATTGAGTCTTGAACAAAACCTAGCCAAACGTAATCGACCAACCAACCTTCGTCATGTTGATTAAATGTAAACACATACATTTGTACCTATAGCTATCAAAGTACTACAACCACGCCCCCCTACTGGTAACACCGCCACAGACCACTGAATAGAGTCGTTTACTAGCATGACCCCGTAATCACATCAATATTCAAAATAAGGCTTGTCACAGTCATACCAGCTGTTTTAAAATATCACATAATTAGATTTTTGTTTTGTTTATTTCGGGACTATCCTGTTAGCACGTACACTTCAACTTTAGACATGCTCTGTAATGAAGGTAATAATGGAGATTGATCATGGCAATTAATTAAATGACAATTATGGTACTGACTACCGTGGCTGTTTATTTCAAAGTTCCTTTTTTGAGATCCTATAATGCTTATCTTTATCTTCGCTTCTATCGAGGACATAGCCGCTCCCGTGGCTCAGTCAACTATCGCACTGCGTTAGGAACTGAAGTTGGGTCGGGCGTGGGTTCGAGTCCCGCATAAGCCATTGATTTTTGTGAACGTCCTTCCACCTGTCATCCCTTTATCATTTCATTAACACCCGCTCATTCGTGCCCCCGTATGACCTAGCTGTTGGTGGGGTCGTCAAGCAGCAAAGGAAAGTCGTCCACCCACTCATTGTTCAAGCATATCACAGACCAAGATGAAGCGAAGAGAACGGAAAACGAATGCAGCCCTCAATACATCTTGTAACAGACCATACTTGAATGTTATACGTGAAAATAATATGAGTACAACTGAGACAAGTGGTCAAGTGGCTATCACACTGAACCGTCATTAAGACTGGGTTCGATTCCCGTCATGGTTGACCATCCTGACAGGGCTTTTTCGTGGTTCTCCTCTGTCGTTCACATCAATACGGGGATGGTTCCTTTACAACAGGCCACGACCGACTCATTCCCATTATCCAAAAACATCTGATAAAATAGCCTTTCATCTCATCATCTCATCATTCACAGAGGTCAATAGATCTCAGTCATCAGTAACCCCAACTGTGCGTCGATCGTTGAATCCCATAAATATATATATAAATTATATATATATATATATATATATATATATATATATATATATATATATATATATATATATATATATATATATATATATACATATATAGGCCTATATATATATATATATATATATATATATATATATATATATATATATATATATATATATATATATTTATATATGTATATATATATATATATATATATATATATATATATATATATATATATATACATATATATATATTTATATATATATATATATATATATATATATATATATATATATATATATATATATATATATATTTATTTAATTTTATATTGAAATATATATCCAAGTATGAAATGGATGAAAATAGGATTAAGAAGAGAACAATGTATGTTTGAGGTTTGGTTCTCCAAACCGGTGATTTGATTGACGTTACCCACTATGTTGGCGAGAATGACTTCTGTTGGTTCCTATCCTACTGCTGGATGGATATGTAGATGGAACAGATCTTCTATGCACGCAGCACGCTATAGTAGTGTGTACATGATCATGATTATACTAGAGCCTAGAGTGATTGGGCCTAGGTATAATTGTACTTGACAACGTTATGCTTTATTTTCTGGGAGAGTAAATACTCGACTTGTAAATATAGAGGCGTGTAATTTGTTTTACTCCACAGTCCAAACAGATATACCGAACTTGCAAATCTTTGAATGAATTAATAAATCATAAGAGATGAATTGAAATAAAATAATTGATTTTCAATCAATTTGCATGTGTGGCTTGACTTTGGTGTACTATTTCTTTCAACGTGTCATCCTTCACGCTTGCTATCTCACCCTCAATTCTCCGAAAAGATAATGCAGCGTTTTCCTAATATATGTATATAATTATCTGCTTCAAAGAGCTCATGTAAGGTGAAATTGTTTGGGGGCGTCTCTCTCATTAGTCGGTTTATCTTGGATCTTTCTCAACATTCAAGATGAAGGTATATACAGCGTTTTCTTAGTTTAGTTATTCAATTATCTCTCTCAAAGGTCTCATATGAAGCCGCCCTCCGTAGCTCAGTCAACTAAGGCACCACTTTAGAAACTGAAGTAACTGTTGGACGTGGGTTCGAGTCCCACATGTGTTTTTGTAATCGTCCTTTCACCGCTTCAATAGTTCCATGATCACCTGCTCATTCGTACCCCGAAATAATTCCAGCAGTTGGTGGAGTCTTTAATCCAACAACAATCAAGACTTCATACGACCAAGACGAGTGGTCGAGTGACTAGCACACTGAACCGTCATTCAGGAGACCGGGCTTATTTCCCGGTTTTCGGTTTCCCTCTGTCAATACTGGGATGGATCCTTAACAACAGACCACGGCCGACTCCTGCCCACTATCCAAAAACACCTAATAATATAGCCTTTCATCCCACCATCTCATATATCATTCACTGTCGCCAATAGATCATAGTAATCAGTACAGTGCGTCTTTAAAACCCAATAAATAAGATCTCACACGGGTATGTATGCGTGCTTAGTGGTGCAACATTTATTAGTCGATTCTCTCAGAGCTATCTCATCCCCTATCCTTCAAAATGAAGAGTTTTCCCAGTTTATTTATTTAATTGGTTCCGTTAAAGAGCTCATGTGGGGGTGTGTCTCAACATAGCGTGCGATCGAGTGTTTCCTTCCTCCTGCGCCCCTAGCTAGCTCGATCGCACTATGCCACGTTAGCAACACACGTCTCTCCCTGCCCACTCCGATACATCAACCAAACTACCATGCTGTTGCAAGACGCGATCAGTTTCCATGCTGCCGTTGAGGAATGAGCGAGCAGTCTAGAGGTGTACAAGTCGAGAATAGTTGATATGGTTGAAATGGAATTTCTTTTGATATCTCTCAAATTAGTTGGCTGTGTAATCGGAATATATCGCACTGAGAAGGGTAGATAAGTCGCCAGTGCGGTGAACTGTCATTCAAGAGACCGGAGTTCGATTCTCAGCTTGATCGACAGTGCTTTCGAATTGTCGGGGTTTCCTTCAGTTGTTAAAGTCAGTATTGGAACAGGCCATGATCCTATTCCTTCCCAGTAACCAAAACCATCAACATACAACATGTAACTTAACATCTCATCCGTCGTTCACCGACGCCAATAGATCATAGTTATCATTCGAGTTCATCGTTAACCTTACATCAATTAATAAAGTGACGTGTGGTAAGTGGTAACTATACGCAGACGAGACACTTTTAAAACTACCTTGATTTTTATCTATTTTCTAGGAGTATGTGAAGAATTTTAATAACCCGCATTATAGCATGACATGTGGACATTTTTAATTTAATTTTCAAAAGTTGAATATAGTCCAAGAGTAAGCAACGGAGCAACTCACTGCGTACATTTATACGAACTTATACCCAGTATAAAGATGTACTACCTCTCTCCGTAGCTCAGTCAGCTGAGGCACCGCTTTAGAAACCGAAGTCACCGTTGGACGTAGGTTTGTATATATATGTATATATATATATATATATATATATATATATATATATATATATATATATATATATATATATATGTGAGAGAAAAACAACTTTATTGTCGGCTGTTCACATTGCGTGATTGACCACGGGGATCCAGCTTGATAATCCATATAAAATACAATTTTTATAAAATAAAAATTACTTATAGAAAATAATCAACTAATATCTAGATAGAAAATTCAATTATATGAAAAGGCGTTATCAGAAAACAAATACAAATAATGATAATAATAATTAATTCAAAGGTAGATCATTGTTAAGTTATCATTGTTATATATATATATATATATATATATATATATATATATATATATATATATATATATATATATATATATATATATGCTCGGGTTTTTTATATGTAGCGATGCCGTCCTTACTTGAGCCACGGAGGGCGGCTACTATTTGGATGTTGGGATCATGAGGGAATGGAGGAAAGAGGGGGTATCAAGTAGAGCTGCCATGGGTGAAGTTCCTTATGAAGATCTTGTTGATCTTTGTCGTGGTGTCGACAAATGCGTGCAAACGACGACTTGGTCAAGAACCAGTGGCGGAAACAAGGGGTAGTGGGAGGGGCGATCGGGGCGATCGTGGCGATCAACCCCTCTCATCAATCAGACTCGGTAAGAAAGAAAGAAGAAAGGAACGGAAGAACGGAAGAATGGAAGAAAAAAAGGAGGGAAGAAATATCGTCCAGTCGATATTTCTATTCTAAAAAGTTCAGTCTGGTTTATAACGATGTTTCTATAATAATTCATATTTTACATTGAATTGAAAATAAACTTGGCATACTTTTTTCGAAATGTTTGTTTCCAATATGTTGTTTATCAAGGGTCGGAATGAACAAATAACACTATGCTTCTTGCCATCTTTCATGTGTACACTGTGACAACAATTTGAACAATGGTAATTCAAAGTTGAACTGGAGGACTACTTCAAATAATTGGGATTGATAAAGCATTGGGATTACCGTTAGTTTTATGGGACAACTATTACATTTTTTTCCATCCGAATCTTATCTGAAACAAGATAAAACACAATAAAAGGGTCCTATAAAAGAATGGCTGCGGGGCTAAAAGTGGTCTCTCCGCCTTGCCGCATGGGTCACCGGCTTTGCGACAACAGCTTATATCTCAATCCTGGGTATGACATTTCCTTTGTCGAACTAGAGTTACTGATACGAGTGGTCGAGTGGCTAGCACACTGAACCATCATTAAGAAGAACGGGGTTCGATTTCCGACATGGTCGACCATCCTGACATGGGTTTTTCGTGGTTTTCCTCTGTCGTTCAGATTAATACTTGAAGATGGTTCCTTAACAACGGGCCACGACCGACTCCTTCCCACCATCCAAAACATCTAATAAAATAACCTTTCATCTGAAATATTGATTGACGCCAATAGACCGTAGTCATCAGTACAGTGCGTCTATAACCCCGATATCGTGAAAAGAATTCTAAAAAGCGGTCAGCCTACCTATCATGACTTTCCATACTTATAGCACTCGTCACAATAATCTTGCTATTCCACTACACGTAAAATCTCTTTCTGAATGACTTTTTCAATTCTGGCACCTCGAACGTGGAATGCGTTACCGAATCGAATAAAAACTCAAAATGGTAATAATTTCAAATGTAATGTACAAAATTCTTCTTCAAATTCAAAGCGATAATAAATACTTTTTGTGACACTGGTTCAGTAGGCCTATAACATCAATTTATTCTCTTTTCATCACATTTATTGTTTAGTTCCATTTGATGCTTCTTTTTCACTATTGCTTCTTTTTATTTCTTTTTCCTATGAATGTTGAGTACCCGGTACAAAAAAAAATTGGTATAAATTTACTGAAAATATTTTGTTATACTTATAATTATATTGTTACAGTGATTTTGTTGCAAGTTTACATAATGTTTATATATCTCTGTGTGTATACAACTGTATGTATTTATGTATCCTTTTGTATTTTGTTGTATTTTGTGTGTGTTTAATTTTGTTTCTGAAATTTATGTGAATCATGTTTTAAACTGGTTAAATGGAAGAACGGTCCTGCCGAATTTCGCCAGCAATGAAGATCCTTTAATATAATAACTAGGAAAACGCGAAATATGCGTTGTAAGATGAGCGAGATATCTGAATATACGGTATAATAACAGTCCTACATTTGCTACTTTATCGACTCTGGTATTCTACACACCCTGTCCTTCATTTGATTGCTACTTTATTTTCTCTGGTATTCTACACACCTTGACGAATATGGAGAATAGTTAATTCTTGGGCAAATATCGAATCTAAGAAACAGTGAATCTTGGCTCATTTCCATATATTTGATGGATGAAATCAGTTATTTGAATTTTTTTCTTCGAATCGGCTGGTTCGAATTGCTTACAAAATGGTGGTTATGTCTATCATTCATGTCTGAACACTCGGAGAAAATTTTATTTTTTTCGGAGAGGTTTCATTTTTTCGAATTTTCTTACCCAGCCTAATCTTATGGGGTTTTTAAAAACTTTGACATGATATTTCTCAAAATCTATCCAACCGATTCATTTCAAAAACTTTAGGCCTACAGTTCTAAGTTGTAAAAGTTGGCCCGTACAAAAAAAGTTTCATGTTGATCAGTCTACCCATGTGACCTGTGCAGTGCCTACAAAGAAAAAAAAAACACAGACAAAGCTGCATAAAAGAGGGATGGAATCTTCGCTACGCTCATCTAATTAATAATATAAATGAATGAACTAGAATCGTCCCATGCAGCCATGAATGTGCGAGAGAACCGAAGCTGATGAGATGTGCGCATGCGCGTGGACCTGTGTTTCGGACACTGGGATCTCTGGATATCATCCAGGACTGTCACCACTTCACTGTGGCTTTATTTACTTGACTTCTTCTATTTTCATAACAGACATCAAATAACTACCGGTAGTCATTTATAACAAATCAACTTGACTGTAATTAGAAGATAATTAAATTGCAACAGGATATCCGTACACTTTGAAATATATTTTCTTTATTCTAATTATATTTGGGTTTAACGACGCACTGTAGTGATGAATACGATTTATTGGCTCCAGTGAATGATAGATATATGAGATGGTGAGATGATGAGATGAGAGGTTATTTCATTGTGTTTTTGGATAGTGGGAAGGAATCGGTCGTGGCTCGTTGTTAAGGAACCATCCCAGTATCAACCTGAACGACAGACGGAAACTATGGAAAACCCCTGTTAGGATGGTCGATCACGGCGGGAATCGAATCCCGGTCTCCTGAATGACGGTCCAGTGTGTTAGTCACTCGACCCTCGTCTCAGTTTTGAAATAAAAGCCTGTGAAATATTTTCTATGTTCACGTTATCATATATGTATGTACAGCTGTATTCAACTGTATGCTGTGTAATGACTTGACGTTTAAAATGTCGATGAAATTGAAGAAGTGTTCAATCATAGATTAAAGATATACTACCAAGACATGCTGAAGTGAAACTGACCCCCCCATTTCCCCCCCACTACTTCATCACCACTCGATTCTATCCCCTCACCTGTAACACCTGTAGTACTCACGCAGACCGATAGGAAGCGCTGCAGGCATGCTGGATTGTGTCGCTACCGAGCAGTCACTAGGGCAGTTCCTTCAGTGGCTAGCACGGGTAGTAGGCCCAACTGCATACGCTTGACAGTTATGTGACATGACTTGAATAGTTATATTTTATACCATCTTGAAGGTATTATAACTATATGTGCTTCTCCCGCATCAGAATTTCGATATCTCATTCCGTTTGAAAGTTATCACCAAAAAACTGATGTCACTAAATCGACTCCCATGAACTCTTTAGTTTAGTCAGTTTAGTTTGTATTTGCCTTTCATTTCACCAGCATACATACATATGTAAAGGTGATGAAACAAAACTTACATACAGTTTTTGAAATACCGTATGTCAGAAGAAAACGAAGTGAAATATCTACAAAGAACATGTTCATGTTAGCTTAGGGCCTGCTTATAAGTAGTCAAGAATAAAAATATCCTCAGAGTGACAGCTAGATGTAAAATAAGTTGCATTACACAATAATCAGTTCCATTTTTTCCTGAAGAAATTCGTCACTATTATACTATATCCTATATATCAACATTCGTGTGTTTTGTGTCCGGATACATATCACAGAAACAGTCATAATGTGTTCCGGACGATCGGAAAATGAAATACTTTTATCTAGTCAAAATGGGGTGGGAAGATCGCCCTTGTGTTGCCCCGTCCAAACGATCCCATCTTTCATCCATAGCCTTAATTGGGGGACAATGATTTTGTATCAAGTTCCGATGTTATTAAAAAAAAAAAAGTGTTTTCTGTTAGAAATGTTGTTCAGTTGAGTGTTGTGAACGTGAGCTAGGCGCCGCGCGGTGCGACGTCGCTCGACGCCGGTACGCTGTGAGTGCGCTCAGTCACGGGTGGAACCGACGCTGGTGTGGACGCATGCTACACGACGCTCCCTCACTGGGACGCACATGCTACTGCCATCACCTCGGTGCATCGTCGTACAAACAGTGTCTTCTTTTCGTTCCAGCTAATTCTTAGATCGAGTGTTTTACAGATAAACAAACTATTAGAATCGAATTGATGTCATTTTAATTAATTGGAAATATTTTGAAGAAATATTTTTATTCATCTCGATTGGTTTTCTTGTGGATCGTAAGATTGATTATTTTTATTGAACATTCGAGGGAAATTTTCAATTCTAATAAAATTGAAAGTGAAGACTTACCTGTATATTATATAATATATATTGAATTTAAATGATCCATTGCCGTATCATCTTCTATTTTCCAATAAGTTTGTGAAAGAATTGATTCTATTGAGGTAACATATTATCATGATTCTGTTCATGTTAGTGCGAGTATTTTCTTTTTTTTACTATATTCGAATTCGCTTCTCCATAGTGATGTATACTACTCGTTGACTTGTGATCTGATACAATCTCATTGATGGTAGAAAGTCTGGTGTAATTATTGCATTAATTATCGTTAATGAGACGTAATGACTGTGTAAGATGGTGTGTGTGTATAATCACGTTGGTTGACTGCGGTTGACTGCTTAGCGTGGCGAGTGGCAATGATGGACGCAAGGTCAAGGGTCAGAAGACTGACCATAAAGAAGAGCGTGTGACTTGAAACAATCAACTCATCAACAGCCATGGACACTTTTAGGTAAGCTTGTTAATTATGTGAAGTTATTAAAAATAACTTGATACTAGTATATATAGTTTATCGCCGTGATCACATGATTAATGTTGGCACGTAACGGTATACATTTTTAGTGCTCTTTTTTTAATGCGTTGTTCATTGATTGGCCATGTTTTTTATTGTGCGGTTTACTGGTAGTGATGAAGCGTGTCTAATTTTAATGATGTCAGTGTATAATAGCGTTTAAAGAGGCCCCTGACTGCAGTTAAAGCATCTTGTACCACACGGGTATCGTATTTACATGTCAAACAAATGTACAGAATCAAACTTCTTGAAAGGAAATGCGATCTAAAAAATTTAATATGGACTTCATGAAAAAAATATATGGATATATATATATATATATATATATATATATATATATATATATATATATATATATATATATACATATATTCAATTGTGTAAAAAAACAACATAGTTGCTGGCGGCCCGCGGGCCCTTTTCAAATGGCCCGCAGTGTGACTGTATATACCACCGTAAAATCATTGCAATTTATCACTAAGTTCTGTGTAGTCAAATTGAAAATATATTTGGCAAGGGTTGAACTGTTGTCACAAGCCAAACGGTGGGGGTGGCGTTTGGACTGACATCACAGTTGATAATTCCCTACAAAATATTCGTATTCTGTCCTACCGTTTGGCTTGTGACAACAGGCACTCTCATTTTGCAAGCTTGTGAGCTTTCCCGCTTGCGTCACGTCAGTAATGTAGACCTAAATGAAGACATAAACACGAGAAGTACAACTTGAGTCATTGGATTTTTATTTAAAAAAAAAAGTTCAGTTGCAAAAAATCTTAAATATGTCTGTATTAAAATATGTTCATTGTATATTGGCGTATCATATTGCAAACAAAAGAAGAATGGATGAAAATGATTGGACAAATTATTTACTGTGTGGCCCACCTCGACTTCTCCCATGAAAGAATGGCCCTCTGAGATATCTAGTTGAAAAGCTCAAGGTTATTGCATATCATAATATTATAATATCATAGCAAATGAGAACAGATCAATGTTAATCGTATTAAAAAAGCACGCTAAAATTGAAATGATGTTTTCTCTAACTTCTAGTCAATTATTGTGAATATCACAGTAAACTATTCCTCGTGCCACAACATTTGATTCATCACCAGTGACACGACTTTGCTACCTTGTTGTTTCTTAAATTAGTCGAAAACGAGAACAAACAGCACACTTCTCATATGTCATGTCATGACATGTTTTATGTCATATTTTCTCAGACCTTTTTTTCTAAATAACATCGAAACTTGATACAAAATCATTGTTCCTCAATTGAGGCTATGGATGGAAGATTGGAGAGCTTGGACGGGGTAACACAAGGGCGATCTTACCACCCCAAACTAACTGTCAGAACTAACTGAGGATAATAATCCTTGATATTTGTTCCTGCATTTGTACCAGCAAATCTATTAGTGATGCTCGATCGGTGCTGGGATTCCAGATCACGACCTAGATCCGGCTTGAAAGCTGGTTTTGTTCATATTCTTACTATTGAGACAAAATCCTCAATCGATATTAATATTTTTAGTCGAATGGCTGATCGGTTCCGATATTTTCAATCGATTCGATATTTTAAAACTTCGATTCGATACCGAATGAGAATACTCGATATTCGATCAATTCCGTATCGAAACAACGAACGATATCGATTGTAAAATTTCCTCCCTCGGTAGCTCAGTCAGCTGAGGCACCGCTTCAGAAACTAAAGTCATCGTTGGGTGTGGGTTCAAGTCCCGCATAGAGCATGGGTGTTTTTAAACGTCCTTTTACTTATCACCACTTCATAGTTCATAATCACCTGCTCATTCGTACCCCCGTATAACTCAGCTATTGGTGGGGTCGTTAAGCAAACAATAATCAAAATCGATTGTAAAATTGTAAATAAGTGAAATAATAATTTTTCAATTGCCAAACCAATCCTTGACTAATGAAATATCAACTGTGCGTTTTCTTCCGCTTTCATCGTAACAACAATTGTTTATCCTTGGAATAAAACAATATGCCGGCACAGTAGCTGAGTGGTTAGCTCACTTGCTTCGTGGTCCGGGAGGTGAAGGGACATATCGGACCCGGTTCGATCCCCGCCACCGTCCATCTTTACAGGGTTTTTTCGTGGTTTCCTTCTGTAGTCTAGAACTAATGCCGGGATGGTTCCTACAATATAGGCCACGACCGCTTCCTTCCCACTATCCTTCCCACTACCCATAAAAACCTTCATCTCATCATCCCATCATCTCATTAATCATTCATCCGACGCCAATAGATCTTAGTAATCATTACAGTGCGTCGTTAAAACCCAATAAAAAAAAAATAATAAAATAAAAAAGATAAAAAAATAAAAAAATAAAACAATACCGATATTTGCCAAATGTTTGGAGCAAATAATTATTTGTTTCGTTGATGAACGAAGTTGTGACCGGCACATGTATCTGAGTGGTTAACGCACTCGCTTCATGAGATCTGGGATGTGAAGGGGCATATCGGACCTGGTTCGATCCCCGCCACCGTCCATCTTTACAGGTTTTTTTTCGTGGTTTCCCTCTATAGTCTAGGCTAATGTCAGGATGGTTCCCACAATATAGGCCACGACCGCTTCCTTTCCACTATCCTTCCCATACCCATAATACCTTCATATCATCATCCCATCATCTCATTAATCATTCATCATTGCCAATAGATCTTAGTCATCATTACAGTACGTCGTTAAAATCCAATATAAAATAAAAAAACGAAGTTGTGCCAACCCAAGTGGAAACTCCCCCCCCCCCCCCCCCCCCAATGACACAGGTTTAGCTGTGACTTCTCATGGTACCTGTTTCCAGTGGCGTATCAGACCGACCTTCGCATCCTGATGATCTATTTGATGGTCGATACTAGTCGAAACGATTTAGTCGATAATTGAAAACTCGATGTAATCATTCTGAATGTTGACGCTAGAGCGCGCAGCAGACGTCATTTGACTGTTTGATTGGATTAGTTTTGATTGATGGAAAAATGTATCTCGTATTTTAATTGCTAGGAAAAGATACAAGATATTATATTGAAAATGAGTATTCGAAATACAAAATCCAGGATATAGATATATATAAAATACGTATTTTAAGATACATATATTTACATACTGCGCATGTCTTTGATTACCATATCTCTGCTAGCGATAATTATACAGGCCTACAATCATGATGAATTTTGTTTTAATATTTTTTTATTGGTTTAACGACGTACTGTACTGATGAATACGATCTATTGGCGTCGGTGAATGATATGTGAGATGGTGGGATGATGATATGAAAGGTAACTTCATCAGGTATTTTTGGAGAGTGGGAAGAAGTTGGTCGTGGCCTGTTGTTAAGGAACCATCCTAGCATTGACCTGAACGACAGAGGAAAACCACGGAAAACCCCCGTCAGGATGGTCGACCATGGAGGGAATCGAACCCCGGTCTTCTGAATGACGGTTCAGTGTGCTAGCCACTCGGCCACTCGACTCAGTATGATATAATACATTATAAACAACAGTATAATAATATGTTTTATCATATTATGATATATTTCTATACACCGACCGCGTGAAAACTACAGACGGCACATTAGGCCTACTGTCAGCGTGATTCTTCATCTTTCCATTCATTTCATTTGTGTGGACCATATGTGTATAGTTAGTTTATTATTTATTATTTTTTATTTATTCAATATCAATGCTTGATTCAAATCAACTCGTCACAGACATACAACTAAATCAGTTACATGAAAAATGATAATGATAATGATAATATAATAATAATAATAAATTCAAGCAAGACCCACATAAGCCGAGGCCTGTGTGTGGGAAAGGAGGAAAATTAATTTACCAGTATGAAAGTGTCCAAGAGGGGGAGAACCACGAAAATAAGTGATCAGAATAATAGAAATAACTAAAATAGATGTAAACAACTACAATGATATATAAATATGATGCGGTTATTCAAGCAGTGGATTCAAAATGACACAAGATAATGAAAAATATTAATGATGATAATAACATGATAATAATATAAATTTAGATTATGGCAATTGGTTAGTTAGTGTTATTTATAGCGCCGATTCATGTACGTGTACTTTGCCATGGTTGTCAACGGTTTGTGGATGATTTAAGCATGGAGGGTTTTAGGCAAGAAAGAGAGAAGTAAGAGAAGATGAAATGAAATGAAATAAAAGAAGACGACGGAAGAAACAAGTCATTACAGGGTTAAAATCACAATTGCAGTGAAAAAATACAATAATCAGTCTAGGCATCCAATGTAATTATATAGCTGTTTTTTTTTCTCAAAAACGTAGGCCTACACACATTCAATTTAAAACTAGCAAATCTCTTTGTGTATTTTCTTCACCCATAGTAGCTTGGTATCCTGATGCTATTTCTTGGTCGATTGATTGTCTTTTGATGTCACAAATAGTATTTATCACCTCTAAACAACTATATGCCTCACCATGATGGCAAATATATGTAATATAATAATATTATCATTAGACTATAGTTGTTATCCTTCTTATACGCTGTAATATTGTACAGTAGGATCTTATACGTTATGTGCATGGCGAAAATCCAATTATAACTTCTATTCTTATTTTATTAGTTACTTGACCAATGGTATTATGGCCATGTACAACAGCAATCTAGATCAGGCGAGCATGTTTCTCTCCTATCTTTTCTGCAGGGACTGATAATTACACATGCGTGGTCTAACCGAAACACTGTATTGTTTCATGTGACCAATATATACGGTGTTACTAAGAGCACATGGAATAATATGACTCTCGTGTTCTTACAACTGATTTCTATGGCAGTGGTGTTGACAATTGTCATCACTTATACAAGGAACAACAAAACCGGGTGAGATGTTATCTAACAAAGTATATATAGGATAGTCATGTTTATACAATTTTGTATAGTGAAAATGAGAAGAAATTTTTGGAATTTCAACTCCTCAATTTATAGTAATATTTTGTAAAAAAGTTTTAGTCTAACGTTTCATTCAGGATTTTGGTTTTAATGCAGGTTGGGCCATCTCTAATTAAAATTCAGGCTTCTTTCAATCAATACTGATTAGAGCTACTGCCGACTCGGTTCAGTACCTTGAGTATTTTTCCATGTGGGGTAAAGAGAGCTAATACGATTATCTGTACCTTCTTCTGATCCATTGGGGTGGTATTCTGCTTGGTATTGTTGGCACTGGTAACGAAATGGATTGGAAATACAATACCGGTATATTATATTTAATAACTCAACAAAATAACATTTGCGTATATGACTTCGAATAATTGAATACAGGGGAATAATAATTTCAAGAAAACTATAAACTTGATGTAAAATATTTCACAAAATGACTTATTTTCTTGATACATAATTTGTTTATATCGAGTAATAAGGTCTATACCTCGTATTCCAATATTTTCATTCGTATGTCATTTATATGAATGAGGAAAAAAAATATGCGGAACGGTAATTGTTTCTCCGAATCGATGTCGGAATGTAGACTTCATTTCAATGACATGACTATGATGATGACGAGTGCGATTAAATGGTCATCATAACTTATTGCAAATATAGTTCACTTTGCGCTTCCAGAATCAATTGTAGGCCGATCTCACGGTACTTTAGTTCGGGAAATGTCTCAAACTTCAATTCACAACTAATTTAAGATTTTCAAACTGGTGGGCTATGATTGAAAACATTATTAAATCAACCGTAATTCTGATGTAGTTCAAATGTATCAACGGATTACTTTCAATTAGAAAATCATTGAATCATCTAAGATTATATTGGAATATTATTTTTCAGATATCCATACAATTACTCTTATGAATCTAATTGATACTGAATCGAATGTTCGAGGCAATTATAAAATACCAAAATTCGAAAATAAATTTGGACAATGACGACTGTAATACGCCATACCTACAATTTTTAATCATTTCCGTTTGAACCGAAATATATAGGCAAATTCAAAATGATGAAATTATTTATTGAAAACTGGCGATCAACTGTTTATTATTCTAAGCTTCAATCATCAAAGTATTCAAGTTTTTTTCCTCAATTAAAAAGATAGATTATCTCCTAACTGAAATGAGTTTTATGTCTGGGCTTTCTTTTTGTTGGCTGTTTTGTATTGTTATTTTTCTTCCTCATCGGGTTTCCGATGTATGTGTGAGACAGGAACTGAAATGTGCAAGTGCTGCGTAAGACTGACCAGCAGACAATTACTAGAGAGATTATTCAAATAAACTGAGCATTCAACTCTATTCAATGAATTGGGATACATTTTTTCTGTAACTATATTGATTCATTTTGGTACTGACGAATAATGTTCAGTCTTCTCAATATATCCCTTGATTATTGTCATCTGTGATTCATTCTGTAATCATTTTGTACTAGTTTTGTAATTGATAATTCATGTCAATATCCATTCAAATGATTTTTTTCAACACGATCTGTAGCTTGTTCTTCCAATAACATTCAATTAGCTCGCTTGTGAATGTTTATTCATATCATATCATATATATATATATATATATATATATATATATATATATATATATATATATATATATATATATATATATATATATATATATATATTTATATATATATATATATATGAATATATATATATATATATATATATACATATATATATATATATATATATATATATATATATATATATATATATATATATATAAATATATATATATATATATATATATATATATATATACATATATATATATATATATATATATATATATATATATATATATATATATATATATGATTCAATAGCTTCCTGGTTGACCACCAGTAGGTTATTATGATTGTATGATTTTTAAACAGTTTTAAAAATCATACAATTGTATATATATATATATATATATATATATATATATATATATATATATATATATATATATATATATATAAAAATGTATGTTCATATATATATATATATATTCATATATATATATATTCATATATATATAAATATATATATATATATATATTCATATATATATATATATATATATATATATATATATATATATATATATATATATATATATATATATATATATACACACACATATATATATATATATATATATATATATATATATATATATATATATATATATATATATATATATACACACACATATATATATATATATATATATATATATATATATATATATATATATATATATATATATATATATGTATATGTATATATACATATATATATATATAAATATATATATATATATATATATATATATATATATATATATATATATATATATATATATATATATATATATATATTTATATTTATATATATGTAAATATCTATATTTATATATATATATATATATATATATATATATATATATATATATATATATATATATATATATATATATATATATATATATATATATATTTATTCATAT
>OZ023327.1:24148589-24156089 GCA_964007535.1 Brachyptera risi
ATCTCATTTCATCAATCAGCAATCGATTGCTGATGTTTGTCACGGCAAGACTCCTGAATATAAGTAATAAAACTCTTTCGAAAAGTCGATCTCCGTCATCTACAACACATGGCACAATCAAAGAAATCATCTTACCATGTACCATCGGCCACGAGAATCTCTGTTATCTCATATATATATATATATATATATATATATATATATATATATATATATATATATATATATATATATATATATATATATATGTATATATATATATATATATATATATATATTTATATATATATATATATATATATATATATATATATATATATATATATATATATATATGTATATATATTCATATTTATATATATATATATATATATATATATATATATATATATTATATATATATATATATATGTTCATTTATATATATATATATATTCATATATATGTATATATATATATATATATATATATATATATATATATATATATATATATATATATATGTATATATTTATACATACATATATATGAAAAAAATCGAATCACATTTTTTCCCATATTGCTTGCACAAAACAGTTCGCAAAAATGAGCTTGGTAAGTTGAGAATTTAGAGTCACCGACATTTTTTGGAAAACTGAAGTTGAAAAAAAATGAAAGAAATATAAGGAGAAGTAAAAGTTTCGACATTCAATTCGGTTTGCCCTTTTTATGTGGGGTGGGAGAGCTGTCGATTCCTCTTGCGACAAAACCGGCCTTGATCATTTTCAAACAGAATAACTCTATAATTTTGTCGCTCCTTAGTGTAGCAATATCTTCCAGTAGAGAACATTTTTGATACACCAGTTTCATTGATTATAGAAAATGAAAATTTGAAAATAATAAATACAAATTTTGAGATTTTTCGAAAAATAACAACACAACAGTTTTCGAAAAATGAGTTTCGAGGGATTAATTTTATGAAGAATGATTGATTTCTGAGGGGGTTTGAAAACGAAAATAAACATTCTGGATAGAACAAAAGAAAATCTGGAAGGGTAAAAATGTCCATTTCTGACTTTATACTTTGGGAGGGGGAAGGAGGGGAAGTTGACCTCCCCCTGCGCCAAGACAGGTCTCTTCTCATGGCTCATACAAAACTAAATGAATATCAAATAAAAACGTGATACATTATGTAAGTGCAGGAAAGAGGCTGAAGTGGGCCAAGCTTGATCAACGATGCACAAGTTCGACTTAATAGAAAAGGAATTATTTATAAACATATCCAACGTAAAGTTGTATCTCGCATTAAAACTTGAACAAAGATGAATTGAAAAATATTATGGATAATGAATGGATGGTGATAAAATATTTAATAGATTACGTTAACATCTTTTTCACCCGGTCACGTTATTATTAATTCACTATCATTTTTTATCAAACTCAAACTTACTTTGATCAGTCAAGAACAAGCTTCAGAAAGTAGTTTAAATCGAATATAACACATGCAGGTGAAATAAGTATCGGACAGAAAAATCTTTTGGATTCATTTTTTATTAGACCTACTTCATCTTCTATTTTATTTAAACCATTTGTTCCGTCATTATCTTCATGACAACATTTTTATAAAATACAGAAAAACTCCAACTGTCAAAACACTACCGGTCTTCAGTGAAACCTTTTATATTTCAGTTTGCTCGTGACAAATCGTGTAGTAATGTATGATCCACACACATCAACCAATAGACAACATTTCACTCGGATATTTGTGGGTATATACCTCGTTTATAAAAAAAGGGGTTATTTGACATGAAGTCCCAAGTCACAGACAGAAAGCGATCGGCTTCCTCTTGCGAAAATAAACAAATGTCTTTTTAAACACACCGGCAGCAGGAGCTGGTTTTTATTATTTACTCTATAAGATTCATGAAAAAAATAGACAGGAAGAGGGGTTCTCATTCGTGATTCCTGAACCTGACTTGGGTTTACAAAGTACAAATGAAAAAGTAGAAGTTCCCCTTTACTGAACAAAGTCGACTGTATAATAAATTGAATCATAATATTATACCCTCGACAAACTGAATGCATATGGAACTATATTTATATACGGAGTAGTAATAAAACTGATCGTATGCCGTACAACAGGAGGATGGGACAATTGGTTTGATTTGATTATTTTTTAGTTCAGTCTCCGCGGGGGGCTAGAATTTTTCTGCAAGCTCTGCGCTCGAGACAGCAATCAATATAATTATATTTTGTTTTGGAAAACAAATACTGAGAGGGAAGTCGAACCATGGACCCGAGCATGTGAAGCAGCGATGCTAACAATAGCGCTACAGCGACAAGGGCTCTATATACTGCTACTATATTATATCGTAGCACAGGTCGTTAAGTGAGACATGTCGACACTAATATAAGTGTTCCCATTGGTCACTTTCATTCCCATTTAAAAACCGACTTGCAGACAATTCTCCCATCCAGGAACAGATGAAGGAAGCTTACGTGGCCAGGGCGCAGTAAGGCGGCGCCCAGGGCGCAGTAAGACGGCGCCCAGGTACTATTCAAGAAATCGGGGCGAGCACCCTGGCTTCTTACATTGTTACAAGCTACATTAATTATATATTCTTAACTGACAATTCAAAGAAAAACTAAATCTACTGATTATTATAAGATGTCTAACAATTTGATAGGCTTATTATATGAGAATATATAATAAGATGTGGTTCTGGTAACGAGTGTTTTTGTTAGGCTCACAAAAGTTGAATATAAATATTGTCACGAATGTAGCACTAACCTAGAATATAATGTATATATTTGTTGAGCTCCAAATCAATGCTATAGGCGTCTGTCATGTGACAAAAGACAAACAATAGTTACCATAGCAACACAGCGAACTGGTGGACCACCAAATATCCTGATTGGTCAATTCCAGCTGGTGAACATTGTTGTCTTGCAGCAATGAGTGACGTCACTTGACAGAAGCCTAGATACGAAGAAATTGGACGTCCAATTGTTGTGTCAAACGCCCGTTTAAAGTAGGACAATTACTACGTGGATCTTCATTTAAAACTTACGAAATATATTCCTAAACACTCGCTTTCACAAACTATTCAATTCCCTTATGGGAAGTCCCCCCCCCCCCCCATCCCCCTCAACAATTGGATTGACCAAATATCGAACGCCCTGGTGCTTTTATTCCAGAACTACACCCCTATCAGTATCAGTTCACTTTAATTTTCATCAGTAATTACTTACAACATAATATAATTATCTGGCAAAAAATGTTTTTCTGATAACTTTGATCGCGTAGCTGGCATGCCTATTTGTCGCTGTGACCTCACGTAGAGGCGCATCTCAGACATCTGATGTCACTGATTCTGTCTAGAAACATGAACAGAATCGAGTAATGTCGACGTCACGATTCAGAAAGAGGGCCGGGTCCTGCAGGACAAATCAACTAATTATAATTTCTGAGATTGTGAGATGATGATTCCTAGTTTTCTGTAAAATTAGAAAAAAAAATCGACATTATTCGTTAGAATCTCATTTTCGAGTTGTGATGTCGTTCAAGTTTCGACTCTGTTCGTCCGAGTGATAGACAGACGTGATATCTGGTCGCACACCCCCGAAACAAACACTCGCCATATTAAGGAGTCGAGACAATCATGAGTCGAGACATTCAGGAGTCGAGACAATCAGGAGTCGAGACAATCAGAAGTCGAGACATTCAGGAGTCGAGACATTCAGGAGTCGAGACAATCAGAAGTCGAGACAATCAGGAGTCGAGACATTCAGAAGTCGAGACAATCAGGAGTCGAGACAAACAGGAGTCGAGACAATCAGGAGTCGAGACATTCAGGAGTCGAGACATTCAGGAGTCGAGACATTCATGAGTCGAGACAATCAGGAGTCGACACAATCAGGAGTCGAGACATTTAGGAGTCGAGACAATCAGGAGTCGAGACAATCAGGAGTCGAGACATTCAGGAGTCGAGACAATCAGGAGTCGAGACAATCTGGAGTCGAGACAATCAGGAGTCGAGACAATCAGGAGTCGAGACATTCAGGAGTCGAGACATTCAGGAGTCGAGACAATCAGGAGTCGAGACAATCAGGAGTCGAGACATTCAGGAGTCGAGACAATCAGGAGTCGAGACATTCAGGAGTCGAGACAATCAGGAGTCGAGACAATCAGGAGTCGAGACATTCAGGAGTCGAGACAATCAGGAGTCGAGACAATCAGGAGTCGAGACAATCAGGAGTCGAGACAATCAGGAGTCGAGACAATCAGGAGTCGAGACATTCAGGAGTCGAGACAATCAGGAGTCGAGACAATCAGGAGTCGAGACATTCAGGAGTCGAGACAATCAGGAGTCGAGACATTCAGGAGTCGAGACAATCAGGAGTCGAGACAATCAGGAGTAGAGACATTCATGAGTCGAGACAATCAGAAGTCGAGACAATCAGGAGTCGAGACAATCAGGAGTCGACACAATCATGAGTCGAGACAATCATGAGTCGAGACAATCAGGAGTAGAGACATTCATGATCCGAGACAATCAGGAGTCGAGACAATCATGAGTCAAGACTTTCATGAGTCGAGACAATCAGGAGTAGAGACATTCATGAGTCGAGACAATCAGGAGTAGAGACATTCATGAGTCGAGACAATCAGGAGTAGAGACATTCATGAGTCGAGACAATCAGGAGTAGAGACATTCATGAGTCGAGACAATCAGGAGTAGAGACATTCATGAGTCGAGACAATCAGGAGTCGAGACATTCAGGAGTCGAGACAATCAGGAGTCGAGACAATCAGAAGTCGAGACATTCAGGAGTCGAGACAATCAGGAGTCGAGACATTCAGGAGTCGAGACAATCAGAAGTCGAGACAATCAGGAGTCGAGACAATCAGGAGTCGAGAAAAATGCCAGACCGAAGTGGTTATGAAAAAAATTGTCAGATCGATAATTATTATATATGAATATGGGCATATGGGCAAGTTCCAGCTGGACTTGGATCTTGTCGAGCTTCCGCTCACCCACACCTTGTCACTTTTTATGTCACATTAGTACATTATCGTATTTTTTTAATATTTGTACTTTTTGTGAATTTTTGTTCAGATCAAATGCTGCTATGCGGAGCCTGAATAAATATAATTGATGCCTTTTTATTTCCCCTTATTACTGAAGAGAGTGGTCGAGTGGCTAGCACAATGAACCGCCATTCGGGTGTCCACATTTCCGCCATGGTCGACTATCCTATTAGGGGTTTCTAGTATTTTCCCTCTGTCGTTCAGCCCAATACTGGGATGGTTCCTTAACAACAGGCCACGACGACTCCTTCCCTTAATCCAATAACATAATTAAACAATCAATTAAACAACCTCTCATCTCATCATCTCATCATCTCATATATCATTCACCGACGCCAATAGATCGTATAGTCATCAGAAGAGTGCGTCGTTAAATACCCAATGAAAAAAGTGTCCCCTTATTTATTCTATGAGTCAGTCGATCCTTTTACATGCAACTAGATAAGATGAATGCCGATAAAACGAAGGGATGGAAAGACAAAAGGAGTAAGGTTCTTACGGAACCCCAATCCAGCGCAAGGATGTCTAAAACATGAAGATATGTTTTAAATATTTGTAATCCGACTTATACCAGTACACAGACCTTGATATTTGATATTTGATATTTTTATTCATCCATGGGAATTGGCATTACATATGCAATTATATGGCAAGTCGATAATAAATATATAAACAATACATACAAACATACCAAGCTTTTCCGACCTACAACAAACAATGATGTAATACTAGACAAACAACATTCTGCACCTGTAGGATACAAACACATTAAAATATTGTTCAATTAATAAAAAATGAATGACTTAGAAGTTGGGATAGAAGTTTTTGCATAGTGATTATTGTTGAGATGTGCAGCTAGATAAAAATTCGTCAATTGAGTAAAAAGGATCATTGAAATATGTTAGTTTCACAGGTCAATCAATTTGACCCTTTCTGGATGAGACATCGATTGAAAAAATCATCAATACACAGAAACTGAATAAAATATTACCGCTATGGGACCCAATATTTTTGGTGAAAGTTGGAATAAGTAAAAATATTGTATAGAGGTGTATTTTAATTCATGAAAAAATAATCAAAGACGATCGCTTTTATAATGTTATCTCTATTATATGAGAGAATCATTGCACATTTTACTAATGTGCCATTTATGAGAGAATGGTAGATTATTTTCACTCAATTTATTGATCACCAAGATCTATTGGCGTCGATGAATGATGAATGAGATGGAGGGATGATGAGATGTCAGATTATTTTGTTGTGTGTTATTGGATGGTGGGAAGGAGTCAGTCGTGGCCTGTTGTTAAGGAACTATCCCAATACTGACCTGAACGACAGAGGGTTCATGACCCTCATGTCAAGACCATGGCAGGAATCGAACCTTGCCTGAATGATGGTTCAGTGAGCTGGCCACTCGACCACTTGTCTCAGTGTAGTATGTATAATTGAAGATGATTATTGTTTGTTTTATACGGCCCCATCAACAGTTAGATTACTGAGGGGTACGAATAACGAATGAACGGGTTAATAGATGAATGGTGTTTTAAAACCCGATGCCCTATGCGGGGCTCGAACCCGCGCCCGACCTGACTTCAGTGTCTGAATCAGTGCTCCTGCAGACTGAAGTGGTGGGGCATCTGATGGTGAAAACTTCAGTCGTTATTTATACGTTGCTCTCTATATTATACAGCTCTATATTACTTTTACAATAACCTAAAACTAGTGTGTATTCTCTAATCTAAAGAAGAGTGGTCGAGTGGCTATACACAATGACCAGTCATTCGGGAGACCGGGATTCAATTCTCGCCATAGTCGACCATCCTTTCAGGGCTTTTTCGTGGTTTTCCTCTGTCGTTCAGGTCAATACTGGGATAGTTCCTTAACAGACCGTAGTCGGTCGTGGCGACCGACTCCTTCCCACTATCCAAAAACACCTGATGAAATAACCTTTCTTCTCATCATCCCATTATCTCATTTATCATTACAGACCCCAATAGACCTCAAACATCAATACAGTGCCATCAGTGCGTCGTTAAACATGATAGAAAAATCCAAGATGGTTTTATGCATGGGCCTACAAAAAGATATTGTTTTATCAATTAATCTGTAGATTTTGATTGATTCTCCATTGAATAATAATCAAATGTAGATGAATGACAATTCGGTTATTGTCTGAGTAGTTCTATGACATAATACATATGAACGTGGCAATATTTCGAGACGACGATACCGAGCGTACTGGTATAAAACTCAATATTAAAACCCAATTAACACTCAAGTAATTAGTCTGGAGAGAAGAAAAGCACAGCTTGAACAAATAAGGGTAGACGGTAGCTATGCCAAGGGCTGACAACTAATCTGCTAGACATATGTGAGATATGGCCCAGAACATTGCGCTGTTTAATAGCACAGCTGAGCCGCAGCAAAGG
>OZ023327.1:24158589-24226089 GCA_964007535.1 Brachyptera risi
ATTTAATTACAATTAGTGATTACTGCTACACAGTACACAGTACATATAATAATGACAATATTCATAAAGGGAGATCACAGCTCTGAAACTAGATTTTAACGAATAATTATACGATAATCATTTCCCCAGTTTAGAGAACACTGGAAATCATCAACTCAATTTCAGAAATTATAAATTATTCATCTGTCCTCCAGGACTCGGTCCTTTTCCTGAGTCGTGACGTCGACACCACTTGATTCTGTTCATATATCGGTCGTAACTTTGGTCTCTGGAGGACAACAAAAATTATACCTAATTTCTGAGATTGAGATGATGATTTCTAGTTTTCTCTAAAATTAGGGAAATCGTCATTATTCATCAAAATCTAGTTTCAAGAATGTGATGTCCTTATAAATGAGAAAGAAATCCGAAAGAGGATCATCATGTTGATAGATTGATCCAAGTGTATCGTCCAGCACTCCAACCCCTCCTCATTCTCTTGTAGGCAATTCATTAAACTACCAAAATGTATCATAGAAACGTACAATACGCTCAAATCAGATAAGAAAGATATGCCTACATTATTATCCATATCTTACCTTAGTTCCAATAGAGACGTGTAGTCTTAAATCCTGTTGGTTGCACTGAATTTATTCTGATTGTCAAACTCAACTGACATTATATTATTTCTAGTATAAAACCTGAGATAAGTGACGTCACGTAAAGGGTCATTATCAATACAAGTAACTGATTTTCACTCCACATTCACCGCACACTTAAACCCATATTTACTACCTAAGTCCACTCTACACAAAAAAAAAACGTTATGCTCCCTGGTCGCTTTTTATTCAACACTATTGGAAGTAGTTACTAAAAGCGTTTTAGCAAACAAACAAAGTAACCGTATTTGTTTTAGATATAAGCCACTCTTAGCGATGTTTAATCATGTTATCAGAAAGTAAAGTGCCGGGCGAGACGTGGTGGGCTCACGTCTGGCCGCCAGAAGAAGAGCGCGGACACTGGCATGTGCTCATGCTTGCGACAGCCACCACGCGGGGGCAACAAATACCGCGAAACCCTCAAGAAATAAGCAACATATTTATCTTACCTTATTTCTAGTAAGGTAAGAGTAAGGTAAAAATAATTGAAATGGGGTGGTAAGATCGCCCTTGTGTTGCCCCGTCCAAACGATCCTACTTTTCATCCATAGCCTTAATTGGAGAACAATGATTTTGTATCAAGTTTCGATGTTATTTAAAAAATATATATATATTTCTCTCATGTCGAAACAAAAATATGAATCATCATATCAACTTCAGATATTATCATTATTTGTTTTGTGATAAGTGATGACGTCATGACGTGAGCATTACCGATTCTGTCTAGAAACATAAACAGAATTACGTAAGGGCCGGGTCCTAAACGACAAATGAATTAATTATAATTTCTTAAATTGAGATGATGATTTCTAGTTTTCTCTAAAATAAGAGAAATAAATATCGACATTATTCGTTGAAATCTAGTTTCAGAGTTGTGAGGTCCTAAAATTATTGTGAATAAATCTATGTAAATAATTGGTGAATGAATGTGTTTAATCTTCAGTGTAATCAGACTATCGTTTCGTGTGTCCGAGGAGATGTGTACCTTGGTTCGCTTCCTGCCACCGACCACCTTACGTGCATACCGTGAGTAGGCCAGACAAATTCCTACAATATAGTCCACGACCACTTCCTTCTCACTGTCGTTTCCATTACAAAAAAAAAAAATCTTCATCTCATCATCCAATCGATACATTAATCATTAATTCGTCCGACGCCAATAGATCTTTGTTATCATTAGAGAGTGTCGTTAAAACTGGAGAATAAAAAAATTACATGATCCAGATGCAGTTGACTTTCGTATCGTGAATCTCTTCCTGGAAAATCATTGATAATAAACCCCAAAATTGATATATTGAAAGATAGTCGTGTACCAACAAATCTTTTTTCTCATTTATATTGGGTTTAACGACGCACTGTACTGATGAATAAGATCTATTAGCGTCTGTGAATGATATATGAGATGATGGGATGAAAGGTTATTTTGTAAGGTCTTTTTGGATAGTGGGAAGGAGTCGGTCGTAGCCTTTTGTTAAGTAACCATCCCAATACTAACCTGAAAGACAGAGGGAAATCACGAAAAACCCCTGTTAGAATAGTCGACTATGGTGGGAATTGAACCCCGGTCTCCTGAATGACGGTTCAGTGTATTAACCACTCGGCCACACGTCTCAGTCTAACTAAATGATTGTAAAAAACTGGTCATTGTTGAGAGATGGCTTTTCGTTGGATAGGAAATAGGTTTTAGGTCGATTTAGTTTAGATCAAATTAGTTTAGGATATTTATCTGGTTAGGTTTTAGTTACATTGGGTCAATTGATAGATTACGTCCATCAAATTAGTTTAATCGGGTTGCTTAGGTTAGTTTTTGCTGCGCGCAACAACAACAACAACATGTGGGGCATAGACCGATGGCGGCTGTCAACATCTATTGCATGTTGGGGTTATTGTTACTGTCTCGTCATCAGTTGGTTTTTCTTTGTACTATTGTTTAGTTATTGTAGTTCCTTTGTACCACCACTTTGTCATTGTTTATCAAGTATCTTCATTTTACATGATCTTGAAAACTTTTAATTATGTATGTCCATGTTTTACCCAGCAGATAAATAACTACGCCTGGACCAAGCCACCCTGAGTGATGAGTGGAACACCTCTATTTTGTTACTTATTTGTGATCTTTAGTTTTTGAAATGAAGAAAATGAAGATGTAGCTGTGTTTCGAACATAAATCTCGTCATGTAACAAACGACACGCGTACCAATAACAGTGAGGTGAGAGTGTTGTTTTTTCTTATGTTGGTAGACGACCTTCTTTCGTGAATATACACAACTACACACAGAAATATCACGGTGACATTTGTGTTTGTCAGTTTGATAGTACACATCAGGTTTCCAAATCGCTACACTTTTCATTTGTTAGCCAAGCTCGGCGAGATGCTGAGATATGACAATGCCTGTGTACAGAGTGAGTACAGCAGAAATAATCGTCAACTCGAAAATAGAACAGACTTATATTCAAACTTGGCTTCTACATGCGTTATGTCACGGACATTAGACATCCTTTTATTCAAGTCACGCTATGTTGAAACCAATCTTTCCCCCAGTACTTCATCTCCACTCCTTCTACCCCCTAACCCAGAGTAGTGTTGTATCCGACCGCTAATTAGCGCCACAAGTCTGCCTAATTGTGCTGTCATCGGTTGTCATTACAACGACCCAACTATTTAGGTTCAGGTTATGATCAGAAACGTAACTTTTAATGCTGCTTTTACAGACTTTTATGACTTGAGACCTTCGTCAGGAATTCTAGTTTAGGCGTATAGCTATGCACGCGTGGGGCTAATTTGACTTATACAGATAGATACATTTTATTCACAGTGAACATTTAATATAGACCTACATGTGATGTATTGCCAAAAAATTATTCAGTTAATATAATATATGTTACGTCATTGTATACATTACAACGATTAACCTGATGGAATTATTACGCTCTGTGACATTCAAACACGGCAAAAGCGTTGTAAGATTTTCGAGATATTCATATGAAATTAACTCCAAAACTCTATACACACCTTGACTTAAATAAAATAGACTCGATAATTCTACACACCTTGACTTGGAAACATTAGGTAAAGATCCTAAATTAGAAACTATTATAACTAGCCATTTGATGTAGAAATGTAGTTGGTGATTTATTTTCTTCAAAATGGCCAATTCGAGCAGAGTGAACAGTTCTAATAATGTGTATTTTTTATGTGTTTACATTTGGTAAAAATTTGATTTCTTCAATTTGAATTCGAAATTATATTTTTTCCGCCTGGAGTAATCGTACGGGTTTTTTCGAAATTTCGTAACGGTTTTCTCAGAAGTCAAGTGCTCCAAAACTTGACAAATCTAAGCTGGGTGAGCCCGCGTTTTCTGATGAACGATCCACGCTGATAAGTCAAACCGTGTGATCTGTATACATAGACAGTACAGTGCATACATACATACAAACAAAAAAACACAGACAAATCTCCGAAAGAGTAACATGGACATCTCCGCTATCGATCATATGCCTCGGAAAACACTGTATGCGCACCGCATTGACAGATGAGCGAGTTTGAAAGAATTGAGACATTTTGAGAATGAACTGTGTAGAAAAAAAAACGATTGACGCGAAACAACCTTCATTTTATTTCTCTCAAATTGCTAATCCATTTTTCGAAAAATGTTGAAAATGTATGTAATTGAATCTTTGTGAAGTTTCAATTTATTTAAAAAACAAATTCTTTCCCACCATGTTATTCTAACGGGGATTTTCAAAATATCAAAACCTTTTGGACAAAAAACTAGATGCATGTTGAAAATTTGAAAAACCATACAATTTTGTCCAAGTTACAAGTCATGATGTGTAATATTAGAAAAAAAAGTGTCATGATGAACACTACAGGCAATTATTCTTGTGACCTGTGAAGTGCTTCCGCTACACGCTTATCTAACTAGGACAACGCTATGTAACCGCGTTGACAGATGAGCGTGTACGCAAAAATTGAGAGTGAAATGCGTTGAAAAACGACGAAAAAGAGTAGTGCTAAATTTTTTCAATACTTGATTACATTTTGACAAAGTTACATTTTTTTATATTTTATTTGAATTTTTTTCTCGACGTTTTTTTCTGGATCTGCCTGGCAAGTCGTCCACACCTCTGGCAAGCATGGCAAGTCGTCCACACCTCTGGCATGCATGGCGAGTCATCCACACCTCTGGCATGCATGGCAAGTCATCCACACCTCTGGCATGCATGGCAAGTCATCCACACCTCTGGCATGCATGGCAAGTCGTCCACACCTCTGGCATGCATGGCAAGTCGTCCACACCTCTGGCATGCATGGCAAGTCATTCACACCTGTGGCATGCATGGCAAGTCGTCCACACCTCTGGCATGCATGGTGAGTCATCCACACCTCTGGCATGCATGGCGAGTCATTCACACCTCTGGCATGCATGGCAAGTCGTCCACACCTCTGGCATGCATGGCAAGTCGTCCACACCTCTGGCATGCATGGCACGTCTCAATATATTCAGAAAGAAGACTGAAAACATTGCTCAACATAAATTTTGAATTGTTCTCCATCCCATAACACGTATACATTACTATACATTTCAAATGTTGATAAATGAGCTATATTATAGCTAATTCGCCTAATTATTTCTTCGAGATGGTCAGATCGCCCTTGTGGTGCCTGGTGAGATCGCCCTTGTGATGCCTGGTCGGATCGCCCTTGTGGTGTCTGGTGAGATCGCCCGTGTGGCGGCTGGTCAGATCGCCCTTGTGGTGGCTGGTCAGATCGCCCTTGTGGTGCCTGGTCGGATCGCCCTTGTGGTGCCTGGTCAGATCGCCCTTGTGGCGCCTGGTCATATCGCCCTTGTGGTGCCTGGTTAGATCGCCCTTGTGGCGCCTGGTCAGATCGCCCTTGTGGTGCCTAGCCGGATCGCCCTTGTGGCGCCTGGTCAGATCGCCCTTGTGGTGCCTGGTTAGATCGCCCTTGTGGTGCCTGGTTAGATCGCCCTTGTGGTGCCTGGTAGGATCGCCCTTTTGGTGCCTGGTCAGATCGCCCTTGTGGTGCCTGGTCAGATCGCCCTTGCGGTGCCTGGTCAGGTCAACCTTGTGGTGACTGGTCGGATCGCCCTTGTGGTGCCTAGCCGGATCGCCCTTGTGGCGCCTGGTCAGATCGCCCTTGTGGTGCCTGGTTAGATCGCCCTTGTGGTGCCTGGTTAGATCGCCCTTGTGGAGCCTGGTCGGATCGCCCTTGTGGTGCCTGGTCAGATCGCCCTTGTTGTGCCTGGTCAGATCGCCCTTGCGGTGCCTGGTCAGATCGCCCTTGTGGTGACTGGTCGTATCACCCTTGCGGTGCCTGGTCAGATCGCCCTTGTGGTACCCCCTTCAAACGTTCCCAAACTTCCATCTCCAGCCTTTAACGGTTTCATGTCAACTTTCCGATGTGGATGAAAAAAAAATCTTATGGGTAGTTTGAAAATTTGAAAATTATTTTGACAGAAAAAGCATTTGGAATATTTTCGCAAACCTTCCTGATATAAGAAGCGTAATGTTGAAAAAATGTACATGTTGATCAGGAAAATGGTGTGGTCTGTACACTATCGCCATAGAGTAATGAAGTTAGTGGTAAACTTCATTACTCTATGCTATCGCTCATCTAATAATTTTCACAATCATATCACCTATACTTTAAACCCCAAAGCCCAAACTTCCTCAATGTTTATTTACAGGAATGATATCCTTGTTTTGTACATAATATCGTTATCATTTACAATCGTAACCCAAATTCTGATTGAAATGAAACAAGTGTAATTATGTAGTTTCTCGAACTAGCAGACTAATCAACGCTTTCTGTATTTTCCAACCAAGTTGAGACAACATGGCATTATTTCTCCCTCACCGTTCAACTGACTGCCGGCAAGTCAGTATCTGATTCCAGAAGTCTTATAATGAACAGCTTGGTGAGTTAACATGACCAAACATGTGTTTCGGTGAGGCTGAACAAGTACAACTAATGGACGATGTATATAAGGGTGAAATAAGGCTTCATCGTCATTTGTTAAGGGGCTACTTACTACACGGTCTCATAGACAGCATTGTTGACAATTGTTGATAAAAGGGGTTCTTCCATTATCGAGCCAATAGCGTGATCCAAACTCCCCTTTTTTATATGGAAATATAAAATACTCTTGTGAAGTACAAGAATAAAGACCCTCTTGAACTTACCTCACGAAAAATATACTGTACGGTATGAAGAAAACGGAAACAAATGGAAGTAAAAAAATGATCAAGGGCGTTGCTTTTCCCATATTCACAATTTAAATACGGAATTTAATTTTCCATTTCTATTTTGAAATTTCAATTGAATCTGTTTCTCGTATTATTCAAATCAAATCATTGAAAGTGGAGAAATTATCTCCAAAATCGTAGGTGTAAACCAAATCTAAACGAATCGTCGAATGATACTGTCAGAAGTATAGATGTAGATGGAAGCAAAATAACGAAACAGAGTATGGCGACCAGTACTTCCCGTTAGCAGGAGCCAATTCATATTTTTCTGATATTATATATATATATATATATATATATATATATATATATATATATATATATATATATATATATATATATATATATATATATACATACGGTATATATATATATAAATACATTATATTAAATATATACATATTCATACATATTATGTTTGAGTTGAGTATGATGGATGTATAACTTAAATAGTGGAAGATTGATTGGTGACACTCTCCAGTCTCTCCCCCAGCCTCAGCCTCAGCGACCCAAGTATAAGTTGACAGTTGCACCAGCATTGTTCACTGAAGGACCCTGTGATGTAAAGAACAATGCCACCGACCACTTGGAATAATATACCCATATATATATATATATATATATATATATATATATATATATATATATATATATATATATATATATATATATATATATATATATTTATATATAGTCAATATCCACTCAGCACCCCCACTCGACTACCGGTTACCGTGTGTGCATGAGGGAGTACTCTGGAGTACGGTGAACAATGAATCATAATTGCAGACATGGAGATTGCAGATCATATGAAACGGTGTCAAGATAATACCTTATAGCTTCAGCCTGAAGCATACTTTGGTAGTGCAATGCGATATTTTCATCATACGGACTACTGTAGGCCTATTAGTTACCATTTTATAGCGTGAATAACTTCTCTAAAATCCCTATCAGTATAGGATGGCACTCCTGCTCGGACCTTTGAGAGTCGATATGCTAGATCTCAGGACAGGCAGCAGTGTAGCCGAGAAAACGTGTAGGCGCGTGAGGGGAAGGGGGGTGGCAGGCAAGAAACCACGTGATTCGGGGGTTGGCAAGTAGCTCCCGCTCCACTGGGAGAGTTATAGTCACCGTTCGAAGTTGATGTATTTTATCACAAAGAAATAATATGTTTTTGATAAATTTGTATTAAGGTGCAATGTATTAGAATGTTCAGTGATGAACAAAAGAACAACCCGCGGCCCGACATGCCATTTTATGAGGCCCGCCAACTGAATGAAAATTCCTAGAAATTTCCATAGCATATCCCAATAATTTTACGGAGATTTGTTGTACTATTTTTGGCTCGCTTCTGTTGTTCATTTCCTTGGAGAAATTAGTGATGAAACTATACGTTATTACGCACGAATTTCTGCAGAAAATGCAGTGTGCCTTGTGACATTATCAAGTTGTGCCAACTGCCTTGACTGATTTCAGCTTGGTTTTCAGTTTAGGTTACTTAATAGTTATGTTGACTTCAAATTTCTGTTGGCAATATATTTCGCGAGGGCATCATGGGCGTCATAATCACCGAATGGCAGAACGGACCCAATATTTTCAGTGTTCTTCAATTATTATATTCGACAATCAATTGAGATATTGTAATATACTACATCATAAATATATAGTCAACTTGGAACTATGTCATTTTCTTGCTAAAACTGTAATTTTGCGTGTTTTTCTGCATTATTTTCCAGAATAGACGACGATTAAATCATGGTGAAATTTGCGCATCGTAAAATTGTACTGCACCTAAACTACACGTTTCAATTGAGTTTCGAAAATTCAACTGGTAGGCCTATGTATACCTACCTATACGTCTAGTTTAAAAAAATGTCATTAAATTCTCCGGGACACTAGTAGCTCGTGAGAAGGCGCATTGGAAGAGGGGATAGGGGGAAATCACCCCCCTCACACAATATGCCTTGATAACCTCACAATCACTCACTATTCCGTCAGAATACACACTAATCCTGAGTGAAATATATGCTTCTTAGATGGCCACAGAAGAATGAAAAGGACTCAAAATTTTGTGCCTGCAGAGGCTGGGACTAGCCCCAGACCCCATATGTACAAGTGTCTTTAGAAATATTATACCTTATGATTTAAAATTTTGTCATCTCCCCCCCCCCCCCCCCTCTACTCTAATCAAAGGGAAACATATGCGCCTGCCTGTGCGGCCGAGCAACAATTGGAAATCAATAATGATATTTATTTCAACTTTTACGAAAGAAATGGTATATTGTCTTGACTCTTTGATTCTATCATTAAATTGCTTCAAATATTTCATTTTCCACATTTTAACATCCAGTCAAGCGGCAGCTCAAAGGGAGTCAAGTCCCGCGCAGTCAGCCATACCATTTACGCGAAGTACTTCCAGGTAATTTTGAATGAATAATTGTTGGGTTTAGAGGCGCATCGACATCGAGGTCATCTTGCGCCTGTAGGTAATTTTGAGAATACAGTATCCCACCAAAAACCCTGACGGGTAAAAACTTGGAGCCAAGTCCTGAAATATTTTAGCAACTACAAAAACGTCCTGATATAAAAGGTGTGAAATCAAAACTGTATGCGAAATGCAACTTATTATTCATCAATACGGCCTGGAAAATAACAGGAAACACATGGCTCATTACCCCCCACGTCCCCTCATATAACACCACCCCGAATTGAAGTGAAGTGCATGATGCCAAGAAATGGGTAACTTCACGATTCTGACACAGGGAAACGTAATATGAGTCAGGAAAATTTGTAATTAACGCATGGTCTCATGGAGACTCTTGTCGCGTTATTATAGTTATTAAATTATCAAAATATCCACTTCTTCAAAAAAATCTTGCATTTGTGGCTTGAAAGAAGGCAAAGACTGACTGTGACCCGAACGTACATTTCCTCATTGGAGTAGAATGAATTATAACTTCAAATAAGAATAAAAATACAATATAAAAATAATTTGAAATAATTATACTTTGAATTTGAAAGTAAATTTAGTATTTTTATTTTATTCATAAAACCTAAATAACGAAATCTAACAAGATATTTGTATAGGTGCTATGAACTTATAACGTGAGAATTTTTCAAGACAGTGTGCTCCCCAATCAAATGTATAGGCTCTCAATTCAAGTTCTCTCAATCACTACCTACTAAATGTCATCAAGTTGATAGAAAACTACATTTTAGAATAGAAAATGGACAGGGGAGGGCAAGTTTCTTGAATCATATTACGTTTCCCTGTGTCAGGAACGTGAAGTTACCCATTTCTTAGCATCATGCACTTCACTTCAATTCGGAGTGGAGTTATATAAGGGGACGTGGGGGGCAATGAGTCAAATGTTTCCTATTATTTTCCAGGCCATATTGATGAATAATAAGTTGCACTTGGCATACAGTTTTGATTTCACACCTTTTATATCAGGAAGTATTTGTATTTGCTCAAATATTTCAGGACTTGGCTCCAAGTTTTTACTCGTCAAGGTTTTTGGTGAGATATCAGTAATTTTTGTTGCTTCATAATGATTCATAAAACACAGTACGAAAATATTCTGATTATTGAGAGGGTTCACCACTGAAAATATGTCCATTTGTTGAAATTCACCTTCTTTTTTGTTTGGTGATTAATTTATTTCACATCTCCTTCTTGAGCTACTGTAGAAATGATGTGAATTAATTCTCTGGTATATTTTATATTGAACTTTTAACCATCTTGTGAAGAACCAAAATCGCTTTAGAACGGAATACAGTTTGATGGCTGTTTCCTTGTCATATTTTTTTTCTCAACACATTTATGAATGGAGAAGCCAATAAAATCTATTCTACTGGAAGTATTCACACATTTTCTGTGTGTGTATTTCATGAACTAGATGATAAATGAAGTTGTGCATTGTTATCAGGAAATCTTGGAAGTAGCATGCATGAAATAATTGTTGAATAGAAAAATCATTAGATAACTTCAATCACAAAATATGTGTGAGATCAATCAATTTGTCATTTCTGAAAAAAAATGTATAGTAACGAATCAATGCATAACTCATCTAGAGCCGTTTTCTACAAAAATTGTCCCATGACAGTAAAAAATATTCATGTTTCAATTGAAACGGATAAAACTTGAGAACAAATTTGTAACTTTATATTTTTTATATTTTTTTGTGGGTAATGTGAGACCATAATAAACAAATCAACTCAATCGAGTTTGAAATGTTAAACTTGGTAATTCAAGTGGTTTCCCCCTTGATAAGCTTGTCAATTGGCTCGAAACACCCAGTCGTGTAGTAAGAGAACGCCGCGAGAGCCAGGAGTGCACGGCGTCTTGCAGTGTTTGGACAAGTTCAAGCTAGCATGCTGTAGCTCATGCAGTACGCCGTACAGGCTAACGTCACACGCTCCCTCCTCACCGCGCACCATCTTCGCCCTCATCCTTCGGCCAGCTATCAGGAATCATAGCACTGCGACTGATGCAGCCCCGAAACGTGTATCAAATGATGCATATTCGGCTCGCTTGCAGGCGCTCAGCAGCGTGTAGATTATTATTATTATTATTTAACTCTTGCAAATGCACATAAATGCGCGGTGGCAAGTTCCCTAAGTACCCCTATCCCACCATCTCCTTAACCCTCTGACGGAATAACTTTAACCTGATTTCATCCCCTTCAAAAACATTTCTACTAAGCCCATTCCAGTCCCTACCTGTCCTATTTAAGAAAGAGAATTTACCGACATCTAATGTAGCCCCCTTTATGACTACCGCTCTATCATGACCCCGCCTACCTCCATACCCTGACTTATTTCTTTTTATCAACTCATGCAGCTCCCCCCACCCCCCCTCTCCCTCCATTACCCTGAAGAAATTACATAAACGATCCTCCTTCCTCCGTATTTCCAATTTCTGCCACCCCAGGTCTCTCATCATCTCAGTTGGACTCTCCAACATTCTTACCCTCTCCCCCCTTTCATTCTCATCCCATTTCCACCTCCTAACCCTACCTGTAACCCTTCTCACAGCAATCCTTTGAACCCTTTCCACATCCCTTATCTCACCTAATCTATAAGGATCCCAAACTGAACTAGCATATTCTACCATGGGACGCACTAACGAGAAATATGCTTTTTCCTTAATCTCCATACCTGCCCCCCTAAGTTGCCTCATTACAAAGTTTAGTGCATTTATACTCTTTTTTACTATTCTCTCAATCTGACTCCCCCACCCTAGACGCCTATCAAATACCACCCCCAAATACTTGTAGTTTTCCACCAACTCCAGCGTCTTCCCTCCTACCTCATACACTACATCTGTCCTTATGTTTCTCTTACCGAATGTGACTAACTTGCACTTTCCTGTATTCAACCCCATCTTGTTTGACTGAACCCAACGATTAATTGCCGCTAAATCTACCTGAAGAGCTACTACATCCTCCTCTGTAATGATTTCCCTATATAACACACAATCATCTGCAAATAACCTTATTTTCGAATCAACAACACTAGTCAGATCATCTATATATAAATCAAACGATAAGGGACCCAACACACTACCCTGTGGAACTCCTGACGTAACCTTAGTCTCACTTGAAACCTCTGAACCCACCCGAACTCTTTGCACTCTATCCTGAAGAAAGTTTCCAATCCAATTAACCAACCCAGCATTCCCAACGGACATTTTTAACTTCCCTAATAATATATTGTGATCTACCTTATCAAAAGCCTTCTCGAAATCTAAAAACACTGCATCAACACTTCCCCCCCTATCAACTACCCCAGCCAACTCTTCTGCAAAACCTAACAACTGCGTCTCACATGAATAACCCTTCCTAAACCCATGCTGCACTTTTGAAATACTCCTTCTTTCATCTACCTTCTCCACTACTCTCTTTATAACCACCCTTTCCATTATCTTACACACATGCGATGTTAAACTAATTCCCCTGTAGTTGTCTACCCTACCCCTTTGCCCTCCCTTTGAAATTGGAACCACCTCCGCTTTTTTCCAAACTTGCGGTACTCTACCTGCTGTGAGTGAAGCTTGAAACAACCTTAGCAAATAACCTACAACTCCCCTACCCGCTAATTTCAGTAGATCGCTTTGCACCCCATCTATGCCTGGCGACTTCCCACTTTTAAGTTTCCTTAATACATTCCACACTTCTCTCTCTGTAAGCAGAACCTCCTCCCCATCCCCCTCTATTGCTTCCTCCTCCCCCATAATTCCATTCGCATAGAACACTTCCCCATAGAATCTATTTAAAGCTGCTGCCTTCTCTATGTCCGTTTTCCACTCATTCCCTACCTGATCAACTAAAGTTGGCAACTCCCTGCCACTACCTTTCTGACTAGAAACAAACCTATACATTCTATTCCAGCCACCTTGCACATCACGTTCATTGAACATACCCCCCATGAATCTTTCTTTTGCCTCCCTCTTAGCCCTGTTTAATTCCCGCCTTAGTTCCTGGACCACCTCCTTTCCCTCCCCTGACGCCCTCCACTTCCTACTCATCTTTCTACCCCTCCTCTTAAGCCTCCTAACCGTACTATTATAGTAAGCCGGATCTGCATTTGCCTGTAGCACCTTATAGGGAACCAACTTATCCCTAACCTCTTCATATATTTTCTGAAAATTGAACCACAGCCCTTCAATATCATCCATGTCTATCTCGCACCACTTCTCAAACCTATCCTCAAAAGCTTTTCGAACCTCCCTTGCCTGCACCCTTTTGTAACCCCAAACTTTCTTCCCAACGTTTTTAGTTTGAACCGGAGCTAATGCTAAACTGACTATGGGTATTCGATGATCACTGATGCCTTCAACTATACCACCGTCCTCACCCACAACTCTATTGGCCTTACTAACACTACGTCTAGAATATTAGTTCCCCCTAGCCTTTTACTCCTAGTTCCCTCCTCCACAACCTGATGAAAACCTTCATTTAATATACCCGTAACAATATTTTGCACTACTCCCCTCCCATGTTCTGTACCTCCTACCTCCCACCGTACATTAGGCATGTTTAAATCTCCCGCTATAATTAAGCTCTCTACATTATCCCTAGCACTAAGCCTATCCTCCAAACGATGAAGCAATCCTAAATCCCCCCCCGGAGGCCTATATGCCGCGATTACTTCAAGAGACTGCCTGCCTACCATTATCCTCATACCCATCATCTCTACCTCCTCTTCTTTCCAGAGCAACGTCCCTTGGATTCCTCTTTTAACTGCTACCATTACACCCCCTCCGTGCCTATCCCTATCTCTCCTGTGCAGAGTGTAACCATCTACAGTTAATTCACCTTCTGTAAACCCCTCTCCTAGCCATGTCTCCACTGCCACCACCACTTCTGGCTGATACAATTCTAACAGCGTCCTGAATTCATCCACCTTATTTGCCAAGCTTATATTGCAAGAAATTAGTCTAATGGTACAATTTACTACCATTAGACTAATTTCTGGGCCGTTACATTCCTTCAACATTTTTTGCCCCCCACCCATTTTACACCCATCTACTTCAGCCGTTATTCCCTTACCTACCTCATCCCTCACTAGTCAGGCCTGTGCTACCAGCCTACGGTCTACCACCTACCCTCCCTAACAACTCACCAAACACACACTTTCCCTCATCCGACAGATGAAGCCCATCTCCACATAGGCCTTCACCTTGCAGCCAACAATTGGCATCCAAAAAACACACACCCATTCTTTCACACATACGCCCTAGAACACTATTCATTCCGTCTACCACCCCCTTCTTCATATCCTTACGATACAAAATCCCACTAACAACCACCCTACCTACCCCAAACCTCCCAATAGCTACATTCACTAACCCCTCCATCTCCTGCACTAACTTCACCTTTCCCCACCCCTCCCTACCACTGATGTCATTCGTCCCTACGTGAATGATCACCCCCTTCCCTGCAGCATCCTCCTCCCTAACCTGCTCTAGCACCTTCTTCATCCCGGCTACACCTATTCCCGGTAAAACTGTAACATCCAGCTTCCCTCCCACCTGCACTCCTACCCCTCGAACTAGTGAGTCTCCTAGCAAGACCACCCCTCTCAACCCCTCCTTACCCACCTTGACCTTCTCTGACCTAGGTCCTGCCCTAGCCTTAGCTTTTTCCCCCTCCATAATCCCATCACTGGGCTTCGGTTCAATTCCTCCTATGTCCCTCATTTCCCTATCCCTAACTTCATCCTTCCTAACACTACGGGTCCTTAATACAGCTATCTCCCTATCAATATGTCTTCCTTTACCCTTTTGCTCAACACTAACCCTAAGACTATTCCTCACAATTGCATCATTTGCAACCACACCTCCTACCTTAACTCCTTCACATCCCCTACCTTCTTCCCCCTCCCCACCCACAGCCCTGACACCACTTTCAGCTAAGCCTACTTCTACGCCCTTCATCTCTTTATCTTTCTTCAACTTTCGCTCCAACCCAGCAATAGAAGCTCTCAACTGCGCTTCCAATTCCCCCCACTTTCCTGCCTCTTTCTCTACTACCTTGTCCCTCCAACCCCCCACACAGCCACCACACAACCACAATAGAGAAGTTACCTTAGCTATAACTTTATACTCATCCCCCGTCATACGCGGCACACTACACGTAATATGCTCCCACCCCATGCACACCCCACACTGCACAGCCTTTCGCCTACTGCTTACAACCTTCAAACATCTCCTACAATCTTCCCCGACACCTAGGCCTACAACAACATCAGATTTTATGATGCATTTGAAGCCGCGGGAGTTCAACAATGAATAATTACGTTAATTTTGTTAATACTTTTTTATTAAGTTGTTTTTTTCTCAACAATATTTGCTAGAAAAAATATTATAGGCCTACGCTATGAAAGAAATTATTCATTCAAGATGAATTTATTGAAAAATACCAAGAATTGGGAAGATTGTAGGGAGTGCTGCCATTCTGCAGTATACTTACACACGAGCCGCCACTGGATATATGAGATCATGAGATGTAAAATTATTTTATTAGGTGTTTCTGGATAGTGGGAAGGAGTCGGTCGTGGCCTGTTCCATTCCAGTATCAACCTGAACGACAGAGGGAAACCACGGAGAAACCTTGTCAGGTTGGTCGCACATGGCAGGAATCAAACCCCAGTCTCCTGAATGACAGTTCAGTGTGCTAGCCACATGACCACTCGTCTCAGCCAACTAGTAAATGTGACATAAAAGAATGAGGAATAATTAATTCAAAAGTATGTGAATAGATCTTTTCATAAGCACTGAAAATACTCATAATCTCATGGAACTTATTTTGTCTATTAATACACACATCAATCAGTGATTGAAAGACAGTTGATCCGAGTGGCAAGTGGAAATTTCTAAACGCAACGCCACTAGCTCCAAGTCAGCTGAAGCTTTCTGACGTGAGCTCCAGTGGCTGCACAGCACGCAACACCCAGTCCAGGTACGCAGCTTTATTTCTTCAGCTCAACCGTAATAGGACAAAGTAACGATAGGGTAGCTCATAAATCAAAAGTATAACATGAAAGATATACTAAAAATTGGATGTTTTTGTTTGCTTATATGTAATATAAATTACCTACATTGAATATTAGTTTTGTATTATAATAACTTTCATTAATCATAATATATTTAGCCTTTCATTTCTTACTATACCATCCTCTTGGCTTGCTTACCTAGTTCACCCTGACCGCTTGAAGGAAGTGATCATGTCCCGTGTTTTGGAAACCTGTAACTAGTGTGAAGATGGTTGACGACGGTGATCAACCCAACATCTACTGGATCACAAGGTTTGCGCACACATTGGAGTAATGGTTCATAGAGATATCATTCTAGAGAAATCTCAACCAATAACAACAATTGGTAGCAAGAAATAAAGTGACTGGCTTTGTTCTTAGAGTTACTATGTAAAAATATTGCTCAAGGCACTATTTCAAAATAACTGAAATTCTGTGCATTCATTCTGTTCAGATCTAAGAAAGCAGAAAATTCAGCAAACCAAAAATGTGAACTGAATATATATCCAGGATATGAATTTCATCACTTTTTTGAAGGAAATCGATTATTCATCTATATCTTGTGGAAATATGAGTTATCGGAGAATATCACTACACTAGTGACACAGTTAACAGATTTATGCATGCCCTGAACCTTTGCCACCAATTTCACGCCATCTAGGCCAACATTAAACTCCACCTCCTCCCCATAGATACACTTAGTCACATGAGATGTTTTTTCCATTGGAATTAAAATCTTTGAGCACATTCAACCGCTAATCATTTCATAGACTCTGCGTGAAGTGCGTATGCGTGGTCTTCGTTAGTTTTAGTAGGTATGATGACAGCTTATTTTCTTTAGGACACATTTGAATGTAGCTTCATCGACCACTTGATGTGACTGCAACCATACAAGCACTAAAACCACAGAATGACTTACACAATATGTCACAGGAAGGACATAAAACTAGGGTCAAACATGCATCACGAGGGAAATGTCCCTCCATTGACGAGAACAACAAACACTTTTCAGTTGCTGCAGGAGTCATACCAATTCAAAAAATGTCACAATATTTGAAGTAGATCATTTATTGGCAGTTTATAACTTACACTCAACAATGACATGAACAGAATACATTAAGGGCGATGTTTACATCAACAGAAAACTGATCCTACTCCATTATAATGACATTAACAAGGGAAATATTTCATATATTGAGGCAGTTATTCCACCCACAATGCCTGAAAGACTTAGAATGACTTGGGTAGCCCTACAATAGGAATTTTAAAAAGCGCGATACTCATCTAGTTCGTAGAAATTCAGAATTGGTACGCTCATATTTGTACGACATCAGGCACAATAGTAACTTGCATTGAATCAACTATTGTAGGGACACCAAATCACATCACTCTTTCTCATATGAATATTACAAGCAACAAACAACAGTTTCACAATTATGCACCAATAGATCTTCTTTCGCACACATACAAGCTTTCATCCACAAATACAATACAAAAATACTCTCGGTAACTGCACACCTATCCAAAACAAAACTTTCGGCATAACAAAAATACTTGCGAAAGAACAAAACATGATAATTCCTTTGGAGGATCTTCAATCTTAATAATCAATGTGCAGCCTTGAAATGTTCATCAGCCACATGGCACAGCCTTTTGTTTCAAAAAATACTGTTGCATTTTTGCAACACTTCAAATGACGAATCTGATCGCAATACATAATTAAAACTGAAAATGATATGCTTAAAACTATCAGTCTACTGGTATATCATTTATCTGCAACATTTTATTATATCATGATTAAACAATTGAATCTGGAATGGATAATAATGACATGCCAGAATCTGCAAAAAAAGTGTACTGCTTAACTTTGTGTGTGAACTAATATCGGACACCTGGACATAGTACTGTCACTCACAATATTTCAATTAAATTGCATGAAACAAGTTGCATTTAATAATAGATCCACACATTTCTGATGTGTAATGGAATGTCAACATACAAACTACAATTTCAGATAACATATTCTAACTATATTCCACCATGTAATATGAATCAAATGTCTTAAAATTATATTTCAACCTAATGCCCAAGGTATTAATCTCAACAAGTCTTCCACTGGATATTCCAGCATCTAAAACACTAGCCTGATGGCATAGTTAGTTACTCAACATTTAAAAAAGAATCAGACATGGCAAACATGCTATCAGCAAGCATGGCACTGAATCACAGCCAAATTGAAAGTACAGTAAAAACTGTTTGGTCATATAAGTCGATTGTTCCATCATAGAAAGATCACACACCAATAATCATGCTACTTGAGCTGGTTTATTCTAATCACTCAATCTATTCAACTAAATGATGAAATTATATAATCCTTGCAACTTGATGGCGGAAAAATTAATTTCCGAAACAAAATGTCATCACGCATGACCACACTTCAAGTTGATTAATTTCATTTACTAGCCAATTGCCTGAATCAATATCGAGTGTCACTGATATTGGAGCTTTCTTAAACAAGACTCACGTCATTAAACATACATAGCTTTGTCGGTAACAGTGATTAGAATACGTAGCATGATTTCACACAACTTACTTCTAGTTGGCAAAACATTCGCAATTCAACCTCCACAGCGGTTAGTGCATATACTACACTAGGAGACACAAATCCAAATGTGCATTGATGGTGGAAAACGGAACAGGCGCTCCACAATTGGGACACACAGTCATCTGTGGTCCCGTGTCCATTTCAGGTACCATTGCTATACCTATATCGGTACCCGCGACTTGGTCTGGAAATAAAGCGCTCATGCAATGCTGCTCGTGAGCAATCAACATCTCCCTGTTATTAAATTTTCTATTGCAAATATAGCATGCCTTTGAGCTCATACCTCCATCACGGTGGCTGGTAAACAGGTCATCAGTAACTCCACGAGTGTTATCAAAATCATATCTAATGCGTTTGTTGACGGCATCGTCACCATTAATATTGCGTTTGTTGGTGGCCACGTAATCATTCGTACCGTCAACATTCCTACGACACTTACGATAAGTACCATCTTCACCGCGTTCGAAAGTGGAAACGTCATCCAATCCATCAGCAGTATTGTCATTATGCTCACCATTTTTATAAGCAGTACCTTCATCATGCAGACTGTCTTTGAAAGCAATGCCCTTGGTGCAGTTCGAGTCTATGTGATAGTTGATCGAACCAATAGTAACACTCTGGCCACATATCGGGCATTCAACGTTTGCAATTGGATGGAACTCGGGCATTCGCTGCGATGATCCAGGGGCATGGTCGCCCCGATATCCGGAGCTTGTTCCTGCAGGTGCATCTGCAAAAGGGAAAGAGGCAGATTCGTCCAGTGGGATAAAAGGAACCCCAGACGGCCCAGCTGAGACATCAAATAAGGGCACAACAGCTAGATCATCATGTGGTATCATCAAGCGAGCATCGGTTACTCGGTCAACACTCATACCATTCATCCTTCCATACTTGTCACTACCAGATACAGCATGGAACATTTCATGAGATGCTTTAGAGGCTTCAGGGTATTTAGATCCCAGCCTCCTTCCTGTATTATCGGATACGCTTCGAGCCAAACTCTTCTCATAGTTCTGACATGCAAATGTGTCGTTCACTGCAGCAGTACCCACACTCGAGTCCAAAGTACCTGATGTTGCTTTGAACACAGAAACACCCTGGAGCGAGCTCCAGCTGTCACACCGTTGTAATGGCACGGAGATAGCACTTGTAATCGAGTCTGCATATGCATTATATGCTTCAATTGCAGTCATGTTAGTCACAATAGCCGACGGACGAGTGATGGCATTGAACGATTCACTCGGCGATATGCTGAACAAGTCTGTCGGCGGACGAGCGATGGCATTATATGCTTCACTCGGCGACATGCTGAGCAAGTCTGTTGACGGACGAGCGATGGCATGATATGCTTCAGTCGCTGTCATTCCAGTCACGACTGTCGCCGGACGAGCGATGGCTTCAGTCGACGTCATGCTAGTCATGGTTGCAGATGGTTGAGTGATGGTAGTAGACGGCCGAGTGATGGTTGCAGACGGTTGAGTGATGGCAGCCAACGGGCGGATGACGGTTGTACCTCCCGATTTCCATCCGGTTCCATCAAAAGTGGGGATAGTCGAGGTTCCCGAAGAGCTAGTGACGGTGACCGAGTTACCAGAACCGACAGGTCTGCGTCGTCCCAAATTCCGTCTTGTTCCATTAAATACGGGACTAGTCGAGGTTGCCCGTGAGCTGGTGACAGTTGCCAAGTTACCAGAACGTGGCAATTCCTGCCATGTCCCATCAAATGTTGGACCAGTGACAGTTGTCAAGTTACCAGAATTGGCGGGTTTACGTCGTGATTTCTGTCCTCTTGTTCCATCAAGTGTGTGACTAGTGAAGGTTGACGATGGGCTACTGACAGTTACCGAGTTACTAGAATCAACGGGTTTACGTCGAGATTTTCGTCCTGTTCCATCAAGTGTGGGACTAGTCAAGGTTGCCAATGGGCTACTGACAGTTACCGAGGTTCCAGAATTGGCAGGTTTGCGTCGCGGTTTTCGCCCTGTTGTTCCATTGCGTGTGTGACTAGCAGAGTTTGACGATGGGCTAGCAGAGTTTGACGATGGGCTAGCAGAGTTTGACGAGGGTCTGGTGATAGTTGACGACGGTCTGGTGATGGTTGACAAATTATTAGAAGTGACGCGCCAATTCCGACCTCCCAATTTATGTCCTTTTCCATTGAAAGGGGTAACAGTCGAATACTTTGCGGGATTATCATTTTCCTCCGAGCCGACAGGTTTACGAGTCAACATGTATCGACGAATGTCTCCACCATTATTTTGGGTTTTTTTCCGTTCAATTTTTGGCGGCCCGCCCAACTCTTTGGTGAAGAAACCAGTACACACACGGGCATGGGTTTTAAACCAACGATCATTGGGACCAGGTGCCCGGTTTTTGGCTCGTCTCACGGTGCCATAGAATGGGTGGCTGAACCGGCACGGACCGTTGCAGTGCCAGACATGTACTTTGTACAACTGTACTTCTGCTTGGAAGTCATGATAAATCTGTGAAGCAGAAAAGACAAACATAAAATTCAAGAAACTATGAATATATATATTGGATTCAGTTCAATGTTACATGGACTATTATACTGTCTATATTACTGCACACAAAATCATTAATTTTTATCAACAATGTCTTGAAAGTTTGGTTACTCAATGAATCCAAAGTTGGGCTACACTTTAATTAATCATTTCTGTGGGGATAAATACTGCACGATGCACTGAAGTATCAAACGAGCACGAAAATTTGTCATTGCAATTTAAAAACGATGGCACAACAAACATGGCATGTAACGATGCCAACACAATGATTTTGATTTTTTTCAAGCAAAAATACTGTGAATGCGAAGATTCAACGGGCGCACTGCTAAAGCTCTCGCTTTTTCTTGCTCGAAACAGAGGAAGCTATAGTACAATAGACTGGTAGCGCCATCATGTAACCAAACAAGTAACTGAAGTATAAAGAGATTTGAAATTAACTGCACAAAATACAACTTTAATACGCCGCAGAATACATATAAACTAGGGTTGTCATTCGATCAAGAAAATGCAAGCGATACCGAAATGTGCCATACCGAAAATCAATCGAAAAATATCGAAATTTAGGAATTTCGTTTGATATTGAATCGAAATGATATCGAATATCGATCAAATATATAGATTTTTCTAGGTCCTGATCATGTTCTTTATAGTCGTCTATAATCATTTTGTGACATGTAGTGAGGATTTGCCTTTGCCTCGACACTTGACACTTCGAGCGCCCACTGACGACCGAGAACCACACAGAATATAACTCTTGTGTGACAAGGAAAACACGTGATCACTGATACAGAATATGCAGTAATATGGAGTGCAAATGACCCCGCCATTGAAGCTCAGTAGTGTTTATGATATTTGACAAGGCAGTTTATGTTAACAGTCAGTTATCCACTTGATCAGTAACTAGTGATTACATTGGTCCTGAGGTTTGAAGACCCAATACCCGTTTGTGATATATCACATCTGCAGTTATAGACTTGACATGACTGTCATTGCCAGTAAGATCCTCTCTCCCTCTCTTTCTCATGAAAGACAAAGATATTTCTGCTCTCTGTTCTCTCTTTCATTATTACGAAAGACGTTAGAGATAGCATTCGTGAGATGTTGAGTGATAATGATAAGGACATCAACATTATTGCATTAATATCTTGAGACAGACAACTGTGTTTTCTTATATAACATTTTCTTCAATACTGTCGGTAATGCATTGAATAATGAATATTTACATAGTATGGTCATGAGTTTATTGATGACTTGTTCTGTTTTTTTCAATTTTTTCCATCTAATTTGACTTGTTTCAATAAAATGTATTATTTCCTGATGACATAAAATATAATGATATTGTTCCGATCTGAAGTAAACCATTGTTAGCTTTGCAGAGCTCTGACCACGGTCGTTCTGACCATATTAATATCTTCGCTACTGACTGACAGAAATCACATTGCCTAATGCACTGGAGAGGGTATTGAAGTGGGGTAGGAGAGAGAGAGAAAACGATATGTGAGTTGGCTGTACTATACAAACAAAAATGGGAAGAACTTTTCACCATTTCAATTTTTCTCAATTGAGATTTTAATTATTGGGGTCGTATCTTTGAGAATATCAACAATTTGATGAAGTAAACAGCGCACTACTTTTTATGTGTTTCTTGGAGTCCTGACTAAATGCTAGGCCTATATGAATACGACGATCCAAGCTTGCAATCACTCATACTGTCAAGTGACTAATTGATACTGGTACCAACATTTCAATACTTTTTTGAGATATGAAGAGTTTGGTGATGAACAACATAAATTCATGATTTATATTCCGGCATTAGGATTCAGGTCGAACTCGGCAGAAAAAAATTACAACAATATGATTCTTCACATCACAATATTTATGCTAAGGAGACGTAGCAATCCCCCCCCCCCCCCCCCCTCCTCAAAACTAACTGTGCCAGCAGATAAAAAGACCAGTCCTGGAAACAGAGAACCAACACACGTGTCGGCGATATGGCCAATCTGCGACGACGCACGACTGGCAGCCCACTGTTCGTTTATTCCATATCGAATTCAATTTCGATATCAAAATAATCAAAAATCGAATGATTGGTTACGATATCGAATCAAAACCTTGATATCGAAGGTCAATCGAAATATTCAATATCGATTGGCAACCCTAATATAAACAAAAAATATATATTATCGATAACACAAGTACCTATACCTCTCATCATTTTTTTAAGATATCAACTATCACATTGATTATCATTTTCACTCCTAGTGATTTGATATTGTTTGCTCAAAGGGGTACATAAGTGCCAATCTCAAAATTTTCTATTCGTATGTCTGAATATTTTAAAAACACAAATTATTTTCAAAAATTTCTTACCCCACATTTCATTGAAGAAAAAATGTGACAAGTCGAAATTATGACTGGGCCCAACGGATTTTTTTTTTAACAGAGATTACCATATACCGGTAGACTCGGTGCTTTTTTGAGCCAGGAACATAGAACCAAGGGAAGGTGATTCTACAAAATACCTGCACTTGTGTTTACTTCAATGGATACAAAACAAATCCATCACTAAAATAACCCAATTTTTTAACCTGAAAACCTCGAACAATAAAAAAGAGGGGGTTACATTATATATACACCACATATTTTCCCATTATTTCTAGTACAGTAAACCCTCGGTAAGGGACACCAATGAAACGGATTCTGATTATTAAAAATTCGGACCAACCAAGAAACTCTTTTTCCACGGAAATCATCACTCTTCCCAGTTAGAATTAAGGCAATTTTGTATTGCGAGCAAGAGAAAGCTATGCTAACAGGGTAAAACTACGTGTCAGTAACGGCCGTGAGTGCCTCACTGATCATGTGTGCTTGGCTAGCACCGACGACGCGCTTTCATTGGCGCTCGGCCTTCCAAACCGGCTCACCGGACAACTGTTCCGAACTCACAATAAATCTGGCGCTCGTCAAGGTCAGACCCCGAGTCGGATTCACTCAGAGCAACGTGCTTTGGCTTATTCTACGCATCAAATAAAAAGGATGGAAAATAATGATTAATTCAAGGAATTCACTTGAGCTATTTCGAATTGTTCAATCCAAAAACCGTGTTGAAGCAATTGAGTATCCAAGTATTAGATTGAATTACGGTTTAGCTGGAATTCGAAATAACCAAATTAATTGACATTGAAATACCTCATACCTTCAGTCAGGGACTGACTTCTAGTTTGAAATATTTCAATTTTCGGATCAACAGAGTTTGGATTAACGAAGTTTTAGTGTACCCAAACAACTCATTTTTACCTGTATGGTTTTCAATGATAAAAGTACAAGGTTCGTTAACTTCCAAGTCTCAAGTTTGAGCTCTGCAACTTGTTATCTAGGAAGTAGAATATGATTCATCCTTGACATTTGGTTGACTGTGAACGAGCAAACACTGGACTCGCCGTCATTTCGGAACAACAGTAATCATATTCTGCGAGTAAGCAGTGTACGGGTGATTGTTATCTGTAACGTGCCCCTTTAACGACCTAAACAGCTTGGTTATTTCGGGGTTTGAATGAGGCGACGATGAAGCTTGGGAGTGATGACAGTTGAAAGTAGACCTGCCAAGCATGCACCCAATGATGACTTGTGCCTTACTTGACCGAGCGACAGAGGACGAGCCCCATTATAACACAGAGCTGCCATTTTCACGCATTTTCAGGCACGGATGACACCATTTTCTTCACCTTACACAGATTTTTCCAATTTTCAGTGTGAAAATCAGTAAATGCGAAATATTCTAAATTTTTAAATGAGCGCGCCAAAAGTATAGTTTGGTTAATTATTTGGTAACCACCAGCGGGTAGAATACGCAATACGGTGTATGAACATTCTGACGTCATGAACATTTTAAAGTGAGTTGTGCTTTACACGATACGGCCTTGGAGGCGCGTATGACGCGTCACGGTGCGAGTTGCGCGAATCGGCCACAAGTTGAACAGCTGTTTCTCTTTCTGAACGCGCCCTGCTGTCATTGCAAGCGATGTTGATGTATAAAAATTCCGTGAATTTTTTATTACTATGTTTATCGATGTATGAATGTACGCGCTCACCGGCTTGGTCGTAATTTGTACAGAAATATAATGTCAAATGGGAGAAAGTACTCATGTGGCTATGAAAAGATACATCTGACATAATGGCATTATTTAGGGCTAGGCCTATGTAGGCCTAGGCCGTTTTCCGTCACAAAGTTTGCTCATCACGAAATTATTCATAGCTTTACTTTGTTCTTAGCACACTTATTCTTCTTGTGATAATCTGCGGTTGCGCTGACGACGTAAATCCTTGGTTATTTTGTGTTACTTGGTACCAAATGGTTGGGATTAGTGGACAAGGTTGGTGTTTTAACCTCCAAAAATGGTTGACTGTGATCAATGTTCTTGTAATTTCACACTGTTTAGGAGGTTTATTCAATTTTAGGATAACAGTTTTATGCGTCAGGTGCCTTTTTTTGATGATTCAATCTGTAGAAAATACTATTTTCAGAAAAAAAATCCAAAATTAGGGGTTGTACCATGACAAATTACAAACTAGTACGACAAATTTATCCGTCAGATTCACCTTTTCATAGCCACTTGGGTACTTCCTCCCACTCGACTTTATATTTCTGTACAAATTGCTATTGTTATCATGTATTATCATGCCATTTGTGTCCACTTATAAATAAAGTAGGCCTATGTCTTATTATCATTATATTATTATTATTAGTCGGCGAGCGATTACATTTATTCATTGATAAACAAACTGGGCTAATCAGGCTTCTATTTTTGAGTCTGATATAATTTATAATTCAGACATATTAAATAAAAGGCAGTGCCTACAGCCATGAATTTCTTGCACTAGTGACACTAGTTAAGACAAAATTCCTCTAATCTAACAAAAATGAACATACCGAATAGTTATAACCAAATGAGTGAAAGTTCTCTTCTTTACTAGGAACCATAAGAATCAAGATTTTCGTGACACAAAAATTTGTTTCCATGTCCACTTCGTAAATGAAATGATCGACCCATGCAAAAACATAATTTTTACTTGTGTAAAGGATTTTCAAGGATATTTCAGGTGCTTGAACAGGATTTAAAATCTATATTGGTGGCACCCCTGTGATAATACAACAAATAGACAGTACTTGTGTTTAACCTTTTGTTCTAGTTCAATTCTTGGGCTACTCACCATAACAGGTCGATTGAATAAGGAAATCGGGCCTCGAAATAGAATGTGATCATTTTTAAAAATAAAGCTTTCTCATGAAATAACGTCACTCACAGCATTCAACTAACGGTACCGGTACTTCATTATTATTACACTTACAGATATCTTGGTTCCTGCCGCAGCATTGATGCGATTCATGTGCCTCTGGAACTCTTCACCGTGGCCATCTCGATCACGAATATAACTCGTCACAAACAGATATGCGTGGATCATCTCATGCTGAAACGATAACACAAAATGTCACGTCAGATTATTCAAGGCTCATTGACAATGCAATACAACAATAACATGTATACTTATATACCAGTAGCTATATCCAGGAAAGGAGGTGGGGAGGGCAACCCGACATTTAGAACCAGAAAAATGTAAGCATAAACAATGCCACCAGAACAAATGTAACTCGGACAGTGAGAAATCAAATTGAATGTTTCTTTGATGACTCTATTACAAGTACCGTTCATATTTGTTGGCGTAATATTTTCGTAACCTACAACCACTCACTGCTTGTCTAGAACGAGACAGCTGGTCCACGCTAGCTTGCACGTGCGTTGTGGTTTGCCCTGCCGTGAGGGGATATTTTGTTACAGCAGGTTGTGTTTACTACAAGAAGTTATGTCTCTTTCTAATCTAGTTACCTAGCTATCCTAAATATAACTCTAACACCAGCATCTAGCATGTATGATGAGAGCATAGAACCTGAACTGTCGATTCACAATGCACATCAACATTGACGAAGAGCACAAAGCATGACGTCTCCACCATTGGTTGTTCCCAATGCACCCTAAACCTGGCGAGCGAGTCAGGCAGTTAGACTGCTTTCTTTCATTATTTCTACACTGTCGGTCTCAAACTGTTTGATTCATAGAGTAACTTCGAGCTTGCTAGCTTTCATCATCACGTTCATCTGAACATACGGTAATTGTCACTGCTAGTGTATCGCATGGCTGTTGTGAACACACCATATAACAAATCTTTCTCGTGTGGTGTTGCATTGATGATGTGTCTTTAATATTACCGTATTGTCCCGAATATAAGCCCAAAAGTCACCCTCGGCTTATATGCGAATCTCAGCCTATGATCGGTCAAAAATACGTTTTTTGCTCATTTTAATTGGACGTACTACATCCGCACACTAATATCAACGGAATCGACTAGAAACTGCGAGATATTCCACTAAAAACACGTTTAATAAATGATTTATCATGAAGAAGCATCATTTTCTCAATTTCCATCATTTTTATTTGATGCGCAGTTAGAAACATAAGCACGGAGCTGTTTGCTGCATGGCGTCTCCTGTCATCCTACTAGTCTACTATGCGGCACGCGCTACTGCGTGACGTGTGTAGTTCAACCTTGACGAGCACGAGACTTTCGTTCGTCCGACTCAAGACGGCCGAGCGCCAATAGGGAAGTGTAGTAGGCCTACCCGCGCAACTTTTGGGTTCTTTCACTTGAAACACGCCCATTTGATTAACATGGGTGTACATCTTTGAAACGCCAGTTTCTTTATTACTGCACATACACGAAAAAAAATTACTTCGTCATGTTCACTGTATTTCTCTCATCATTAAGAGAGCAATAAAACAATTCAAAGCATCAACAAATTTAAACTATTCGATGAACAAAAACACCTTGTAATTGCAAGGTCGAAAACTTCTACTCAACCGCTCCGTTCCGCCCACGTTAGTGACTGTAAACTCGAAATATTGCACCGCTCAAATTACGGTGATGCCAAGCGTCTCCCGACTGCTTCTTCTGTGTGTCACGGCCCATACGATATTTTTGTATCGACATGCGCATCACACGTTCAAGGAGGCATCATTAGATCTTATTTCAAAATGGTGTGTTGTTGTGTTCCCGAGTGTCCATTATCAAGCACAAATTCAACAGAGAGCTTTTACAGATTTCCTACGGATCAAAGAGAGTGTAAGAAATGGATGAAACTTATAAGGTAAGCGCTCACCTGCATTTTTTTTCTTCTTTGAAGAATTCCATTATTGTGCTATACAACACAGCTATGCTTTCAACTGTTCAAAATGATCCACGAAAAAACAAGAAACGGAACTGCTTTTCGTCTATCTCTCTCATACGTTCGCTTGGCAACGTTGCAATTACAAGGTGTTTTTGTTCATCAAATAGTTTAAATTTGTTGATGTTTTGAATTGTTTCATTGCTCTCTTAATGATTAGAAAAATACAGTGAACATGACGAAGTAATTTTTTTTCGTGTAGGTGCAGTAATAAAGAAACTGTGGCGTTTCAAAGATGTACACCCATGTTAATCAAATGGGCGTGTTTCAAGTGAAAGAACCCAAAAGTTGCGCGAGTAGGCCTACTACACTTCCCTATAGAAACCAGCCATGAATGACGATTGCGTGAGGCACCTCTCAATGGTTCTCACAAGTCGTTTCGGTCGGTGACATAGCTTTCTCTTGCACGCAATACGAAATTGACTAAATTCTACCCAGGAAGACCGATGATTTACGTGGAAAAGGAGAGAAACTCTGTTATCAAATACCGATCTAAAAGTTTGGGGGGTCGACTTATATTCGGGACAATACGGTATATTTCATGTTCACGCTTGCACCACATACCAGATAAAAGCCTCTTTTTTAGGCCTGTAAATACATGAAGTGTGTTACTCTTGATTGTTAATCAAACGCCTACCTATTGTAATGAATGGACAAAGAGAAATGTTACTCAACTAACCACATAGCAATCGGTCGCCTCTACACCTGCTGCACTGGACTCTTGATTAATAACATCGATTGATTTTGATTATTGTCTGCTTAACGACCCCACCAACAGCTAGGGTATACAGGGGTATGAATGAGCAGATGATTATGAAACGATGAAGTGATGATAAGTGAAAAGACGTTCACAAAAACTCATGCCCTATGCAGAACTCGTACCCACGCCCAACAGTAACTTCAGTTTTTGAAGCGGTGCCTCAGCTGATCAAGATATCAAGGGCAGCTAATAACGTCCATCATCACAGCAAAAATATTAATAAAATGAATTATAAATACCGGTACACAGTACTAATAGGGCCAACCTGCATGTTAAAAATTGATTTTTATTACCAGTACGACAACAAGTAGGTCTGCATGGTACTACTGCCTTTTTATAATACTTTTGAAATTTGATTAGGGCAATGATTCGCTAGCTTACTGGATAAAAGTTCAGTCACAAAAATTTCATTCATAGGCCTAGATGGTGTTGATGTACTTTCTTCTATGATAAATGATGAGGAATTGGATGCATGCCAGTCTCGATCAAGGCTTGGAAATATTTTTTGACAATGTATGGGCTGGCCCGACATGAGACCGCAAAGGGTCAATTCAAACTATGATAATTTAAAAAATAGTTCTGATCCCCACATAGTTTAGAAACAATAAGTCCAATGTTGTATATTTCGATAATTCCAACTTTCATCAATCAAAATAGATATCTACTGAATTTTGAATTGTTTGTTTACTGCATTTGTATTGCATGAAATAATTTCTGATGTGGTCTGAATCTGATCCCAACTAATTTGAGTTGCCGAAAGGAATTCTCGTCCTATGCATGATATGTAGGCTCACTACCAGGTGATGACCCATTTTGGATGAAACTAGCCAACGACTAGGCCTAGCATATATTATTAGGTATGGTAAAACTTTGATTTACGATGGTCCAAGATTTCTGAATAAAATCTATAATGATAGGTTTCAGACTATAGACCAAAACGCACCAGTAAAGTCTCGACTAGATCCCTGCGAGGTCGGAGTTTCAGCAGTGGGGCACTAAGCCGAACCGAGCATAGGCCTCCATTTCCCTCGTACGAGCAAACTCCAGCACACCTACAACAAATACACACTACGATGAAGCAAAAAATAGCAAAATAATCACGACTGTAACACAAGAATACTCTGAAGTTGGGATAGATTATTGCTCATGTCGAATATATATGGGATTACGGTACTGAATTTCTACTCCGTGGAAAGTTGTCTACTGAAACTCTATTCCAGTAAAATATATGTATTGAATCTACCCCACGTGAAGTCCATCCCATTGAAACTCGACCTCTGTTAATTTATGTATTTGAAAACAATTAATAATACTATGGGGCCTACTCTATTCCCAATGAAACATTTCTCGGCATAAATTCGTCCCCCACACAACTATATTAAACATAATAAATTGAAGAATAAAACACGTATTTACTGAAATTTTAGGTCTACCCCACAGAAAATTGTCACTATTTCATTTAATTATTTTCAATCTCTTCTTTTCTGAAACTTTTCCCACTGCCAATTCGCCTCAAAGAGAGCTGCCCTCGCCCGAAATCTAACTACATCTGTTCATATATGATAACTTCAATAAATAATTAAAAGATAAGTACGGTAAGTGTAGTGGTAGAGATTAGTGGCTTTATTGTTAGGTTAGGTTAGGGTGACCATCCGTCCCGGAAAACCGGGATTGTCCCGGTTTTCTACCTCTTGTCCCAGTGTCCCGATAATAACTTTCGGGACACCCAAATGTTCCGGTTTCGTTGCAAGAGTAAAGTTGTTCTATTTTTGGTGACAATAAATGTATTTTCAGTATTTACGACGCCGTGAAGAATGTTTCTTTCAGTGCAAATGGCTCGGCAGGCTATACAATAATTCCCACCCCCTCCCTTCTGACATGCGAAGACCTTTTACTGCCTACTGTTTACACGTGGTATTATTAGTCAGTCTGGCTCTGAGAGGGCAACAGTTTACTTGTGTGTTGTGTTACAATGCTGAAACGAAAATGCTTCTATCAGGAGAAATATTCTGCTGAGTGGAATTATTTTAAAACTAGGAAGATATGAGGATTAACAACCAACTAATTCTCCTGCACTGAGATTTACAATTATGTACTTGAAAATGAAAAAACAAAAATTTTAAGGTCGTCCGACAAATAGACCTACAAGGCATGAATTCAAAATTAAGAAACTGCGCCAACAGTAATCATTACATAAATGTACATACGCCATAAGTTCATAATACGGTAATAAATAATTCTTTAATGAAACAGTATAATGAAACACATAAAGATCTCTAGGTCAACATGAGAAAATGATAATGTATTTATTTATGATTCACACCGTACTCCAAAGTAGATACAATTCATTAAAACATCATTCCCAAAAAAAATCCCTGCGGGGCTAATGTTGAAAGGCCTTGCCCCCCAAACCCCCCACAGGTCACTGGCTTCGTAGATGTTTCTTTCAAATATTTCTTTGTCCCGGATTTTATTTCTCACAATCTGGTCAACCTAGGTTAGGTTTATAATTTCAATAAAAATTGTATCCTACAAATTTTCTAGTTTCATCTAGGCCTAATTAATTACGGTATACCCAAAGAACACTGCCTATGTTTCAATCAATTTCTGAAACGACTGTGTATGAACATAAGATATATATTACGGAGATATGTTACTCAACGTTAAGAAGGCGTACATATTTAATAGTCTCGGCAGTAGCTTCACACTGCTTGGCAAACCAGGAAGTTTCCGCTATATTGGATATATATTAGGCCTAGTAATAATATAGAATGCCTTGCTTAAAAGCTATTTGTAAAGATCCAATATGGTCACCGAGATCGGAACGAGCATGTCGCTAGTCGGCCGCAGGAGTAACGTATATCGGTAGGTAATATATCTATGATAGGAATAAGTGCAGTTACATTTCAGGCAACAAAGACGACAGCCATGACTATCTGCTCATTACCGGGACGTTGGTGGGAAGGAAAACTTGCATTCGATCACCAACCATAAATGAATAGGGCCCAAGTACGTAGAAATTGAAAGATTCTTTTAATAATATCCATTCGAAAGTGACTCCTTGACCCGTGATGATTAGACTGCATCTACAGCATTGCCTCAGTCAGAAGCAAAGACAGGGCAACATATTTCTTCCTAGGGCCTAGTAGGAGAAAGTCCATCGAGTTTGTCGAAAACCAGCTAGGCCTAGGCGTAGGACTAAGCAAGATCTAGGCCCTAATGGGAAATAATTTCAGAAAAAATCAATCGAAATGAGCAATTGTAACCAATTCGGCAAGATTACTGTGCCTAGGTCTATAGCCAACAGACTAGGCCTAAAGGTTTGGCCAAGGAAAGGCCTAGGCCTAGGTCCAAGCCTTGGGCCTAAACTCAATCACAAGCTTTCAAACACTTGATAACCAAGGTATTAGTGATTAGTCTGGTGTCTGCCAGAAACCCATAGGCCCTGCCATAACAAAATTAACTTCTGATGGATACTATCGTACGCTTAACCCAATTTTGTACTCACGTTGTCATTCGGTTGCTCCATTTCACTTCTACAGAGTCTAGAGCCCCATAGAAGAAGATTTGGTTGAAGTTTTCGAACATCGCGTATATATCAGGTGTCGGATCTATTAGGTCCCACGATGGATCCGTTAGACCCAATTTCATGGGCACCACAGCCATTATAGAAGCCTGAGCCCTAAACGGCACCTGCAATTTAATAAAACAATTGTATTTCTGGCTGAAGATCTGAATCCATAAGCCGGACGATATGTATGTAGCAAGCCTGCCTAGTATTAATCGCTAGTAAGCTCTACTGCGATAGGCTTAGCTATGCGAGGAATGGAGAATACCCATTGGTGAAAATCAAACCACTTCTTTGATCTGATTGGATTGTATGCAGATGACGTCACATGCATTGCGCGATCGTTCTTAGTGGCGATTATTTGGCGCGGAAACGAGTACCATGTTGCCACACCAATCGTCCATGCATAGAAGCCTAGGAGGGAGAAAATTGTCATGCTAGCTTTGTTACTCTACATCAGTGATTCTCAACCTTTTGGGTTCAATATCCCAACTTGTGACGCAACCCAATCTATATATATATATATATATATATATATATATATATATATATATATATATATATATATATATATATATATATATATATATATATATATATATATATATATATATATATATATATATATATATATATATATATATATATATATATATATATATATATATATATATATATATATATATATATATATATATATATATATATATATATATATATATATATATATATATATATATATATATATATATATATATATATATATATATATATATATAGATATATAGATAGATATATATATATATATATATATATATATATATATATATATATATATATATAGATATATATATTTATTATATATATATATATATATATATATATATATAGATATATATATTTATTATATATATATATATATATATATATATATATATATATATATATATATATATATATATATATATATATATATATATATATATATATATATATATGTATATATATATATATATATATATATATATATATATATATATATATATATATATATATATATATAGATATATAGATAGATAGATATATATATATATATATATATATATATATATATATATATATATATATATATATATATATATAGATATATATATTTATTATATATATATATATATATATATATATATATATATATATATATATATATATATTTATTATATATATATATATATATATATATATATATATATATATATATATATATATATATATATATATATATATATATATATAGATATATATATATATATATATATATATATATATATTTATTATATATATATATATATATATATATATATATATATATATTTATTATATATATATATATATATATATATATATATATATATATATATATATATAATAATAATAATAATAATAATAATAATATATATATATATATATATATATATATATATATATATGTTCTCGTAGGCTTTCATGGAGTGGAAATATGTTATAATGATTTGCGGAATCCATGTTAATATATGTTTTATCTCAACGTTTCAAATTTATTACAAAATTCATTATCAAGAGACTAAAAACACACCATTAAAATATCCTAATTATAAAATCAGTTCATAATATAAAATACGATGTTAACAGATCAAATCCATATGACAGAAGTGGAAATGGAAACAGAAGAATGAGGTAACATTGTTCAATGAGAAAACATAAAGCCAATAAGATTCATACATTACAAATTACACAAAAAAACAACAAAAAACAAGGTCTAAAAAATGATGATGAAATAAAATAAATAAAAATCAATCAAGTAACAGAATATATGAAAATTATTACAATATTTAGATCTTAGAATAACGTGTGTTCTTCTCATGATTTGTTGTTACCCATGATTCTACTCTGGTACCTCGTAATTGGTCCGAAATATGATGAGGGCCGATCAGTCAATAATTGACCATTGTTTTGACGGATGTTCGATTGCGTTTCAGTATTAAAATTTCCTCGAGATAAAACTGGTTTCCAACTATCTGAAATGCGGATGCTGTCATCTCTCTTGTTTATATTTTGTGGTCTGTTTTCCATTTCCACTGCTTCTCTGAATAGACGAGATAAATGATGATTTATCGAAGCTAAAGACTTGGTATTCTCAAAGTCGATGGTGTGGCGATTTTCCAAGCTGTGAAGGGCTAAAGCTGAATTTTTGAGTTGATTATTCACACTACGTTCATGTTCAGTCATTCTGGTACTAATTTTCCTTGAAGTCTGTCCTATATATGTCTTATCGCAATCTCTGCATGGAATTTCATATACACCATGGTTTTCTAAATGAATTATGTCTTTAGGATTGCGGAGCATAGATCCAATTTTGCGATCGGTGGAAAAAACAGTTTTGATTTTATTTTTGTTCAAAAGTTTACTGATTCCATCAGTTGTACCACGTATGTATGGAAGATAAGGTTTATCTTCCATACACACATAAAATAAAATTTAAAAAAATTAAAATTAAATTAAATTTGAAAGTCCTGGTAAATGGCAAATTCGGAGAGTGAAACGAGTACATGTTGCCACATCAATCGTTCGTGCATAGCAGCCTAGGAAGGAGACAATTTGAATACTAGCTTTGTTCGGTTCCAACTTAATTTTACTGTACATCTATGGTTCTTGACCTTTTGGGTTCGAAGACCCACCTTCTAAGCCCAATATTATTAATATAACACTCACAGCTGTGCATGAATGCACGCTGGCAATATATTATAAAACATTAAGTTTGAATGTCCTGGTAATGGCAAATTAGGATTAAATGTTTATAAGAGGTTGGTTGTTCATATAATAATTCATACAGGTAGTCGACGCACCTCTAAACCCTAACATTCAGGGTGGATTCCAAAGACGGAGTTTAAACCCCGGCCTACCTTAGACGCCGTCTAAGTAAGAAATTGCATTGCAGCCACAATGCAATTTCTTATTTAGACGGCGACTAAGGTAGGCCGGGGTGTAAACTCCGTCTTTGCAATCCACCCTCAGTGAATACTTGAGATGGTGAGCTAAAGAATACAAAATATTGTTTTTGTTAAAAACTAAAAACCAATCAAAATTACTAATAATGACTGAATTGCAGACCTATCAGTGCAATCCTTGTGCTTGGCATTCTCCAACAAGAAAGTCAAAATTGTAAGTTATTTTTGAAACAGCTATTCGAAGTGGTGCACAAATGATCAGAACTTTTTTAACGATGTTATTACATGAAAATGCTGTTACACACAAATAGAAAGGAAAGGTAAATGATTTCAATTTCGATGTCACTCAATTTGGGATATTCATTTTTAATATTTAACCAAAATTATGGCAATGAAAGGTTTCTGTACCAAATTTTACCATCATACCAAGCTCAATGAGCTTATTGGCATCAGCTGATTCATCAACTGAAACTGACTGCTCAGAAACATGTTTAATGGAGGGATGGCATCATAATTATACACTAAGCACTGACAAACACTTAATACACTTACAAAATGACACTCAATACAACTTGAACCTATGTAATGTTCTACAATGGTGTACATCATATTCATTTTAGAGCTCTTCACTTGTCAACTGCAATGGAAACGCTAAAACTAGAATTTAGAGATGGTTATTTCCAGATTGACATGACAAATATTGCATGACTCATCTTGAGGGCAGGAAAAATATTTGTAGCTCAATTGTGGCCGCTTTCTTTGGGGTGTTGACAATCAAGCCAAGGACAGGAACACGTAGCGCCATGAACCGTGCTGGGCATCGAGTCAATTGGACACACACATTGTGAGTTTAGGTGATGTTACTCCTGTAAGGGTGAAAGAGGATGGATACTCCGACCGACTTTGGTTGAACTCGTAGGTTTGGCCCTGCACGACTAGAAATGCCCAGAAAGTCGCCTATTTCCTCTACCTCTTCAAAAGTTTTTATGGCATTTCCTGAATGAATCAATGCTAGGGTTTAAAGGCGCGTCGACAGCTAGGTCATTTTGCGCCTTCACAATCTAAAAATGGAGATCAGGTATATTGGATACGCTATACGTGGGACAGATTGATAAAATCTTCCCAGTGTGAGTTTTCGATCAATTAATGACGCTCGTATTATCAAGTTATGTGAATGGGTGTGAAAACCCATACTACTTTTAAACAATGAAAGATGACTAGGTTGATAGAGTGTCTCCGGTGTAGAGGGCCGGAACCGTCACGCATAGGTGTTAAATAGACTATTCTAAATAACTACTAATTGCTGAAGTATCAATTCCTACGATGAAATTCACAAATAACCTAAATGACTAGATTAACAGACAGGCTCTAGTGTGAAAGACCAGAACCTGTCGGGCACAAATGTAAAACAGACTATTCTAATCTACTATACACTAATTACTACTATAAAACTTATAAATAGCCTAACATGACTAGATTGGAAGACAGGCTCGGGTGTACAGGGCCAGAACCTGTCAGACATAAATGTAAAATAGACTATCCTTTTCCTTTTATTAAAATCAAGTAACTGTAAATATCTCTATTTTTTTAATTCTTTGATCCAAAGATCGACGCGACCCACGTCCAACTCCCTCCTCTGTCGCGATTCGTGAGAACCACTGCTCCAAATGACATGTTTTCTGGCTGGAGCTAGTTTCAAGTGGTTTAGAGTAGAATGAAATATCGTAGTAATGTTATAATGTACAAAACACCTCCTGTCTAAAAATGAAACTTGACCAATGTCATGTACACTCAAAAGCATAAGTTTTTTGTCTCTCATTGCCTGAAAGGTAGGCAACTTATTCAACATTTCCACTATTACCCTCATCACGTATTACAGTCATTTCAAGCTATAGTTCAGTTCGATAGTTGGCGAATCGAGTTACCAAATCGTTAATGATGGTTGATACGGGAGGAGAACGAAAGAATGTTCAGATCATAACTTGAGGAAATTGAGGTATGCCATGATAAAAACTGGTCCATTCCATCCCCGAAAGTACTTTGGCAACATGGTTTACTAATAACCGAGATAGTATGTAACAATTGTACCAATCCAGCTACATAGCGTTCATTGAATCAACCCACGGACGAAATATTTCAATGAAAAACCTCGATAAATAATTGAAATATCAAAATATTACTCGAAAACTATACAAATAATCTTGCGATTTGTTTCTCCTTCTTATTGGTATAACTTTTAGGCCTATCACTTTTTTGTCAACCTGTATGACATTTAAAATTATCATTTAATTCAATACGGTAATTATTAAAATTTACTCATTAATAAATAATTAATAAAATTTACTGACTTTGTTTGAGTGCCAACTGCTGATCTAATCAATGTTTGTATTCGTTCATTTCAATATGTTTGTTTGTTAATCCCTTTTTTAATTCAAAAATTTTTGTTAATTCCCTGTTTGTTAATCGCTTGTTTAATCCCGAATGCCAAATTTGTATAATACAAAATAATATCGTATGTTTAAGGTAACCAAATTAAATTGGAAAATGAATATTCTCGTAAAACTATCACCATCCGGTCAACATAATAATTTAGAATAATTATCATGAAATTAAAAAAATAATTGATTATTTCAATATTTATAAATCTATTTGTCTTAAAAATCTAATACCATAATAAATGTGTTATTACTTATTATATTGAGTCAGTCAAACATTGTAATATACAATTCTTCATTCTGCTTTATTTTTGTAACATAATGGTCACGCTGGTCCTACAAGGATTAATCGATTGACCCAAACATTCACTAATTTTTGTCATAAAAGAGAAAATCTCCGTAATGTTTAGTAACACAGAATAATTTATCGATCCCTTAAACATGAATTCTTGGATTTTACTAAGAAGGCATTCTTATAAATGTTCCAGGTGTCTATATATAGACATATTAGATAAGGAGAGTGTAATTGAACGAATTCGAGTATTAATATGTTTCGTCACAATTTACTACTTTTTTCACATCGCTTGGCTGCTGACAACATAGTTCAGCTATAGCGTTTTCCTAGGACTTTATCGAAACTCATTCACTAAATCGTGTTTTTCGTTTGGCTTGCTGTGCGCCGGTGATTTTCTACAACCCTCATTCTGAGACAATATAGATGCATTGGTGTATAAAACATATGTGCATTCTTTTGTTTTCAATCAAGTAATTCACTCTGTAAGAAGTAATGATTGAAGTTCAGAGAACAAAATATACAAAAATAATCAAGAGATAAGAGATGATATTAAAATTAAAATAATATCATAATTATTATAATAAATTTTGCAAATATTTGGATGTTTTACAATTATTATATACCACAATTAATAGGATAGTATAACTGATATCAGCAAGTTAATGTGTATAATTTATTTGCAAGTAATATATAGTGATAGACGTGTTGGGTCGCACGTGTGGGTGGGGGGGGGGGGGGTTGAGTGGACATATTTTTGTGTAGGATTTTTGTGTAGGATAATTACGTTTGGGGCTCGACAAGTGGCCTCCCCCTCAGGCTTATATCAATGCTATACCTGGGCCAGACGAAAATTTTTGCATCCGATCGTACTACTAACCTCCCACACGAATATATGCACGCCATTTATAATTTCACAATGCGCACAACCCTCATATGTAATATTTGTGAGACCACATTCAAATATTGCTCTATTCTCCTCACTTACAATGTGCATACACTTCCAACCTCTCTAGTAGAAAGCAGGTCCAATGCAGTAATAGTTACCAGTAAATAAGCATGTCAAGTCAATATATAATATCTTATCATTAATATTTCAGAAATATCAACAGATAAGGTGACATATAACTGAACATAAATACTTTTCAGGGTTGCCGTTCGATTTTGATATTCTCAAACGATTCAATATTCTCAAACAATTTGATATCGAATGAAATTTTTGATTACGATCGATACTTGAAGTTCAAGTTTCGATATTGTTTGCAATTTTCATAACAAACGGCAACCCTAATAATTATTTACACTGCATCTACTTCTATGATCTACTTCTAGCAATGGCAGGCAGCACAACACATTTGTTTTGAACAACTCGTACCTAATGAATGTGGCAATACGCTACCTTATGAGTATATACAGACGATTGGTCAAATACAAGAGATTAATCAATTCCCTCCAATGCCCAATGCTATTCTAGATCAAATTCCTATGTTTGCCTCAGTTGTCCAGTCATACTGAATGTGCCCATCTTCCTCAAGTAGTAGACATTTTTAGAAAGTGATAAATAGTGTTAGATTAATATTCCCACCAACAGTTGGGTTATTTGGAAATACTGGGGATAGATGAATGAGATGTTTACAAAAACCCATGTCTCGTTGACTGCACATTTCATTTCCGTATCTTAATTGGAAGTTAAGGGGATTAACACTAGACCGAAATTCGTAAAACTGGCACTAAATAAAATAAGGCCTGACCCTAGATATATTGACATAAGAAACAATCAATACATCTGAACGGAATGCTAAATGTTATTGGCGTGGAATGGTTTTACGTTGTCAGTCATATTGGACTGCCATGTGATCTGTGATATAGGGAGGAGGGTACTTTGCCGGTATCCATATGGTTTTCGTCCTTGCGGTTTCCCTCTGTAGCCTGCGTGCAAGTCGGGATGGATCCCACAACATAAGCTTCCAAACCTCCATCAATCACTCATCCAATGCCTGGGCATTTTATACGAATAGGGTGAAAAGGAAAGAAAGAACAGCAGCTTACCGAGGTTTATAAGTGGAGATACTGACAATGGAGAGCCCATTGATAGAACACACGAGATTTTGACATTTCGGTTCTTGCCTTGGTCACAGTAAAGTAGACAGTCGTGATTGAGGAGGAAGCTCGTGTTCCTTACATGAGTGGTACAACAGATCAAATTGATAAACTTTTAAATAAAAATTGAATAAAAACTGTACTTTCCACAGATCATAAGATTGGATCTATACTTGACAATCCCAAAGTCAAAATTCATTTGGAAATCCAGTGTTCACGAAATTCCCTGAAAGATTGTGATATGACCTATCTACTGTACAGTGCCCAAGGCAATAGCCGAAAAGTCAGACTCTCAAGTGTTCATCCGTCTATCTCCACAATGAGCATATCTACTTATGAACCTCGGTAAGCTGCTGATCCTTCTTTCCCTTATACGCAATCCATACATCCAGCCTCAGGCTATTTTCCTATATAGACGCTAGTAGATCTAAGTGGCATTAAAACCTAATGTAAAAATACAGAGGGCCTATTATAAGATTACTAATGTATACAGTTCTTGATATGAGAATTCTTATTTAGAAGCCTACTGGGCTACTGGAAATATAATTTAGGTCAGGCTAAACCTGACCAAGTACCATACACCCTAACGCCTTTTCATACATACTGGCACATCGTTACAAGTATTTTCTTAATTTCCATGGTATTTCTTCACTAGAATAGGGTTGTTTTAAAATCAACAATTGAAAAAACAAAAACAAATGTTATGAAGAAAGAAAAACGATGTTGTGGATAGCACTGGTACAAGTTTCAGAAGTTACTAGTATCTCATTTCTGCAGCCTGCGTGGCAAAGCCATCATCAAGAAATCCAAATCACAAACACTCGTAACTTTGTTTCGTTCATCAATTTATTTTGTTTCATCACCTCTTTGCTCTTGTCACAACAACGCTTGTAGTTATAAGATTTTCATGGAAATGAGGATAATGTATTTGAATATGCTGATAATATCATTGCCAACAGTGTGTAAATGGACCTGAAGGCCGAAATAAGAATACCAGACAAATAAGTTTGTAAGCCGAGATATTAATTTCAACATTGAAGTCAAAGTGAACCCCAGACAGAACAGGTGTTGTTATTTTGGCTCGCCAAGAAGCCAAGAAGCCAAGAAGTAGCTCGATGAGTCAGGTGATGGTGTTTACCAGGGGCGGTCGCTGGATTTCTCGGAGGGAAAGCTCCAAAATGCAACTGTGGCGAAGCCAATGACAACTCACACGTGAAAAGGGGGTCTGGGAGGCGGAAGCCTACAGTATGGCACGTAGAAAGTTTTTTGAAGTAAATTCTGAGGTTGACTAGCAGTTTCGTCCACATTTCATGCAATGATCCAATTGTTTGAATGATGCTTCAAAAGATGCTCAAGAAATTGCAATTATAGTTTTATGTCGAAAAACGTAAACGTAATTGCTATTGATATAACGGTGAAGCATTTATTGGCAGATGTTTCTTTTTCATTATAGTCGGCTAATTGAGCTTACAAATATTTCCACACTTGAGAGAAATTATCATTTTGTGGACTAGAAGATATTGTTGGAACTCTGTTATCAATTAATACCTATTAGGTCTTTACAAAGTACTTACGAACCCATTTTTTTTTCAATTATTCTCATCAAAATATCAACATAATAGATCCAAGTACATTTTTGTAGAACCGCAGTCATAGAAAGTTGACTTATCTGCAGGTCTACTAAAGTTTTAATACATAAGATTGAGATGAATTGGAAATAAATATTCAGCAAGAATTATGAAGGAAATCTATTTGGTCTAAGAAACTAATCAAAATAAATCGAAAGAAAAAAATCTTCTTTGAGAAATAATGGCAGCATAGTGAAAATAAACACAATGCTCTCCTGGTACAGTTTCCTAAGTAATGAAGAAAAAAAAATATGAGGGGCATACACACATTTGATACATACCATAAAAAAATCGAGCTCTATTCAATTAATAACCAAAGTCGGAATAAAATAACAATACTAATATGTGACTGATCAAATGTATGTTGGTACAGGTTTGATGTACCAGGCAGCGATCACACGGGTGGACTGTAACGCTATGACTATAGCACGATGGCTTCATCTAATACAAAACACTCTGAATATCCACATTATTATTATTTCTCTTTGTTAGACCTTCATTTCTTTTTATTATGCCATTTTATCTGAGTAAGCAGTGCTCACTAAGCTGTCCCTGACCGCTCGCCCGTGGTGTTTACACAAGATATTGTGCTCACTGTATCTCCAAAACTAAAAGACAGATTGTTATTTCATTTGTACACCTGAAATTAACACATTTTATTGGAATTAGATGGGATGCTTGAAATAAAAGCACGTAAAAATACAATGTTCTTGGCTTTCTCTCTCCTCAGTATGTCAAAATCAGTATCCTGATAAAAACAGACAAAATGGCTACTGAAAACTATCAAGTGCCATTATTCGGCCATTTGTCAATGTTTGGTCCAAGATTAAAAAACACGATACACAATCTGTTGAGTAAAGAGATTGAAGTAAAATCTCATTCAAAACTAGAAGTAGGCCTACGTTGAGAAAATCTGAACATTTTCATGGTAACCTGCAATGAAAAGCGTAGCGTAGTACAGTTAGTGCGCTCTGAGCCAGTATTCAGGAGACCGGGGTACGATTCACGATGGTCACCCATGCCATTCTAAATTAAGTTTTTAGGTTTCCCTCAGTTGTTAAAGGGTCATTCCAGGAGCAATCACCCAATGGTGGTTGCTCATGGAATTTAGACTATAAAATATTTTGTTTGCTCATTGACACTCATGCCCTGAGCTCAAAAATACTCATCTCAAAAATTTTGTGCCTACCGTTTCCAAAATATGGGGCGTCAAAGTTTGGCTCCGAGCCCAAATTTAGCTTTGTTAAGCATCTGCGGTAATTGTTGGTGTTTCAATACCGTTCGAGATATAACAAAGTTCAGTATATTGCAAACAATTCAGGATGTTCCATTCTTTCTAATATACTCTTCTGTTCAATCATCCTAGTCAATTTCTCATCTCTGCAGGAGGTCAAATGTCAAGGTCAATAGTTTCTTTTTTGCCAATTTTGAGACACATTTTCACCAAGAGATCAAAAAAACGAAAAAGCAAAATTACTGCCCTAAACTAGACCCATGTGTTGACATTAATCAATGATTACTTCTATGTTTTTTTTCATGCTGAAAAAAATCAACAATATCGGAAAAAGTCAAATTTAGTCATTTTTGACCCCACTTTTCACCCAGAGGGGAACCAGGTAAATATCTGAAAGTACTCAATTTGTAACAAGTAATATCTGATCTTCAAATGCTGAAAGTTTCTCTTTGTTTTTGTGATTGGTATAGAAAATGAAAAATGTCAAAGTAATTGGAATTTTCCAACATTTTTCAGTATACGGCCCATATCAATTAACATCTATATAGATGAGGTATCTTTCTTGCATTATTTCTACAATGTAATTGCTCACTAACATACCTGGTTGTTATTGTTTTCTACCCAATGAATGATCAATTTCTATTCTGAATAACTTTCTTAATAATATTCTGAAATGACCATTCTGAATAATACCAACCATTTTCTGGTTATTTATTCTATACACTAGGAGAACGCATGCAGTATATGAGTTGAAGGATGGGTGATCATTCATATGAAATGTACTGGAAAAAATGGTGAAGGTGTACACATCTTGATTTGGACCTATCAAGCTACTGCCTACACGATTCATCTCTTGATAATATCAATCATTCTACAAACAAGTTAGTTCAACTTGTTGATCATCTTTCAATAGCTTTCTTCATATAGAGCTCTTTGATTAATATAAGAAAAGAATATAAGAAAAGAATACTTATCAATTGTTACCTTTAAAATGGCTCATCTGATTCAAGTTAAACTTTGGAATAATGTATATCATTCATGTGTTTGAATTCCGTAGAAATTTCAATTTATTCGGAGTAAATACTATTTCCACATTTTTTTCCTCTGGGTTATTCTTATGAGGGTTTACAAAACTTGGAAATTATTTCCTGGTTCGACCGATAGGGCCTGAAAACAATACCGTACCGGTATCGAGTTAGATGATGACCCATGTGTACGTCAACTTTCATCAAAACATTGACCTGTGAGGCGCGAACAGAACAAAAGAAAAGAGGGTAGGGTCTTCGCTTCGCGCATCCAATTACAGTCATACGCACTGAGAACACATTTCGTCAACTGAGAGCTTCTCTGATGGATGACAATGGGGGCATGGACATTCAGCTTTTCTCTTCAGCAGTACGACGACGCCTAGTTCTTGACTCTCATAGTTAATTGAAGATTTGAGGATTCCTCAGCTAAGCTGTTTCTTAACTCTTCTAAAGTCTTTAAATTCAAATAATATTATTATTAATTGGAAGAATGAAAAGCAATAGAATTTGTCCGTTTCTTCATACTCTGTCCCGTGTTAAATTTCAGCTTGAACGGGACCAAAATGAAAGCCAAATGTCCCGTTTTTTGTCAACCCGTTGGCTCCGTATTTTGAAAAAAAAATGTAAAATCAAGTAGGCCTACATTTTTGATAATGATTATTCTATTAGTTATGTCGAGTAATCAGCTCTTTACTTTAATCTATCTGTAAAGATGCCATCAAATCATAAATGATATTGAGTAATTCAAGATTGAATCCTACAATACATCGTTTGGATTTATGTTGGAGATGAAATTATTATTGTGGATATGCGTCTGTCAACAAATATTAGAAATAAACCTAAATTTGAGTAGGCAACACAGAATCTTGCCTTTTGCCGACAGCGCCTTTGCAAGTGGTCCTTATGTATTCAATTTCAATCTCTACCCATATTTAATTAGGTCTCGTATGCCCAAAGTAATCACCTTACTCATGTGCAGAAGAACACACACCTCCATCCATTACTTAATGACTCCATCCATTATTACCGGCGGAACACTTGTTATTAAATGTCAGATCCGTGGAAAAAAAAACGACTTATCGAATCCTGTTCGCATAAGCAATCTATGTACATACATTTCCCTTGACCTGATGCCTGAAATAATGGAAAGCAAGAAAGCGGCAATAACAGGTATTGGACAAGGGATTCTGTCTCAAAGGCCGCGTCTCAAACTACATTCATGATGGTCTCACTTGGATCAAACGCCACCCACTTTCACCCGAGTGAGTTGAGCCAATCGAACACGGCCATTCAACAGACTACAGCTACCACACCAACAGAGTTTCGGTGAGATCTTTTTCTTTTAGTAGACTTAGCAACTCTCCACAGTAAGGTGAGGTAATTATTCAGTGGATCGATGTATGGTTGTTGTCGATAATCAAGAACAAGAATGGGTCGATACGGAATGCCTGCCATCTACATTCTGTTAACGACGCTTTTAGTAACAGGTATGTATGCATTTTTATAATAATATATATATATATATATATATATATATATATATATATATATATATATATATATATATATATATGTATATACATATATATATATATATATATATATATATATATATATATATATATATAAATATATATATATATATATATATATATATATATATATATATATATATATATATATATATATATATATGATATTCTCGGAAGAGCGTATAATAAGAACATTCTTGTGAATTATTAATAGCATGAGTGAATACTTCGATTGAAATCAATCCAAAGATTCGACACGATCAAAGGTAGCAAGTCCAGTTTACTTCCTTTCAGTACGAAGAACAAACTCTCGAGAAATGTAGAGTAAACAAATAGAACATTATGTACCGGTAGGACTCTCAAATCGAAAACAAATATAGTCAATTCAATTCAAAAAGGAAACAATCACTCCTTAAATCAATCTAATGACAAAAAATATAGAAATATCCAACCACTCTATATGATCCTAGCTTTCACTCGAGTTTCTTGCCACCACAAAAAACTTAAATTGCAATGTTTTTATATCCACAATCATTTGAAAGTAAGTAGGCCTATATATAAAAGAAGAGCTCAGTTTCATGGCTCATCACAACTTTGATCACATTCGTAACATAATAGCATCATTAACAAAACAACATAAATATAATTTTCTCAACATAACATAAAAATATCCTGCAACATAAACCAACATGGGGTTAAATTCTAGTATGATTTGCCACAATGATCGATCGTTTCACTTCCATTGCTAGCAGAATGAGTTTCACGGTGAAATGGGTTTCCATGCCAAGACGTGGGTTAGATTCACTTCTATTGGGTTTACTGATGACCACGATCTATTGGCGTCGGTGAATCATGTATGGAATGATGGGACGGTGAGATGGAAGGGTATTTTATTAGGTGTTTTTGGCTAGAGGGAAGAAGTTGGTCGTGGTCTGTTGATTGAAGGAACCACCCAAGTATTGACCTGAAGGACAGAGGGAAACCACGAAAAACTACTCTCAGGATGGTCGACCAAGGCGAGAATCGAACCCCGGTCTCATGGATGACGGTTCAGTGTGCCAGTCACTCGACCACTCGTCTCAGTGCAAGCGTTTATACAAATCACCACGGTCAAGTTCTGTATTTGTTTCCATACTAATAATTGAATGGGGGCGCCTTGAAGAGCGTATACCGGAATAAAGTCGACTCGGTTGTGTGACATGGGTTTGGGGTGCAACCACATTCCATTGGAAGCTCATGACACGACCGAGTCGACTTTATTCCGGTATACGCTGTTCAGCGTGACAGACGAGTGGTCGAAGGCGTGTCACAGACGAGTCCCATGGTTCGCGTGGTCTCTCTCGCTCCGGGCTCAATTCACACATTCAGTCATTCCTTATCCTACTAACACATTCTTCTTGCATGTGTCAAAAAACTCAATCTCACAGTAAAAACAGTTCTAGATTGAAAATGTCTTCAATTCGACTTAGAAAAGCATTAAGGAGTCAATACATAAAATATAATCAGGAAGCATGTTATAAAATGTAATACCCTTAAAAGTACAGTCTTGACGATATAACGTTGTTCTGTGGCATGCATTATGGATGTTGGCTCTGGATCTCGTCATATGATCAAGACCTATGTATGTCTGAATTCAACTAAAAATGAAATATATTTTTCTTAATGTTAATTATTGTTTCATGAATAATTAAATATATAAACTTGGAGTAGTTAAAATACCAAACTCTCTGAATAATTGTTTACATGAAAAACGTCTCCACTTTTTAAAAATGACTCGAAGTGCAGTTTCTTGTACTTTGAAAAGTATGTGTACTGCAACAACACTCTATTTGACGTAAACCTAGATGCATTCATTAGTAAAATAAAGACACGGGAATCAATTCGATGAAGAGTAAAGTGATAAGAGTTATCGGTGTGCAAGTGTACACGGCTCAATCTGTTCTACTATGATCCAATCCGGCAATAAATGCATTATTATTTTTTGTATTAAACTAATTATCATCATGTTTTATATTGTAACGTTCAAGTACGAAGGGAACACCTCGACCGCAATTCACAGTCCTCTCTTTCAATCAAAATTTGATTACGATCAGTGTTCAATTTGCTACAATATAATAATAAACTTGACGACAAATAATATCGACAACATAAATAGTGTTACACTCGAATCTGCCCATGCAACCTGGCTTAGATTCAGGCGAATAGAAATACCGCACCGTCGGTCTTTCATTACGATCAAACAGAAACTCATAATGGTTGGTTTAGTGACCAATTGTTTGCTTAACGACCCCACCAACAGCTGGGTTATACGGGGCTACGAATGAGCAACTATGAGGTGATGGTAAGTGAAAGGACGTTTACAATAACCCATGTCTTTTGCGGGACTCGAACCCACGTCCAACGGTGACTTCAGTTTCTAAAGCGGTGTCTCAGCTGTCTGAGCAACGGAGGAAGGCATTAGTGCTCGAACTACGATCATCGGAGTAGCTCTAATTGGGAGTTACTAACTCTTGGAATAGGGCTATCTGGACTTGGAATCCCAACGGGCCTCAATGTTTGTCAGCTACTAAATGAGTTGGTAACACGAAAGGAGTTTTCCTCAGTAAAAACGACCCACTACGCATTATCTCCAAACTACACCATCCAAGAATGGTAATTTATTATCGACCGAAATCACAAAGGCTAACTCATGTTTTGGTGACAAATAAAAAATGAGTAATGTGTATGCAATAAATTTAGTTATAAGGTAAACATTGATAGTAATAATTATTGTTCGTATTAGGCTGTAGCGAAGGAGTATTTCGTCTATAGTTCCTAGATTACCGGTTTCTCACTTGGGTTATTATGTAAAAAAACAATAGAAACGAAACCGAAAAAATAGAAATAGTTGTGACTAACCAACTGATACACACAATGAAATGTAGCAATGATTTCAAACTATTTTCCTCGACTTTATGTTCGCGATATATAGAATAAGGTTTGAGGTTAATGAACCTTCGATCGTTGAAGAAACACTACTGACTCAGTAATCAATTGCCTCGATACAATCAAGTAATTGACCGTGATCGGGGCTCTCGACAAAATGTTCCTTATTAGGCCTACTATAGGTTCAAATTTTACTTTTGACCTGGTAGCCTACAAAAGGTCAAATGCTCCCTCCTTCTCCATATCAAGTATATGCCAGGCCGAAAATGGAAATTGAATGACCCACATTTTGTTCATTGACGCAAAATCTGAAAGCTCGTCGATGACAAAAGGTGTTGATATTTTGTGTTAACGGCAATTTTCATGATTGAAGATCTCTGAACTTTCTCGACAAATATCTTGCTCGCGATGCTATCAGACTGTCATATTTTCACCAAACAAATAGTTTTCACTATTTGTAACCAACCAAGGAAATATGAAAGTAGACTATTTCGTAAATGACAAATATACCCAGACCTCTATATTCAGTGCTATGCATGTATCATTGGTACATAGACATAAGCGCCGAGGCGGTGGAGCCCTTACATTAGGCCTATTGAGGGGTCAAGATTGAGGGGTCAAGTTGTCAAGTGATTGGGAATGGTGCGGGGTGTGGGGCAGAGGGGGTCATATTGACGGGATTTCAAGGAGATTCAGGGAATAAGGGGATGAGGGGAACGCAATTGATTGATAATTACAGGTGTCGGGTGTTCAATTTATAGAACAATATGGAACGTGTTGCAGAAATAAAAAACTACACATTATTGTAGACACACATGCAATAAGGAAAGATATGTTTTGGTCACTCATTTGATTCCATCATTTATATATTCATATAATATACTTATAAAATTGTATTAATTTAATTGAGAGTACTAAACTACACTTCAATTATTGAATATAAATTTGAATCGTCAATTGTATCGAGGGGTCAACCTATATAGTCTCCGTCCAGTACAATAACAACAGACATTGGATGTTCCGTACTAAAGAGAAACGCATCACATGCGTTGTTTATTCATTTATATTTGGTTTAACGACGCGCTCTACTGATGACTATGATCTATTGGCGTCGGTGAATGATATGTGGGATGGTGGGATGATGAGATGAAAGGTTATTTCACTGGATGTTTTTGGATAGTGGGAAGGAGTCGGTCGTGGCCCGTAGTCAAGGAACCATCCCAGTGTTGACCTGAACGACAGAGGGAATCCATGATGCACTCCTATCAGGATGGTCGACCACGGCGGGTATCGAACCCCGGTCTTCTGAATGACGGTTCAGTGTGCTAGCCACTTGACCACTCGTCTCAGTCACATGCATTGTAAGATGAGCGAAATATTTAATTCTTGTGAAATGTAATGGGAAGCTAAACACACACTTCATGATGATAGGAGCATATCCATCAAACAACTAAGTTTGTATAATATATCGTACCGTATCGTTTATATATATGTATAAATAAGTGTTCACGATCATTGTGTAGGCCTATAGCAACAACATGTAGTATACTCAAGATAGAATAAAAACCAAACCCTTGTATATACTTTGATGAATAGTGCTGAGAAGTAAAACAAAGCTGTCAGTTGCTTCTCACGGCATCACGATCGACACAAGTCGTTAGCATCCTACAGTTGTAATCAGCACCAATCACACCTTGAGTCTGAAACCATTACGACCGGCACATGCAGCGCACTGGGAGGTGAGGGGCATATCGGACCTGGTGCGATCCCCGCCACCGTCCATCTCTACAGGGGTGCATCGTGGTTTCCCTCTGTAGTCTAGGCTAATGCTAGGTCACGACCGCTTCCTTCCCAATACCTCAAAAACTTTCATCTCATCATCCCATCAATCATTCATCCGACGCCAATAGATCTTAGTAATCATTATAGTGCGCCGTTAAAACCCGATAGAAAACTATCACGTCACTGCCATCCTGTTTTAAGGGCCGTTTTCATGGCTCGCGGCAGGCACTTGAAAAACGCCTGGCGCCTGCGCTGTTTACGTATAGTCGCGTTTCTTCGCCACTTCGAGAATTGACTTATTTATTTAAATATTTAATTCTTGTTCAATTCAGGCGGTCAAGTGATTTTTAGTATCGTATTATGTGGCACGCAAAAACAATCATAGTGCATATTCAAAAAGTATTGTTTTAGAAGTAATATTCCGACATAACCCTACCACTTATATGACCACTTGTATGAGTGAGGGTATTTAACTGCGACGTTTGTTTACAAAGTTGAATTTATTCTGTGTCTCAGGGCAGAGAGCAACAAGTGCAAGCGGTAAGAATTTCACCCATTCTGATTGGCCAGGAAAAAAAACGTCTGCCGTCTATCGCGAGCCATGAAAACGGGCCTTTACTTGTTGGTTATTTTACACGTTGTACAATCTTATTGGTTTTACCTTTTGATCTTCTCAATTGGATGATCGCAGCCTTAGATAGCCCACTAGTATATAATAGAGTGACTCGACAATTTTCATCTCACACTTTGTTATGAGAAATGACCCAACTTATCCGACATTCGTTATTTTATTTTTATTCATTTTTTTTATATTGGGTTTTTACGACGCACTGTAATGATGACTAAGATCTACTGGCGTCGGATGAATGATTAATGAGATAATGGGATGATGAGATGAAGGTTTTATGGGTAATGGGAAGGATAGTGGGAAGGAAGCGGTCGTGGCCTATATTGTGGGAATCATCCCGGCATTTGCCTAGACTACAGAGGGAAACCACGAAAAACCCCTGTAAAGATGGACGGTAGCGGGGATCGAACCGGGTCCGACGTGTCCACTGCCTCCCGGGTCACATGGACCAAGTGCGTTAACCACTCAGCTACATGTGCCGGTCATTCGTTATTTCTTGGTGGAACAGAATGCTTAGGTCGGCATCAGACTACTAGGTTATTATCGGAAAAACTGTTCAAAGGAAGCTGCAGCAATCAAATGTCGTATTATGCGAATTGATCAATTAAAACTAGGTAAACGCAGCATCTACGTTGTAAGATAAGCGAGATATTTATATAAAGTATAATAGAACTTCACCCTTCACTCGTACAAAATGTACTTGACCTCACAACTGGTGAGTCTAGAAAACCGTGAATCTCGGCAATTTGTTATTTCTATCTATTTGAGGAATGGAAAATATGTTTATAATTATTTTCCACTAAACGGCTGCCGGTTGGTACGATTTGCATACAAATGTGTAATAATATGTATTTTCTATGTGTTTACATTCAGTGAAAATTTGAATATTTTTGGTGAGAATGTATTTTACAAATTTTCCCGCCCAGCTCAATCTTAAGGGTTTACTGGAAAATATGTGATGGTGTTACTCAAAAATGGGCAAACCGATTTGGCCCCAAAACTATACAGTCCAAGTAGGATAAGAAAAAGTTTCATGTTGATCAGTCAGAACGTGCGACCTGTGTAGTGTTTACAAACAATCGTACAAGAAAATACACATCAAGCTCCGTACGAGTAGGATGGACGTCTCTGCTATCGATCATCCAGTTGAACGATTGGAAATATATGGTGGAAATGAGCAGTAATATTGTGGGCCTACACATCAGTACAAGTGCAGAAATTTGATGGGAACACTTTTTCTCTATCTATCTTAGTTCTTCTACGTTCCTAGCTACAAAAATCATTACATGTTAATCTCCATTCATTCAGCCCAGTCGTAAAATATGGCCTTATCACGTCTTCTTTCTCACATGACAAATGGGGCAAGCATCTTAGCAAGGACGTTTCTAGTTTTTGAATATTGAGACATGCCAATAGAAATGTTCAATATTGGTACCCCTTATCGTGGCTGGAAACACCACTACATAGACCTGGCTACATATAGACGAAATGATTCATCGTCCATCCATCAATCTACAATATAATCAATAATCTGTAATCAATAATTAGTCTGCCTATTCAACGATAGATGTAAGAGATCAGGTTGCAAAGGAAGAAGCGTGGTGAGATAGAGTTGAAAATTTTAAAAATATATTTTCGCGAAGAAGTGACTCGGATGTTTGAACTGCGACTCGAAAAAATTGTAATGGACCTACTAAAATTCAGTGACATCGAACAAAAAATCGAACAAACATCGAACAAAAAATGTTTTCCTATTCTTCAGTCTGGGTGTATTCCATGGGGCTAAACCGAAAGTGCCACAGTTGATGTCGAGGAAAGTTGTCTAGTTTATTTATTCCAGAACACTCTTGACACGTCTCAGAGAATAGTCGATGCCTGATGGAACATCGCAGATAGAAGCTACGCCATTATTATTGCATATGACCTTCCATTTGATACCAGACTAGTAGTAAGGAAATGGATTCTCGGAAATAAATAGCTGTACATGTAACAGTAGATTGGGTTTTGCATTCAAAACATACCTTGTCCTTGCTCTGTTCAAGTCTTCACATCCAGTTTCCAAGGACTACATAACAACAATATCATATTCTATTATGCACATTGAATTGATCAATTCGTTTAAGTAGGTCGATATTTGATTTTCCTCAACAAATAATGTGCGACGAACACGTTTCTTCGTCTCTAGATTAGAAAGGCTGCTTTGCTTGTGCCCTTTATTTATTGCAAGGCACTAGCACACACACTCCTAAAATATTGTCAATTGTGTTTGGACACACTCCTAAAATATTGTCAATTGGTTTGGACATGGAAAGATGGAAGATGCTAAACAATACTCCACATGAATGAGAATAAGGACAAGACGAAAGGCAACACAATCTACAAACATAGTTCATTGAAGATGGCCTATTATCCCATTTAGTCTAGCGCACTGAACCGTCATTCAGGAGACCTGGGTTTGATTCCCGCCATGGTCGACCATCCTGACAGGGTTTTTTCGTGGTTTCCCTCTAGCGTTCAGGTCAATACTAGGATAGTTCCTTAACAACATGCCACGACCGACTACTTCCCACTATTCGAAAACACCTAATAAAATAATTAGCCATCTCATCTTCCAGTCAACTCATACATCATTCCCCGACGCCAATAGATCTTGGTCATCGATCAGTTCAGTGCGTCGTTATAATAAGCCCAATATTGATCAAGTTAGTCTTAGTAGGATAGCTCTGACAATGGACTTTTTGGTAATAACTTTTAAATGAGTAGATTGAGTAGATTGACTGATCGAGGTATGAAAACCAAACCCTTTGACACGAAAAAAAAGCACGGATATTTTCGTAAGTATGAGAGCCAGTTCGCGTGATACAGTTGACAAGATACTCTCTCAGTTGTTCGTTTCTACTTCGATAACCTACAGTGTACCTATAGTTCAGAGCCATCGATTGCAGCGAACGTGCGTTCGAAATTTGTATGTCACCTATTTAATTAGTTAATTCATTTGAGACAAGTTTGTCTCATACTGGATCACCTTGGTCCAGTACGTAGAAGTGTAAAAGCGCCGTCTAATTATACCACTTGAGTTTAGCCATGGAATAAACAGCTCGTTTATCATAACAGCGCCATGAAGGCACGCAATTAATTACTGATGATGTCGGTAGTTAGTATCCTAATCCTGATGACGAACTCCTTCAAAGTAATAGGAAATGAAATGTTGAAACCAAGGTTAGGCTAGTACGATTATTATCTTCTATTTCGTTAGAGGTGTTCATGTATGGAATTGCATGGGAAGATGGTAACCAACCAACCATGAATAATTGCAAAACGGCGCAAGTTATTAGCTGGGTAAATTAATTATAACATCCTATTCAAGTGACAAAATTGAATAAAACAATAGAAAATTACATATGCATCGCCAACGTATATGAAATTACAATATTCCTACTGCATGCCTACTGCATTATCATAAAATAAATTAGACCTAAATATAATATAATAATGGTAATTGAGAAACCAGAGAAAAGCTTTCAAAGCATTATTCAAACAGATTCAAGCAGAGAAAAATGTAGTATTACTCACTGACTAGGAAGAGATTATTTTGTCAAGGATTCAAGAATGCATTATAATGATTCAAGATCTACTGGCGTCAAAAAGTACTGAAAACAATTTAAATACAAACCGAGACCCGTGGCCGAGTGGTAACACACTAAACCGTCATTCGGGAGACCGGGGTTCGATTCCCGCCATGGTCGACCATCCTGACAGGAGTTTTTCGTGGTTTCCCTCTGTCGTTCAGGTTGATACTGGGATGGTTCCTTAACAACAGGCCACGACCGACTCCTTCCCACCATCCAAAACACCTAATAAAGTAATCTTTCATCTCATCATCTCATCCATCATCCACCGACGCCAATAGATCGTAGCCATCAGTATAGTGCGTCGTTAAAACCCAATATATATATATATATAATTTAAATACAAGCTGTCTAAAAAAGTGAATTGAAAACCGATAAGAATGAAAATACAACCTCAAGTTGGCATTGAAGTATTCATAGACTATTCTTCAAAATATAAGAAGTATAAAAAAAATCCACTGAATCTAATAGCAAAAATATAGTAATGTGAGTATTGTGTGTTGCTGTTGTTTCAGTTGCAAGTCAGAAAGCTGCCAAGGATGAGAAGGAATACACATGTCCTGAAGGAGCTGGGAATGGCAACTTCGCAGACCCAGCCACATGCCGAAGATTTTACCAGGTATTGGGTTGATTTCATCAATGGACGATTAAAAGATAAGAGCTGTATTAATAAGAGTGATATAATTTGTTACTTCAGAAATATATCAAAGTCTCAAAAATGATTTAATACAAAAACTGAGCTAACTTGAAAGTTGAAAGTCACGCAAAATGTATTATTCAAAAATGAATTAGTCTCGACAAAATCCTGACCAAAAGAATTCCGCTGTTTTCACTTGGTGAATTAAAATTACATAGTGGAATACAACAGTGAAAAATTACAAATAAAAATTCTTCAGAAAAAAAATTAACGTGATTGAAAATAGTAAGTTATGGTAGGGCCTACACGAAAAAAGTACATCACGGAGATGAACGATAGTTGAGAGTAAAATCATCAACACTTTTTACTATTCAAATTGATAATCCAAGTGAAAAATACTGTAGTTGAACTTGCTCAAGGTGTGACCACTGCTGCATTTGCTAGCTATACTGACAACTAAAAATGGTTTTCTCTAAAACAATTAACAGATTACAAAGACCAGAGGTTGTTAGAATGTCTACTAGGTTGTAGGGAGCGTTGAGTGAGCCACGTGATGGCAGATTGTGACTAACAAACTCAAACCCACTTCAAATTGCCAGCCACAATTTGAATAGCCACACTCAACTATTTGCTCCATACTGTGCTACGTGATGCTCCATCACGCAGGCTTGGAAAAGGTTTCACTTAAGAAACGTTCAGAACAGAAAAGTGTTTGTTCACAACCCAGCTTGACCAAGACTGATCTACTGGAATACTAGGATACATTTTTACCAGTGGTCACTCAATTATGATTGGTTGTTAAGTATTCTTTTGTTATTTTGAGAAATTCTGGTTCAGAAAACTCTCAAAGTTACCAATTTTTGTTTCAAAACATAAATTTTGTTAGTGATGATAACAAATTGAATTGTGATCATGTACATGCCAATGAAAAATGATTGTGAACCAAGCACATTTAAATTAGTCTATTCAACTCGCAAAATACATTAGGTATAGGAGTTAACTTTCCTCGCCCACAGTACACAAAGACTGAATGATTTTCTCTACAATTGACAGATGTTTACGATAAACAGAATGCCTTATTCCTTAGACTACAGAAAGTCATAATTTAGTTTCATTAGCTTAATGCCTGGTAATGTTTTTCTGTCCAATATATCGGTATTTCGTGCCCAAATGAATGGCCAATTTATCTGAGAACATCAATATGGACCTGGTAATTGTAGTTAGTTACTTGATAATAAATCGTATCATATAATATTATATCGAACTAGTCCATTTACTGCACAGGACTACAACTGTAATAATTATAAGCCTTGATAACAAAGCATGGATCAGTTGAGGTATCATCAGGGTGTGCGAGACCATGTTTTTAGTTTCGAGTCCGAGTCAAGTCTAAATATAAGGCTCACAAGTCTCGAGTTGTGTCCGAGTCTCGACCAAAATAATAAATGTAATAAATATATAGCAAGATGCATTGGGGTTGCGTTGGTTTGCCGGTTGGAGGTGGTGACTTCACTAATTAGAAAACACGTTCCATTTCCTGAGTACTTTTCTGAGAACCAAAGATCGCTGCTCTATCTGGTGTTGTTTTGTAGAAATGGCTGACAGGCTGACAAACTTAATGACAGCTGTTATTAGCCGAGGCGACGTGAACGAAAAGTTGGTTCCTTTTATCACTTCTATCTACGCACGATCGATAGTTCTTAAAATGTGGCCTGTGAATTGGAACACATTTTCAACATGGGAGGGATGAAGTGAGGACAATATCTCAAACCAGCAAACCAACGCAACCCTCAATGCATCTCGCTATATAGTACTTCACTATAGCACTGGGTTATGTTAGGTGGTGATTAGGGTTAGACGGGATAAGGTTTAACCTTAAAACTACAGTTAACGACTCTTGGTGTGTAAGTCGCAAGCAGAACTCAAATTCTAAAACTAATTTTTCAGTGTATTCAATTTTTTCAAGTACAAATTTACAGAAGCACTAGCTGCAAACAATAACGCCAAACTGTGTACAATAACATCACGCACAGATTAATCTGTTTGAATTGTGAAAACTATCAATTTAAAGTAACTATATGTATGTTCACAATGTCTTCAAATTACCCTATTGCTGGTACAATCCACAGTCACAGATACCAGTAATGATAGAGTCATTAAAATTAAGTTCATTTTATTACATGAAAAGATGCACCTACAACTTTCTCCATTCTTCAGTGTAATTAGTATATAATAGATGTCATAAAAGCATCATTCTAAGGAAGGCAGAATGATGACTGAAACATATCTGTCATTGCTTACAGCTCATAGGCCTACTTGATGTGTCTACTTGATGAATAATCATTGAAAAGATTAGGTACCAGAATGCAATGGAAACATATCTAGGCTGCATGCACATCACAAAGTGTCAAAGGGGCAGTTGGTGGAACTTTGATATGACGGCATCAGCAGTATGTCAAACAAATAATTGGAATAATTTGGAATTTTTCTGAAGTGGTTTTTGTGGTTCACAAACACTATTGAAACAATTAATTAATAAGTAGGCGCATTGTTTTGATTGTTGTATATTACGCCCAATATTATATTCTGATTTATGGTGAAATGACATGAAATTTTCAACAGGAAAATGTACCCTACAAACACGAAGTGTTCCCCTGGGCTACCCTGGGTATTCCCACTGGGTATGTGGGGTATACCCCTGGCATACCCAGTGGGCATGTTTTATTCCCAAAAGGTGCTCAAAACGTACCCATTTACATGAGAAGCGGGACTCCAGTGGCATTCCTTGGGAAGATGCCAGGGCATGCCCCTGGTCTACCCAAATGGGTATGTTATCACAGACCCACTGTGGGCGGTTCCTTGGCATACCCAGGGTTTACCCTAGTGTGAATATAATGTTCCAATGGCATGCCCATGGTATACCCACAAATCATGTTGTGATTCGAGATTTGAAGCTACCCACTGGGCATGCCAGGGACATGCCCTGGGTACCTCCAGGATATTTGGGGCTTCCAGGGGTATGCTCAGGTGTCCATGCCCATGACATGCACAACTGGGTAGATTTTGGGGATACCCAGGGCATTCCCGTGTTTGTAGGGTAGGTACCCAACTCAAAAGATGTAGACTGTTAGTAGTTGACATGCGGTCAAGTATTTTGAATCAGAAACTCTTTTTTAATTACAATCACTAGATTCACAAATACCGTGCATTCACACCAACAGGGGATTATTATTTATGATTTACGAATATTCATTATGAAAAAATAGACTTATATATAATATTATACAGGCGAATTATTCAAACAAATTGTCACGAAATATGTTTTCAATACCGGTACACACAAAACAGTACTTGATTCACTGTTTTCCAATAATTGCCCTGCAGTTAGTACTACTGGAGTAAGAGGAAGTACGCGTTAGCTATAAGCTACGAGCGCAAACGGCAGGCTAGGCTACAAGACGAGAGCATGACCTCTAGGGGTTAGATAGGTGGAAGGAAAGCTGGAAATTGAAGTTCATGTCGTAAACATCATTGCGTGTTACTCAAACATTTTCAGCAGTTTAGTCAGACTAAAAAAGATTACTTTTACTGTACTGAACATAAAATTCCGAACTCAAATAATCTTTCTTGCTCATCAATTTAAGATTGGAGACAGATTTGTTGAAATAGGTGCTATGCCTAAATGCCCTCCAAGATTCTGTTCTGTTTGTATTGGTCCTGATCCAAGCCTCAGGACTGGCCAAGGTTTGACACGTGATCTTGTTTCAGTGCGTGGACGGCTTCCCCTACCTGAATCGCTGTCCTTCCAGTCTGTATTTCGACGATATTGGAAAACTATGTACCTTTAAGGCTGAGGCAAGATGCGGCCCAATCGCTACCAGTAAGCCTACTTTCATTATACAATATACAACCGATAGACAACTTTAGAAGCACTTCTTAACCGTGGTATGCCTAGCAACACTATGGATTGAAGCACTGTTTTTTGTTGAATGGTTTAATGGCTCAATTAGCCCTCACCCTCACGCATGTAGTAACTACACTTCACACACAACATCTACAGTAGTATGGAAGTTAACAATTTGCACATGCAAGCTAATTTCAGACTCTACCTGAACACTTTACGTGCCATACTGCAGTTTTATTCCACTTTTTTACACCTGTGTTTTCCAAATTGCCCCCTGGAACCAAATCCCCTCTTTGATTCACCTGATTTTTTTTCGTAAATGTTCATAATATTTAGTATAGGCCTATACCTAGTTAGATTCAACAAAATTTAGATTGGAACTCTTCAAGTATTTTGTGTAGGATGGTTTGTTAACAGCCAGTTTCACAGCATATTGGTTGTTTTCAAGCATAGACTCTGACTTGACCTCATGAATAAAACTCAATTTAATCCTTCATTGTGAAGGTTCCTTGATAAATCGCATCATGTTCTTGATATGGTATGATGAACATATTAAAAATAAAATAGAAAATAATAACTTGGCAAGAAAAGTTGATTGCAAAGTCGTAATTTGTTTGTTTGTCAAACTTTTATCATTCTCAACGGATATTTTTGGGTCCATTGCATTTCAAACAATTTTTTTCATATGGGGGTTAATGATGCACTCTACTGGTGACTAAGATCTATTGGCATTGGTGAATGATATATGAGATGATGGGATGAGGAGGTGAAAGGTTAAGATGAGTTCAACTTTGATGTAGGGCCTCCAGTAATAAAATGTTTCAATATAGGTAAAATATATATTAAAAAATCTCTTCACCCGTACTCAATGTAATTTCATGTCATAAGTTGAGCCTGGTCATATTAAAAATGTTGGCGAAATATTTTCACACAACAGGTATAAAATAATTGATCCAGTGATCGATTAACTAGAAGCATCGACTGATATTTCACATGATAATAGAATATGAATCGCCCATCTCTATTCTGCACGCACGCAATCTGTCTGCACTAGTCTCATCTTGACCAGTGAGGAAACAAATTGATTTCAATTTTTGAATAAGAATATGGACCAATTAAAAACATATTGTTTAAAAATATTGAAACCTTCAGTACCAGTAGTGACTATCTGCTTTACTAGAATTATGTTCTTAGTGTTGTGATGCATAGAGATTTGACAGTTGCACGAAAATAAATTCCTCTCACATTCTTCCCTCCACGTCAAGTCATACTTGGAATCTAATAGAATTTCACACTGGAATATTGAAAGGTAAAGGATTGTTGTCAATCATCATCAAATTGATTACATCTTGATGTAAAAGCAATCAATATCAAATTGATAATATTCAAATGAAAAATAATGTGAGATAACAAGGCAGCCAAGACATAATGTAAGAAGAAATTGGGTATCCTATTACTCATTGGGAGAAAATCATGTTTGTCAAGCCCAAGTACTTATATGCCGTAAAACCAACGGAAGACAAACTTTTTTTTCTTGAAAAGTGTCAAGAGTACCAATCTGGATTTTTTGTATGTACATACTAGGGATATAATGCAAACTTGAAAAAAATCGAGTGAATTAAAGAGGGAATTTTCTTTCTAGGGGCATTTTGGAGAAATTGGATGTGAAAAATAAAAATGCAGTACCGTATGTAAAATGTCATATCTCCTTCCATATTCAGATGGAGCCTGAAATTACTTTTCTAACTAGCTATTATCATAGAATAAAGAACTCTTTATTCTATGCTATTATGCAACTGTGTATTTTCCACACAACCCTCGATAGTATATAAACCCCCCATAACGATTGAACCCAAATTCATAGTGTTCATAAGCATGCCAAATGTATTCATAATCCGGATCAGTGAAGGTCATAATTAATTCAAAATGAGTTGGTTTCATGTGGAATGACCCTCATATAAAATTTAAAAGACAATAGTATATTGTTAACACATGGCTTGCTCGTCCAAGAGCAAAACGTACGGTGTTTACCTACAGCAGTCATTTGAAATGCTGATGATTTAATATCAAATATAATAGTTCCAACAGAATGCAGAAAACATCAATTTAAATGAAGGTTCATTGTTTGCACCAGCATGCAGCTGCATATACAATCAAGAAATGCATCTCTACTATTTCTCTCCGTGTTCACGAACCAGCATCATTGAATACAAAAGTAGGACTATACAACTCCAAGATAATTGTATGCTCTTTAAAATATATGACATTACATTTTTGTGAATTTAATCAGTTTTAAGAAAATATTTGAATGAATACCAAGAAAGAGATGAAATTTGTTCAAATATTACCTTAAAACCGATTAAATTCACAAAAACAGAATGTCATTAATTAAAGAGCATAAAATTATATTGGGAGTTGGTATAGTTTTCTACTCAATGACACTAGTTCGTGAGCATAGTAAAAAAAGTGAAGATGAATTATTTCTGTATCGCGTAAGCACCGTGCATGCACCCCTTAATACTAGTTTTACTATAATGCACACTATACATCACAAAAACAGTTCATACTTATACGTAATAAGTTCCAAACTTTTGGAAACTGAAAGACATAAAAGTATGGTCACAGACAGTGAAGTCCTGGTCATAGTTCATTGTTTCTAAATAATTCAAATGGAGGGGGTAAGATCGCCCTTGTGGTGCCCCAATTGGGGAACAATGATTTTGTATTGTTTCGATATTAATGAAAAAAAATAATGTACATGACCATACAATTCCTTTTTAGCATTGCATTCTAATTGATATAACATCCTATTGTAGCCATTGCCCCAATCACTGAGGCCCCTCTCGATTTGGCCCAGAAATGTGACCCGGCAGCCTGCGTACTGCCCTACTGCTTCTGCTCCAGGGACGGAACCCGGATCCCAGGAGGACTAGACCCACAAGACGTAAGTACACAGCCAGGAGGTATAGCACGCAACAGCTGGAAACCCAACATATGATAGTTCTACCTCCCAGTTCTTCTATTTATATTGAGTTTAACGACGCACTGACGATCTATTGGTAATGGTGAATGATATATGAGATGATGAGATGATGCGGTGAAATGTTATTTTACTATGCATTTTTGGATATTGGGAAGGAGTCAGACGTGGCCTGTTGTTAAGGAACTATCTCAGTATTGACCTGAACGACAGAGTGAAACAACGATGCACCCCTGTCAGGATGGTCAACCATGGCAGGAATCGAACCTCGGTCTCCTGAATGACGGTTTAAAGCGCTAGACCACTCGTCTCAGAGCGTAGTTTCGGGTACAGGTTCTTTTCATATGAATAGCTTCAAGTACCAGTAGCCTACACCAGCTACCAGTCACTCTGACGGTAAAGCAAGCTGCCTGTAAGGCACTACGATGAAACCTAAAGCCAAATAAGAGCAGGTTCGAAGCCCGCTGTAGGCGGAGATTTTTTTAATGTACTTTACCCACCAGTTGGTTGTTTCATTATCACCTGTTCATTCCTACCCACACGTACGTAGCTGTTAGTTGGGTCATTGTGCAGCATTACAAGTAAAATCAGCAAGTGGGCCTACCCGAAAGATTTTCTAAATTTCTCCTTTCCAGTTTTTCTCAAGAATTTCTCTACCATTAGCATGGTTTAAGCCTACTTAAGTTGGCATAGAGGCACTAACCACAACATTCATCGATTGAAGTTGGCTTACAATAAAACAAGTCAGCATCCTCGAATTTGCTTTGCTAATCATTAAAAAGAGCTATGTAATATTCTAATGAATGACCACATGTTTTAGACCCCTCAGATGATATTACTGACATTTGACGGTGCAGTCAATCTGAACAACTTCAACAAGTATCAGAAAGTATTCACTGAAGAACGTAAGAATCCCAACGGCTGTGCCATCCGAGGGACTTTCTTCATCGCGCACGAGTACAGCAACTACAATATGATCAAGCAGCTGGCTCACGAGGGACACGAGATCGGAACGGAAACTATCTCGTAAGTTCAGAGCACGTCTTGGCTGACACAAATCTATTCAATAGGCCTACAATAGCTACAAAAAGATATGAAACAAAATGATTAAGCTTGGATTGTAACATTTTCAGAGATATTCAGCTAAAAAGTGGTTTTTAGCTGTAGCCTGTAGCCTATACCATTAGCAATGAGGAAATATAAGTTGAGAATAGTTTTACTTATACCGTCTTGAGGGTGTTGAAAATGTCCGTGTTTCTCCAGTATCAAGAGTTTTGATATCTTATATAGCCCACCGTTTAAATGCTATCACCAAAAAAATGACATTTTGCTGAATCCACTCCCATACACTCTCAATATTTATATTTAATATTTTAAAAACATACGATTATTTCATATGAAATTACCAATCGAATTGTACCGTGACAACGATTGGTTGTCGATTCATTTCCTACTTACACATGCCCTCATTAATGATCAATGCTTTGTGTAGTTTCCAAAAAACTTGAGTCCGTGAGTGGGAAATGAATAGTTGTACCTAAATTATACGTTGTACCCATCAAATAGCCAACTAGGTAGTTGAATGAGAACGAAAAATGTTTGAATTCAAACAAATTGACCGGTTATGATATTACAACTGACAATCAGACCGAAAGAGTACAACGTAGCCTGCATTGCAAACCCTGCTAGGCTAATGAACAGCTACGAGTAGGCTTATTTCATTACAATTGTCAAGACTAGAAACTACAGGCCTATGCCAATGAAAGATCAGCGACAATTTGGAGACTTCAATCTGATGGTTTCAAGTAGGTTCACAGTAGAAAAAGATGGATTTTTATATTCATTCCTGTTTGAATACTAGGACGAAATGCAGTTATCGTAAGCTTCTGGATTGTCGATGAGTACAATGTATTATCTGGGACTCATCCGTGGCAATATTATTGGAGTAAAACGATTCATTGCACTCACACGGTCTACTTTCAAGCACTTTTCAATCATACACTGTTTGAAGCTTTCAGATGGCAAATGTAAATGCAAATAAATTATTATTATTGAATAATACCACATAAGCCCCAGAAAGTCAGTTGAATCTGTTGAAAGTACTGGCATGTTTCAACTCATTGTATTTGTTCTATATATTACCTTGCTTTTCAAAGATATACAATGATACAAATACCACCACGAATGGCACATCATTCCAATAAAATTCCAATAGTAAGATGAGATAATGTAACTAGCAGCAGTAAAACTTTTTTTTTTTTTTAATAACATCGAAACTTGATACAAAATCATTGTTCCCCAATTAAGGCTAAGGATGAAAGATAGGATCGTTTGGACGGGGCACCAGAAGGGCGATCTTATCCCCCCATTTTGATTATTCAAAACTAATGAACTTCAACAGTAAAGTAAAACTGAAGACCAACTTGAACACTTGAACAGGATTAAGTAATATTTTTTCCAATCCAGTTTTGATTGAAAGCAGACATCTGGTTAACTATTTCAAAATTAATATTGTTTGTTTTTACTTTCAGTATTGTTAGTTTAATAGAAGGCACTCATTTGGATTCTACAGTCAACTTAAACACGGGTTTATGTCTAGTGAAATACGAGAAACTAAATACCGCCACCAGTACACAAATGTTAAATAATAATGTGGAACTAGCATGACTATTTGCCCAGGAAACCATGATTATCCAGGATTTCTATCTCTTGTCCTGAAAAAAATATCAGACACCTATTTGTTCTTATTTTGCCACAAGTTTCAAAAATCCCAATTTTGGACAGAAATGAATGTATTTTCAATAGTCACACGACCATGATGGCTCTGCTTTGCACAAGAAGTAACCATATGTAATCTGGCACTGATTTATCGAGCTACTGCTCCGCTGTTATTATGCACGTGGACAAACCGTGGATATATATGGGTCATTCCATTTCAAATCAACTGAGCCATTTCCCTCACCATCTCTGATTTGATTTTGATGAAATTTGTACCAGTTGTACCAACCACTGAGTCAACCAATCGTACAAACTTTTGGCTCCACAGCTCTTATTGTTCTCAAGTTACGCCATGTAGAAAACGCCAAATTTGGCGCGCTTTGCGCCGTTCCAAAATTTGCTACTTCTAAACCGTTCAACGTGGAGACATTTTTTTTTCTATAATCAAGCTCTGATTTGTTGCTAATTAATGGCATCAGATTTGATACTATTCTGTGTAGTGAACATCGAGATATCTGTGTTTGCATTTTCTGGTTTCACCCCACATAAAAAAGGTGTCTTTAAAAAAAACGAAAAAAAAACATCAAATTGTATGTATATCCAACACATGGAAAGTTATACTAGAAAATGGTAAAATGATGGTATCAGGATGGATAACAGGGTCATGCTATGATTGTGTATAAAAACTCTCAATATGAGTTGCCAAGATTCAAAACTCGAAAGAACGATTATTAGAACTGTAAGGATCTAGTCAAAATATCGATATTTTCACACAATCATAGAGTGACCCTGTTATATCTTCTAATACCACCATTTTACCACTTTCTAGTAAACTTTTCATGTGTTGAATATGCATACAATTTGATGTTTTGTTTTTCGCTTTTTTTAAACACACATTATTTATGTGTCGGTAAAACCAAGAAATGCAAACACAGATATCTCGATGTCCATTACACAGAATAGTATCAAATCTGATGCCATTAATCAGCAACAAATCAGAACTTGATTATATTTATATTATTATTATTATTGTTTGCTTAACGACCCCACCAACAGCTGGGTTATACGGGGGTACGAATGAGCTGGTGATTATGAATGTATGAAGTGTTGATCAGTGAGAGGACATTTACAAAAACCCATGCCTTATGCGGGATTCGAACCCACGCCCCACGGTGACTTCAGTTTCTGAAGCAGCGCCTCAGATGACCGAGCTACCGAGGGTGACAGCTTGATTATAGAAAAAAAAAATATGTCTCCACGTTGAACGGTTTAGAAGTACCAAATTTTGGAATGGCGCAGAGCGTGCCAAATTTGGCGTTTTCTACATGGCGTAACTCGAGAACTATAAGAGCTGCAGAGCCAAAAGTTTGTACGATTGGTTGACTCAGTGATTGGTACAACTGGTACAAATTTCATCAAAATCAGAGATAGGGAGGGAAATAATGGTGCTCGGTTCAGTTGATTTGTTGTGGAATGACACATATATATATATATATATATATATATATATATATATATATATATATATATATATATATATATATATATATATATATATATATATATATATATATATATATATATATATATATATATATATATATATATATATATATATATATATATATATATATATATATATATATATATATATATATATATATATATATATATATATATATATATATATATATATATATATATATATATATATATATATATATATATATATATATATATATATATATATATATATATATATATATATATATATATATATATATATATATATATATATATATATATATATATATATATATATATATATATATATATATATATATATATATATATATATATATATATATATATATATATATATATA
>OZ023327.1:24228589-24273589 GCA_964007535.1 Brachyptera risi
TACTCAGTTCGAGGTAAGATTTCAATTACCTTTTCAAGCCTTTAACAAACATGACTATTTCAAGGTTCAACTTTTACATTCGCCCAATAATGTTATTAATAGGCCTTGCAATAATTACCGAGTTCCTCAACTATTAATTAAATGCCCAATAAAAAAGACAGGATAAATTCAAAATTCATTCCCTTGTAATGTGACACTGCACTTTTTTTGAAATTAATAATGTAATGTGTACACATTTTAGGTGATGGAAGACTATAGCTACATCTACGATAGTTCGCTTGGTGTACCTCCACTGAAGATTCCGATCTGGCCCTACACACTCGACTACAAAGTGCCCCATGAATGTCGCTCCGGTACCTGCCCTACGAGGATATTCCAAGGTGAATATACGGTACCACATAACTGAGACCAGTCACTCAACGACTGCATCAAATTGCTCCAATGGTCACGAGAATTTTTCTGCAAGTCGGTTTTTAAATGTGACTAAAATCAATAGCTGAAAATCGCAACATTTGTGTGGATATTCTCGTTTCTGTGGTAAAGTTGAAAAAAAAAGCTTCACCATAACCCTGCGCTCGAAACAATATCTTATAGTTATCATGTTTTAAAGTAAAAGAATGTGTCGGCAGTCGAACCATGTGCACCGAGCATGTCAAGCAACGATACTAACAATAGCGCTACAGCAACATATGCTCTGCATACTGCTACTGTATTGGGTATATTCATATGAATTAGATTTTAACCTTACTTATACTATGCAACATGTGAGATAAGGATGAAAATAAATAAATATTGTAGCACGGGTCGGTAACCGAGTCTTGTCGTCACAAATTTTGCCTCGTTCCCGGCTTGCAGGAAAGTTCTCGTCCACTGGCCATGGTGGTAACTAATAGTTCAGGCTAGTTAAGATATTAACACCATCACTGAATTATATACGTATCACTGTACATATTGAGCCAAGTACAAATTATTGGAACGGGTCATCTAAACGTCAATAAACTTCAATCGTTGCTGTATTGAGGACTGAAGTTGGTGGGGTCGTTAAGCAAACAATAAACATAATCAATCTGAAGATTTTTCAGTATTAATCAATTCATTTTCACTGAAAATCTTTCCTAACAATGAATGTAATGGGCAAGGTCTAGGGCCTACATGCAGCTAGACTTGGGTACGTCGTAAACCGTGGCAGGTGTTGTTGCTACGAGTAATCTAAATTTACGAGAGATTACCTGATCAAACTAACCTAACCAACCCAACTTATTATAACCTGAAATTAACATGATTTATTCCGAACTAACAGTTACGTATACTACTACATTATCTTTCATCCATAGCCTTAATTGGGGAACAATGATTTTGTATCAAGTTTCGATGTTATTAAAAAAAAGCACTATAACAGTGAACAACAGGGCTGTTTGTAAATACATAGCAACCTTGTAGAAATGTCATTAATGTAGAAAGATTCCGTAAAACAAGTTTAGCCCTGTAAGCATTGACCATGGGATACGAGATAACCAAGTGATTGTGTTTTTGTCCAGGTGTTTGGGAAGTGCCGCTGAATGCTCACCACGTGGAGAGTTATGAGGGCGGCCACTGCCCTTACTTGGACCAATGCGTTCTACACAATCATGACCCCGACGAGGTGTTCGAGTGGTTGAAAGAGGACTTTAACCGTCATTACCAACAGAACAGAGCTCCGTATATGATGCCGTTCCACACAAACTGGTTCCAAATCAAGGAACTTGAGATGGGTCTTTACAAGTTCTTAGACTACACTAGGACACTGTGAGTTGTACATAGGCTACAATAAACTAACTTGAATCACAAATGACTTGGTGTGTCTAGGAAAATAGCCTAAGGCTGAATATATGAATTGGGTGAAAGGGAAAGAGAGAACAGCAGCTTATCGAAGGCCTACTCATAGTGCAGAACCCGTAGATAGAACACAGAGATGAAAAGTACACACGAGATTCTAATGTTTTGGCTATTGCCTTGGTCACAGTAGAGTAGAGTGATGAGTAGAGCTGAACAAGCAGCTTTCATCAGTTCATCACTCTCTACTCTACTGTGACCAAGACAATACCCGAAACATCAGAATCTCTCGTGTGTACTTTTCATCTCTGTGTTCTATCTACAGCTCTCCACTATGAGTAGGCCTTTCTCCACTCATAAATCTCTGTAAGCTGCTGTTCTTTCTTCCCCTTTCACGCAAGTCGTATAACTTGAACTACAGAATTAATTGTTTTACTTGTGAAGTATTATTCTGATAAGAGTTGATTTTGTAGGCCTGACGTGTGGTTTGTTACCATCACCCAAGCTTTGACCTGGATGACTGATCCCCGACAAGCAAAGGACTTGAGTACGTTTGATGCTTGGAACTGTGCCAAGAAAGAAAATATTCCATCGCCACACTGCAACTTGCCCAACTCTTGCGCTCTCTCTTTCAAGATTCCCGAAGCAAACATCACAGAAACAAGGTGATATATATAGGTTCTCATATTGAATTCACAATTTCAAATTGTATGGAGAAAATAAAAAAACATGTTGCTCAATTCAATCTGTACATGTAGAGTAATATGCCTGTTTGATCAATTTTGTAATATTATCATATTCTTTTGTATGTAATTTACAATGTATGTAACCACATAAATGGCAAAGTTGATACACCTGGGAATATACACCATCTCAACATGAAATGCTATCTCTTCAATGGTAACAAAAATAATGAAGAAAGAGGAGTACTGAGATTGTTAGGGTTTAGGCAACTGAATATAATTTATATACACATTACTTGGTACCTCAAACCCCAATGCACTGACATGGGAGCTTAAGCAGCTTACTCTATCCCATTAAACTGAAGAAATGATGTTCATGTTTCTTAGAGTGCCTAGAAGCAAAAACATTGCTTCTGGCTGTCGGTTAACACTTTTTGACCGAACTAAAAAGTATGGAGAGTCCATAGATTTGTCAGGTACAGAAAAAGTGATTACAAGAGACAATTAAGAAAGTAGAGGCCACAAATTGAGTGTTTGATTTGGAGACTTCACAAGTTCCGTTTGAAACTCCTGTCAGCAAGAATCACTTACTGTAATGGGCAATTGCTAGTTCATTGGTCTCACTGCTCAGAGAGTATTCAACTGTGTTTTATAATCCTACAGGTACCTTGTGACGTGCCGCGAGTGTCCAGCCAAGTACCCCTGGCTCGGTGACGCTGCTGGAACAGGAGTAGAAGGTGTCGACAATTACGCTCCAGATAACTAATCTGTCGTTATCCGTGACCGGCCAGACTTAACGCTCGCCCGATTACGGTGACAGTTCAAACAAGCCTTCAGAATGCCGTTTGATCACCATACACCTAAGACAAAAAACTGTCAAAATCAAAAGACTTATCGTACGACATAATAAAATAATAAGATTTAAAAACCGGAAACCCAACTACTCAAAACTCAACATATAGATAGCTCTCAATGAAATGTCAACATTAAAAGTAAAAGTCAAAATGTTCAGAGAACTTTTAAACGAGGTGCACACAGTGTGTGTGAAAGTTTCATGTGTAAATGGTTAATAAATAAACTCCTCGAAATATAACAGTGTTTTTGTTGCAATAAACAATGTAGCCCATAGTGTTCAAGCCTACCTTTATCCTACAATTCTTACACAGCCCCATTGATGACACTTTTAAGAGGGAAAGTACTAAGATGGGTTGTCCACAGATTGTTGTGTGTAAGATACCAGGTTGAGATTATTGTCTACTTAATGAACCCACCAACAGCTAGATTATATTCAGGTGGTTATGACGATAGGTGAAAGGACTTTTACTTCACGCCTTATGCGGGACTCGAACCCAAGCCCAACGGTAACTCTATTTTCTGAAGCAGTGCCTCATCTGACCGAGCTACTGAGGGTGGCACCAGGTTGGAGCCTTGTAGGCCTAGAGACATGTAAAAATTGGAATAGTTGTTAGTGACATGATATCGTAAAGTGCTTTAATCCATCCATTTTCTGATATTTCTAGTACTTCATGTTTCAATACATTTGATGTGTATTCATGTTTTTGAGAAGGCGACAGAAGGCTAAACGTCTGAAACTACCATGTTCTCGTTTAATGGCGATACAAAAGTGATCTTCGGAATAAAATCATCATAGGCCCCATGTCCCGGAAATTATATCAATTGAAAAGGGGGAAGTTGGCTGAGGAATTTGAAAAACCCAAGTGCAACTGCGAATGCAGCTGGTAGATAAGACGTACCAATTAGTTTAACCTTGGATTAGAGCTATAGTACAGATGGATAGGCAACCAGCCACATACAAAAAACCAACGCTTAGTTTTTATTATACTTTGAAATCTTTTCATGAATACAAACAAAAAAGTAAATATACTTGTTCAAGTAATTTTTTCTTCTGTCTACACTGAAATCTCCTCTGAAGAACAAAACGTATATCGCACAAATAGGGAAAAGTAGTACATTTGACAATCAAAAAAATGTGGAAGATCACAATAACCTGATCCACAATATAATTTCAACTTTAGTTACAACGCAAAACTGAAAGATCTCCCAATTCACCCTCATGTTTCTTAGCTATGGAGCTAGCAAAAGCATGAATTGTGTATCCATGTGGTATAATCAAAGGTTGAACCCATTTGTGGATAATATTTTCCTGAAAACTTCAGAGGGGTGTTTCTCTTGTACGTTATATGATGGCTTTACCGGTATCGTACTGCTGTTACGCTACAAAACAGTGTTTCAAAATAATAAATGCACCCAAGTGCTACTTTTCAAATTATGCAATGGAAGGAAAAATTAGAAGCTACGTTTACACGTCTCTACTAATAGACCCGCAAGGCTGTAAACTAGTGCAGTTGGACTTAGATCTTTGGAAAAGAAGGGTCTGTAGTTATCTGCTGAGGTACTAATGATGTCTTTATGTGAGACCACCACTTGACTTGAATGCAGGTTCTCAAATAATGCCTAGCAGCTGACTGGGTCAAAACGATATAATAATTTGCACAGATGTGGAATTTGTTTGGTGGTACCAGTAACCTGTTCTATGAGGGTAGAAGACTACAAGGCGCTTAGCAAGTCAAGACGATTAGCAGGACTTCTATTCAATATCGACGACATAGAAACAATCATTGATATCACTTGAAAAATCATAAAGAACTGAAATAGAGTGACCAGGAGGACAAGTCTTGAAACAGGCAACTTAGATCGCCTAGCGATCTCAGTACGCTGACTGAGAACGCTAGGGATGAGTTCTGTTCAAAATGGCAGTCTTGAGTTCCAAGAGGCGCTTTGAGAACGCGGATGATTTCATCATCACACGAGCGTTTTCAAAACGCCGTTCTAGGCGTTCGCAGCGCCAATGTAGTTATGCGTACTGGAAAGTTTCGATAATATCATTTCAAGCTCTTTCGTATCTGATTTTTGAATTTGATTTTCTATGTTTTGATAACTTTAATACATGCGGGGTGAACATATTAATTTTTTTCATATTAGTAGAGAATTTAATTACCCATTTCAATTTGATTGAAAATACGGACAAATGGTTGTTTTATATAGGAAAGAAAACCAGCAAAAATTTCGGTGCCGCCGTGTTCTAGTGAGTAGCGCATTAGGTTCTCGTTTTGAAGGTCATGGTATCGAGTCCCACTATGGTATATCTTTTTTTGTTTTCCCTTAAAATGACATTTTAGAGCTGGACCACTGTTTAATTCATATTATTCTATTTTTCTTTCAGTTCAACTCTTATTTTGATTGTATTTTAATGATCTCTATCATTGAATAAACTGGCACAATCATCACAATATAGGCCCTATATGGGCCGAAAGGCAATTTCACAATGTGCCACGAATGCACAGATTAATCGTCAAATGTATTCATGAAATTATTTTGAACAATATCTTCATATCCAAATTTAATAGGCCTATATATGTTCTCAAATATAATTATTGAAACTGAATCTGAAACGCTACTTCATCATTTGTATATTGAAGCAAAATAATTATTGCGGTTTGTTTCATTGTAGCAAATATCTATAAGGATGCAATGGTGAATGTCGGTTGAATGTGAATAGCAATAACAGGATGAAGTAGAATATTATGCCTTTATTGAGTGAACAAAATGATCTCATTATCATATTACTATTATAACTCATTATAAACTCATGAACTCATAACTTATAACATAAATTATAACTCATTATCATATTATCATAGGTCTACCTCTTTATTCTATGATATTATCCAGCCATGATTTATAGATAAATATCATGAATAGCCACAAATTCCAACTGTTATATAATATATAGTAGATATTATTCATTATCGTGACTTATTTCATACTGAGAAAATCAAGATCATATGGATTTGTTATCATATCAAAAATGCGACTCTTTCGAAAAGAAACAATGAGCAAGAAAGAAAGATGGAAGAATAAGTAGAAAGAAAGATAGAAAGGAAGAATAAGTAGAAAGAAAGATAGAGACAATTAAACAGAAACGAATAACGACACCAAAAATATGAAAGAATGAACAATGAAGATCATTCTCTTTTCATATTCACAATAGGCCTATAGGCTCATATTGAATTATATTGAATTCATATTATATTATAGGGCCTATTATTATCACGATTATTCATTTCATTTTCCCATTTCTTATTGAAAACTATATTTATCGGTACAAGAAGTGACAATTATCATGAAAAAAAATTCAAAATCGATCTGATATTTGAAAATACCTCTTTTCAAAACGCCAGGAATTGTAAAACGCGAGGTGAAAGCTCGCGATCTAGAACGCTCAAAAAAAGCGATCTAGAACGCCTGGCGTTTTGCTAGTTTGAACTCAAGACTAGCTTACACACTCTTTTGGGCGCTTTTATCAAAAAGAGTTCTGAAAACGCTAGCGTTCTGAAAACTCCTGGACTCAAGACTTGGCCTCCAGATTCAAACAAAGAAAATATGAGACAAAGTTAAGAAGTTCAAAGCCAAATTTATTCCACACCAAATGGTATGGGGAGTGGGGGAAGTGTACAACTGCCCTGTACAATTTTTTTTTTCTTTTAGTTTCCTAGTTATAAATATTTTTGGTGTTTTTTTTTTTAGTCATAAAATCATGCATTTTTTTCTCTTGGGCCTATAGTAATTCCATAGGTACAACTTTATACCCTGTCAGATAGAACTCAGGCCTAGAAGTTGATGATAAAAGGTGAGATATTTGAATTTGATGTAAGATTTAAAAAAGGAATTTGACAAATATTGAAGCCTTTTCAAGTATGGCCACTCTTTTTGTAAATTATCGCTAGAAACAAACTTTCGTGTCCTCATGATTATACCTAAATACGTGCCGAGTTGAAAGGTGGTTACTAATTAGAACGTGAAGATGATGACATGGAGAAATTACGTATGTAAAATTCAAGGTGTGTAATGGTTGGTGGATGGGATATAAACGCAGCGAAAGCGTGCGTTGCCCATCGACAAACAACAACTCCCTAAAATTCTACAAATCAACATGTGCAGTTAGTGTCAATAGCAGTTTTGAAAATTCAAAACTAAAATGAATCATGAGAGGAATTTTAGTGTATGAACCCAGTTACCATAAGCTTATACATTTCTTTCGTTTTTATAAAAGCGGGACATTCGCTGGACATTTGGAACATTCCTCGGGACGCCAGGACAGGAAGTCTAGAACAAGGACAATCCTGGGAGAACCGGGACGTCTGGCCACCCTAAACTACAATAAGAAATGATTCAAATGAATAAGTAACAGCAATGAACTTGGAATGAATTAAATCAGGTTCAATACAAATAATTGTCAAATGACAACCCCTGAATCACTTGATGGGCTTCAGTTCATGAACATGATGAAAAGCTCAATTGTGCCCCAGCATTTACTTATAGGCCTACCCATGAACATGGTCAACAAAAATTACTGCCAATCTTACATTTTTTTCAATTAATTATGAATTGAAAATTAAATTTCAATATATTTCGATCAATACTTGATATTGAAGTTTTGATATCATTTGCAGTTATAATATCAAACAGCAAGCCTAGTAAATAATAACAGAACAAATTATCACAGAAATACCTAAATACCAGAATGTAAATATATTGACCTAGCCTAATATGGTGAGCTATGCTATAGCATGGGCTTAGCTTCTATGCGTCTGGAAGAGCATTCCTGTAAATCAACTCAACTAAACCGGTACTCGACTCTATTCTTTGATAATTCTACTCCTTAGTTACTCCTTGGATCAACGAGAAGTGAATCGGTAATCTTGAAACAAAAATAAGGCACGTATTCCGTAATCAGAGCCGGTTCTACAGGACGGGCCAGGCAGGCCCGGGCCCCCCTGACTTTTTACTCCCTCCATCATAAAAAAAACGCGGGAGCTAATTTTTCAAATTTCCAATATTGTTAATTGCGTCAGAAGTTGTCAGGGAGAGTTGAGTCTGACGTCAGAGCTTTTTTCCGAAATACGGTACGTTACTCCTCTACTGACTTTTTTGGGGTGAGAGGTCCAAAGCTCTGACGGGATAGTATGGTCTATTACCTGCGCCGGAAGGGACAATAGAAGTTGAAGAATCATTATAGAGATGAACTAAAATCGCCGTCGAAGAATTAGGATCATAATATTCTGGACATATGCATTGGAAATGAAAATCCAAGCAGTTTACTTTTTTTTTTTTTTTATATTGGGTTTTAACGACGCACTGTAATGATTACTAAGAACTTTTTTATTGAAAGAAACTCACTCATATGCGGCTGATATACGTCGATATGTTTGTGGGAGTGATTTTTATTCATCTGCTCGAATCAACGTGTCTCGGCCGCATATGAGTGAATTGTTGCCAATAAGAAAGTAAATTGCTCAGATTTTAGTGGTTAGAAATTGGGATGCCAATTATTCAAAAACTATAACCAACATAAACTCTGGAAAGACTATAGTAGCCTATCTGAATTAAAACTCTACAATACTTGACTGTTGAATGATGAACCTCTTGATCTGATCTAGGATAAAAGTTAGAATTGTTCTCAGAATTAGACAATATAGACTCTGAGACATTGTTGCAGGTAGTGTGACAGACAGGTTATGATTTATGTGGACATCCGAGTGTCTGAGATAGGCCAACAAGAATACATGTGTTTGGGAAAACCAACATTTACCTTTTCCAAAACCGTGAAATTATGCGCATGGGACTGTGAGTGCTATAATAATGATGATAAAAATCGCATTTTAGCACAAGAATCATCCGTCAGTGTGTATGAGTCTATGGAACAGTTCGCTTGTCTATTTGAGTATTTTGTGAACTCGGTGCTAATTTTGCTAAGTGTAGAGTGTAACTGCATGTGTAGAAATTGATGTTTCAAAGTGTTTTTACGGCTTTTTTCGATAACTATACTGAGTGTGGCATGAAGGAGAAGGATGAAGGATGAGGGTTGATGAAGGAGCGGCGCACGCAATTCATGCTAAAAGTCTGTGAGTAGTGAAACATAGCATTTGTACAACATACAGTTAGGCTTTACAAATATTCTACTTGAATCCTGTTAACATGAAAAAACGAACACTGCCTCCCATTCCTTCCCACAATAAAAAAAGTGATTATATAATATTGCAAACTTGGATGGGCCCTCCTAACTTTTTTGGTCTAAAACCGCCCCTGTCCATAATACAGTGCAAACTTTGATCAGCTAATCAGAAATCCCAGCAAAAATTATGAAAACTTATCAGAACCTTTGGAATTAAATTTTGGTGCAAAATTAATTATTATTATTTTTGTTGAGTCCAAGAGACCATGATAAAATAAGTACAATTCCAAAAACATCTATTTCTAATGCATCCAAACCATACGTTATTTCTCTTATTTTTTAAAATTATGTTTATGTCATTAAAACTAGGTCTACATAATTATTCACACAAAAAGTATCAGAGTCATCAAAACTTTGCATGTTTACATATATCCAAGTACTCTAACAGCTGGTCAGCTGTGTGATTTACTTCGGCTAACTTATACCATTGAGATTGTAGTGTTCTCAATGCTTATACCCGCCTTCCATTTGGACAAAGGATTAGTGTCGAATAATGGTGAGTACATTTTAAAGAATACCTTCTTACCCCAGTTCTACTTTGATCTGGCCTGTACTGGCCTGTACCTGGACCTACAAGGCCCAGGCCTAGTCTGACTACACTTACAATCTAGTATGAGAATGTATGTCTACAATATACAGGTACGGTAGCTAGCAGAAATTATTGACAGAAAACTATACGCCATTAAAAGTAGCTGAACCAATTTTGACAAAAAAATAAACAAATCTTTTCTGGCATTAGACTAATATTGGCAGGGGCGGACTAGGCTATCTGGCAACCGGGCATTTATTTGCCCGGTGAACCGCCTCACTTATAGGGCCGGCCACAAGCCGGCACTTATAGTTTATGCAAATATGAACTTACTAAAATAAACACATAATATTATATTTGCAACACAACACTACAGTTCTTCAGAAAGTTTGCGATGATGCGAGTGGTATTTGAACGATTCAATTATTAGATTTCAAAACTGCTTGTGAATCGCAAAAATCACATGAAAAATGATCATATTTTTAAAAAATCACTGCTGGGAATTTTGCTGGAAGAAATCGCAAAAATCACTTCGAAAATGTCCATAATGATTATACTATTAAAAATAACTTTGATAATGTCCGTAGTGATTCAATCATTGGACTCCAAAACTGCTTGTAAATAACAAAACTCACTTGAAAAATGGCATGGGTCCATTTCAGAAAATTCACTGCGAAGCTATGCTGGGAGAAATCGCGAAAGTTCAACTTCGAAAATGTCCATAATGATTCAATTATATAAGACTCCAAAAGCACTTGTGAATCGCAAAAATCACTTCAAAAATGTACCTGTTTTCAAAAATTCCCTGCGGGGCTAAACTTACACCCCCAGACATATTTTATTTATGTATCCTGTGCCCCCCCCCCCCCCCAAAAAAAACAAATCCTAACGACGTCCCTGCATTTCGCTCGTAACCGTTTCCAATCTAATAACCTTTAAAGATACACTATAATTTATATTCGAACAATTTCGAATTTCGTCTTATATCAACTTCATCACTATTATATTTTTGAATGAGTTATCTGTATTATGTAGACTGAGAGTCTGGAACCAACATCGGACTTATTTTTTCAGTTGATTTCACATTTACTTTATCTCAAGAGGAGAGGAAGCCGGCAGAGGCGTACGTGATTCAATTGACTAGGAAAACGCCATAAATGCGTTCTATGAGCTTAATTTTTTTGGAAAACAAAATTATTTCCAATTTTTTCCACTATATGTTATTCTCATGGCTATTTTTGAAATTGAAAATAAAAATCATAAAAAAAAGTTTACATTTACTTGATGCTCTACAACGGTACCGGTACATAACATCAAGTCGATTGGTTTCTCCAGCAATTTACCTAGAACTTTGGTTTAAAAAAAATCACACAAAACACTCTATCCCACTATAAGTCTACGTGATATCGTCTTTGCTTTCACTATGGAGCACAGTTTGACTTATACTCATATGATTATCTCTTTGATGGAAGGCGTAGGCCTAGGCCTAGTAGGGCCATGACACTCACCAGCCCACGACTAGGGGGAGATCCTACGACCAAGCAGGCGAGATGCAGTAAATGATCAACTCACACAAGCATATATGTCTACATACACGACACATCATGGCCCAGCCGAATAAATAATAATTGATAAACATGGCACAGGCCCCCTATAGGCCACAAACTCGATGCCTAGGCAGAGGGGTAAACAACTAGTAAATTTGGTGTAGGCCTAGGCTACACCTGATTTTTTATTTCAAGAAGATTTCATGGGATTTCAAGGAATCTCAAGAGGATTTCATGACAAGAGTGTAGGGCCTACAGCCCTACATCAAATTTCAGGAGCTGTTAACCCCTCGGCCTAGGCCTAGTCTATGTGGTTTTCTCATGTGGGCATACGCCCATCTGTAGGTCTACATGGTAAGCCTGGTCTTATAATAGAGCTTGAGGCATATTACCTCCAAGGTGTTACAAGACGAGTCACCTTAAATTGTAGGCCTAGATACTAGTCATTGTTAATATTGATATGCCTCCCAACACCGGCTCTATTCTAGTCTTCAGACATGGAGCTTCTTGTTGAACAATTTACCCAAGACCTAGGCCTAGGCTTATACTATTATATTCTAGACAGACTCTTCACCACACATGGGAAAACCTGAAAAATTCTGCATTAGCCGTATCACAACTTACCAAAAGTCGTCATTAATGTTCCCAACGTCAAAAATCGGTACCGAAATAAATTAATTTAGTGCACAGAAATTAAATCTGACAATCGTCGATTTTCAAAATCCACACTTTCAGCCGTAACAATACAATGCAAGTTACAACGGAAACGGAATCTCACGCTTTCTGAATGTGAACGATCGTCAGCTGTTTCTCCTTACGGGAACACTAATTCTGTACATCTGGCATTAGTGCACATGATTGAGCTGCACCAACCCACTTTCAAGTTTCAAGTCAGTCGCCGTTTCTAACACCCCAGCTGTGGATAGGGTAAATTCATAATATCAGTAATTATTGCGGTACTCGTATTTACTTGAGTCTAATATTACCACACCTAATCTAAAATGACCCAATCTGATCAATTTTCATGTTAAAACCCTGAAATAATATTTTAATTTTAATAAAATTTGTATAGTATGGAAAATAAATTGAATTTAGCGGTGGCGCTCGGCTGTTGGCATAGGGCCATAGGATAAACTTCAGAAAAACGCATGCGCGGACTGAGGCACTGTTGCATTGTTTCGTCGCCTCTTACCATTTCCCAGATGCTCGATATTTACCCGCCAAATTTAGCTTCTAACGCGTCCCGCGTGTCGAGAATCAGTTATCATTCAACCAGACCACTTGAAAGGCCGCAGCAATCTTCTAAGAAGACAAGAGTTTCGTTTACCAATCTTTTGTACGTTACCTTTATATACATCATGTCTGGACGTGGCAAAGGAGGTAATACGAGTTCGATTATTCCATATTTATCAAATCATTTTTCCTAGATCAGGCTTCAAAATAGGCTTGCCTAGGCCTATGCAGTGCTTGACTCCACTGGTCCCTAGAATCATTGCTAGAAAATGGAAGGCCTAGACCCTAGAGCAATAATTGACTTTTATAAAACAATCTGAACCCAATTGTACAGACTAAACAGTAGGGTATGCTTATAAGCAGATTTAAAGAAGGAAAATCTGGATTAATGCTGAGAAGTTTGAAGTCGAAATCATTCCGTATCTCATTAGGCCTAGGCCTACTTAGAAGGAAAGGGAAATCAAGAGCTATTAGGCCTAATGCCCTGCAAGGATATTTTTTTAATGTGACATCTTTAGTTGTGCTTTAGATGTTTTTTTAGTACTTTGAAATATGGCACATGCAGCCATTGAATCTACAACCATTTCTTTCTCATCACTTCGAGAAACCATCTTCCCATCAATCATTCTTCCGATGCCAATAGATTTTAATTTTCATTACAGATCACCGTTGAACGAAATGAATAGATACCGGTATTCCGAAACTCGATGTGTAAATCCTGCTCCCTCGTAATATTTTATTTCATGTTCACATTAATTATCTATTGAAAAATTGTGAAGGCTATTTATGGGTCAGATTATTAGGCCTACAGTGAATCCTCTGATCATTTTTTATGGAAGCTGATAGAATGAATGAAGCACAAAAACGATGCATCGAGGTTTTACTGTAGCAGTTTTTTTTTCAACTCAAACCTAAATTACCTGAAAAAGTTGAAGCACGTCACCACACTATTCCTGATTACGACATGTCACTTGCATGCATAAGTTAAAATGTTGCTCCTTAACAGGCATGCAGGGCCTTATGCACGCTAACAAAAAAGGCTCAAATAGACCATTTTCATTATTCAATGTGCAGGCGCGTCCCGCCTCCTAGCAGCCGAAATCGCTGGTATTGCATTCTGGGAGTTTTAGTACTGTTTAAAAAGTCGGCCCTCTTATACACAGAGTTGAAGGCAAAACATTGAGATATATAACTTGCGTTATCTCTCATCTTACTCACTCTGACAGTGTGCAAATCTCTCAGTATATAGTAAACATATAAATGATGGAAACTACTATCATATTCTAACTTGATACGTTCACTGTAACGCACAATAATATAAATCAAACGTGCTTAATAGCATTGGCAGCATAGGACTTTCGAACTCGGGTAATAACATCCCGTTCTAGTTCAAACGATCGCCGCTAGATGGCTCATTCATTTTGGAAATGGTCTATTGGTTTCTTTGAAACATCCTGAAGAGCCAGTGTAGGACTGGTGCTAAGGATTGCTACCCTTTTGTAAGCCTAGATGAAGCTTCAGTGGCAGGGATCCAGGATCAACACGAGCAAAACTGTATAATGGTTCGGGATGTTTCTCAATATTGCTGTATTCCAGGATAACTTTTGCTGCCCTTTGGTTAGATAGTAGATAATTGACAATACTGTATTATAATGCATAGGCCTACTTTATGAGTTCTAAGACTTGAAATAATTAATTAGGTTAAATGAAGGGATATTTTGGCATATTTTCTGCAAACGCCCTGTTTTCATTACCAGTACTTCTCAACTACTACCGTAACCCCATCTACATTGAAGGTGGTCTTGTGTGAACACCATCAAGCTACCATCGTAAACTTATGATTGTTGGTAAGGTTATTGTAGTAGGAGTAGGCGTACTAATGTGAATGCAAATAAGATGGTACCATCATGAGATTATAGTTCCCACAGCCTTCTCAAACCCTCACCAAGTGCACTTTGTCGCTTATTACGAGACTATTTAAAATATAATGCTCTTGTGGGAAAAAATACAACTCTTAGACCTAGAAATATAGAATACAGATCTTACCAAACAGACAATCACTATGTCTGCAAATGCAATTCAGTTACCATAATTTTTGGCTAGTTGATTTACTATCGTATGATGGTACTAGGCTTGTAAACGAGTTGGTAGTAACTTGGATCAGATTTGTTGATTGCCATTTTACATGGCAAATAGATTTGCAGTAGGACCCTATAGCTTATCAAGGCCCATTTTGATACTGGTTCTGAGGTGGTTTTTAGTTGATTTGAATTGTTTAGTGCTTGATTATATTTATTACACCATCACATTGCATTTTGAGCCATGGAGTCAGACTTATCAATTAATTCTCATTTCTTTCCAAATCTCTAAAATAACTGGATTCATGCACCCTCTCAATTTAAATGGTCTAAAAATATAATGAGTACCAGTAGGCCTACCTATTTTCTTGTTGGATGAGTTAGTTTGTTAGGTTACTAGCTATTACCAAATGTTTTAATAATACAAGAATAACTTCTGTACAAAAATAACATGAAATCTCACCTCTGCTTATTCCAACCCATATTATGACGAGTGTAAGTTGACTTTTACTACAATTCTATTTTGAGTTATTATAGGCGCTAAATGACCTCGCTGTCGATGCGCCTTAAAACGCTAATATTCATTCAACATGAATGCATATGTCCTACTCCTGGTATGCCCTCCATTATTTTTCATCATTTTCCATATAGTTACGTTGACTATTATCCGTATGTATAGTGCATACGTTTTTATATCTTTCCCTATGTGTATATAGGCCTAGTAGTGCAATTTCATAACTTATTCAGCCTACTTTGATGAACCTTCATGTCAATCCATAATCATTGCTTGTTGCCGGTAATTCCCAAATCCATTGAACTCGTGCATAAAAGCATTTCTTAGTTAATAACACTACCTGAGTGGTGTTCCAGTTGTTATACTGTTCAGATCAAAGACTTGTATCGACCAGTTCGATAACACTTTGCTCATTGATATGCACCGACTTGACTGTTACTTCCTTTATATTTTAGGAAAGGCAAAGGGAAAGTCCAAGTCTCGGTCCAGCCGTGCTGGACTCCAGTTCCCCGTTGGAAGGGTCCATCGTCATCTCCGTAAGGGGAATTACGCAGAGCGTGTAGGAGCTGGCGCTCCCGTGTATTTGGCAGCTGTCCTGGAATATCTTGCAGCTGAGGTTTTGGAGTTGGCTGGAAATGCTGCCCGTGACAATAAGAAAACCAGAATCATACCGCGTCACTTGCAACTAGCTGTTCGGAATGATGAAGAGCTGAACAAACTGTTGTCGGGAGTAACCATTTCTCAGGGAGGTGTTCTGCCAAACATTCAAGCTATTCTTTTACCAAAGAAGGGCACACAATCAGGGGGTTCGTCTGCGCCTGGAAAGGGATCCAAATCTACGAAATCACAATCTCAAGAATATTAATAACGTATCATTGCTTTATTTTCTGACCGTAAGATCTTCGTCCGTAATTTTTTTATAAGTGCCCAATAGATCCAAATACATCATGCTTTTGTATTCTTGCATCCTTATTTGTAAAACTTGTTTTCATTCATCATTGTTTGAAAGTGCCTAATAAATTCCAATATGTCTGTGTTTTTTGGACCGAAGTACTCCTGTGTAAAACTTTTTTCACGTGAGAATTTTATTAATAAATGTAACATAATAGACTGAATGAAATGTCTTTGTTTAATTTTTATTATATTTCATTGAACCTTCCAACCTGAAACGTACCTGCAGTCAGGAGACCTGGTCCGATTCCTGCTGTAGTTGACTATCCACGCTGGGTTTTTACGTGGTTTTCCCTCTTGTCGTTAAGATGAATGCCCAGATGGCTCCTTGATAATATGCCACAACCCTTTCATTCCCGCTATTCAAAATGCCTGATAATAAACCTTTCATTTCATCCTCCATCCACCGATGCCAGTGGATTTTGGTCATCATTGCTGTGCGTTGTTGAACCCAGTATCAAAATTGAACCTGCAAGACTACCTGCTTTTGAATTTCCTTGTTTTAATGTACACTTGCTGCCACATAAAGTGGTTCGACCTGCAAATAATTATTCGATTATTAGAATTACTTGAGTTTAACTGCTCATTCTCTCCATAGTGCGTAGGCCTGTGCACATTGTTTTCTAGTTTTACTGTGTCCAATATTAATTAATGTTCTTCAAGGTCATTTTAATGTAGCGCAGTCGACCACTATGTGACCAGGACCGTTCCTTTTATTACCGAAATGTACTCATTGAAAAACTCGTACATTTGCTGACAAATGATTGTGGACAAGGAAGATGAAATTCAGCTGCAAAGTGATGATGTAAATCATAAATTGGTCCAAACAAATTGAATGGGACTTGATGTAAAATACTTGTTGGTTTTCTTTCACTTGAACAATTCTTTTTGGTGCAAAGGGTGTATAACTGGGTGATGTATAACCTTTCTATCAGAAGGGCCATTTTACCATTTATTGAATACAAAATTTGAGATTTTTAAAACTATAGGCCTGGTGAGGGCCTTTTATACCCCGTTCACACTATGATCACTAACTGCTGTTAAGCCACTAACTGATGTTAACAACGTAATGTGAACGGAACGCAGTTAGCACTAACTGACAAAGCCTTTAACTTCGTTCTGTGAACGCAGTCAGAGCTTAACAGCAGTTAAGGAACATAGTGTGAACGGGGTATTATAAAGCTTACTATTCCTTGATTTAATATCATTTCTACTGAAAATTTATTTTGTAGTGATCTATGTTTAGACCCTATGCATACGTACACTGAAATGTATAAATAGTGACACACAAGATGTTTTGGGTATTCGATTACTCACACTACATTATAATCATATTTTTTGGAGTCCTTACTCCATATTCTAATATATTTTCAAAATGTAAGAAGCTAACTTCGAATCAATCCCCATTTGTTATGACTATGAGCAATGTCACTACAGTATCATGATTTTTGTCATTGGATTACAATGTTACCCAATTGTATCAGTAAGATGGAGCGACTACATGACAACTGTTGAATCTCTTGCAAACTGAGCCTCAGCAGTGTTGGGTAATGATTTTTAAAATGAACGCGTTACATTTACTATCGGCTGTCTTGAACTTTCTTCACGCTCGATTTTTCGGTGATCCTTAACGGAATAAAACCTTCATTTGGAAGTTCATAATTTTAGATCACTCACAATCCTATTTGACACGATCGCACCATCCATACTTCCCCGTCCAAAGTCCAAATGAGATTGACTATTTTACGGTCTATCCCGAATGTATAAAATCCCCTAATCGGGATTACTTGTCACCAGGCGAGCCATATATATTATTTTTGGACCCTTTTTTCTCATATAATTTTCAAGGTGAATTTTTGAACGAAATTATATTTTTTATTTGAATTTGAACTTTTACAGCGAAGCCACGAAAATGAACTTGAACTTTTCAAAAGATCGATTCATTTGACATGAACTAAACTTTTTAAAAGTTCCTTTTATTAGGGAACTTCCCCAACAGAATCTATGCCGCCCCCCTAGCTCAGTCAACTATCGCACTGCGTTAGGAATTGAAGTCAGGTCGGGCGTGAGTTCCAGCTACGCATAAGGCAAGGGTTTTTGTAATTGTCCTTTCACCTACCACTTCATTTTCACCCGCTCATTCGCACCCCCGTATAACTTAGCTGTTGGTGGGGGACAACACTGAAAATATGTACATTTGTTGGAATTCACTTTTTTTATGATCAATTTATTTCACATCTCCTTTTTGGGCTACTGAATAAATAATGTGAATTGATCCACTGGTATAATGATATTTTAACCATATAGTGTCGAACCAAATTAGCTTCAGAACGGAATACAGTTGAATGTTTTCTCTCATCTTTTTTCCCAACGTATTTTAGGATGGAGAAGTAAATGAAATCTAATCTACTGAATAGATTTGCACAATTTTTTTAGTATATTTTATGAATCAGATAATAAACAAAGTTATGCATAACCAACAATATATCTTGAAAATGGCATGCATAAAATGATTTTTGAATAAGAAAAATAATGAAAAACTTTAAAAATAAAAATTGTGAAATAGATAAATTTGTCATTCCTACATAAAAGAAATTGAAATAACACCAATGCACAAATTTGTCAAATGCACTTTCGAGAGGACTGAAATTTGATCAAACCACTTATCTCGAGCCGTTTTCTAGAAAAAAGTGTCTCCGTGGCAATTGAAAATATTTAGGTAATAATTGAAAGAAGAAGAAAAAAATGTGACTACATTTTTGTATTGGTAATTTGTGAGACCACAAAGAAAAACAATCAACTTGGTCGGGTGTAAAATGTAGAACTTGGGATTTTCAGTGTTGTCCCCCCCCCCCCCCCCTTGAGCAGCAAAAAAATAGAGAAAATAGGGAATCTTCTGCAGTATTCTCCTGAATTGCTCATACATATAGGATTCCCTTAGATGACGATCACCCCAGGAATCAGCTACAATATATATATATATATATATATATATATATATATATATATATATATATATATATATATATATTAGTGATGACATCGATTCTAAAAATCGGGAATCGATTCTCCATGCTCCAGAATCGATTTTGAAAAAAAAAAGTTTCTTCTCAAACAAGTAGTGTAATTTAAAACTTTTTTTTAATCCTTCCCAAGGCGTTCACGTGAAAAATAGCTACTAGAGACTTCTTTGAACTGTACTGTACCACTCGGGTATTTCCGTCAACGCTCTGCTGTCAGAAGTAACCGAAGCGATAGCTTGTGTCCAGATAGTAAAATCTCAACAATACAGAATAATATGGACAACGAAATGAGCACTTATTGTGACAAAGAAGTACAACACTGAAAAAAAATTTTTTTTTTTTGAAAAATCGATTTTTTTGATTTGAGAATTGTTTTACATCAGAATCGATTCTTAATCGATGTTATCACTAATATATATATATATATATATATATATATATATATATATATATATATATATATATATACATTCACCAATTTTGTTTGTTTGTTGCATGTCACTTGAATATAGGTTCAAATTGTTATTAGAACATGAAAAACAGATACATGTAATAAAATTTGCAGAAAAAGCATTAGCAATTACTTTCATAAACTAACTCGTGAAATCGTTGTCAAGTTATGAAATTGCCAATCAATCATTTGTTGAAGTTGATAATATCATAATTTTCATATTTTTTCTCGACCTAGTAAATATAAAAGAGGAATAATCATTTAAACAGTATATGAATAATCTTTTTGCAGGTATTAAAAATACTCTCGAGTCTCACTCAACCTAATTGATCTGACATTGTTTGAGTAACAGTCAGAGATGGGCAAAATACTCAATAAAAATGTATTTGAAATACAAAATACAGATACTGAACTACAGAGTATTTGAAATACAAAATCCCAGATACATTGAAATTAAGTATTTGAAATACAAAATACAAATGTATTTTCAAAATACTATTCAAAATACAAAATACACTTTAAAACATATGAACGTACAAAAGTGACTGTTTATTTTTCATATATTTCTCTGAAAATTGCACACCTATTTCAAGATATGCTTCTGCCATCTTGTGGACATAATCAAATTGTTACGTCATTTGGCATTTCCTCCCAAACATAAGCTATTGGCTCATGTGGGTTTGCGAGAAAGAATATTTTTGTTTATTTCTAGCCATATTATGCAGGCCTATTTATCATAATGATTAATAAGATGCACCCCAAAAAATAGATTTTTTATTATAACTGTATGCACGCCCAGTTTGGTTCAGTCAGTTAAGGCATTGCCTTAGAAATTGTGAAGTCAAGTCTGGCGTGGATTCGAATCCTGCAGAAGGCATAGGTATTTTGAACGTCCATCATTCATCACTTCATCTATCATCCGCTCATTCGTACCCTGAAAAGCTCTGGTCAGCGATAGGGCGAATATGCTGTATAGCCTCGGCTGTTGATCGAATAGGCGGAGTTATTGTTAGGCACTCGAAACTAGGTACCCGACCATATAAGTCTAGCTAGTTTTTGCATCTCGTTTGGTTGAAAAAATTAACCAAATCCATTACCGGTACCCAAAAGTTGATCACCTTTTAATCTTCTATATAGATCACTTTTGATCCCTTTTTTTTTATAAAAATGAACCTATACCACACCACATGCCATAACCATACTTCTGCTCGTTTGATCCAGAGCCAAGGCTAAACAGCATAGATTGTGGAGGAATCATCATCATAAATCGCGTGTTTCTAGATCGACATATCGGAGTAAATGCAATGCTCTGCCGATAATTGACACTTTGATGCGAATGCATTATTTTATCAATTACTTGAACTTTTCAATGTATTTTGAAAAATACAAGATACTCAAATATTGAGTATTTGAAATACAAAATACAGATACATTCAGGACAGGTATTTGAAATACAAATGTATTTCAAATGCGTATTTGAAAATACATGTATTTCGATACTGCCCATCTCTGGTAACAGTACATGGGCCATCAATCAAGACATTCATGATGTTGAGTCCAACAAGACAGTGGATCACTCCCGTGCAATCAAGCCAGCATTGGATACGTAGGTTTGCCAGGATGTTGTGCCATTCAATGTTTAGTTTTGTCATTTCTCGCCAATAGTGAGCCTAAATCAATCATTATTCATCATTGATACCAGGTTATTCCATCAATATCTACTACAATTAGCAGCTAGACAATTGGGAAATATTCAGCCACCTATGCAATTATTTGAAATGCACTTTACTTTGTTATAATATTGTTTGGTTCGTAATTGTTCCTGTTGAAATATTATTCCTTTCAAATTCACAGTCCAGCCTGTGCGTAGACCAACATTTCCTATTCAATAATCTGATTAGGCCTACTGATGAGTATTCTTTCATTTGATCTACACGCAAACACCCTCAAATGATCGTCTATTACGCATGTGTTGAATTTGTCTAGCTAATGAGCACCTGATTGAATTCTGCTGTACTGTACCATTCAAAATAAATGTGAATCATTTCGTCTTCGTGGCTCCCATATAGTAAAATCATCAACATTCTTCAAAAGTACGCTATATGATTTGATAATTTTACATCACTCATCATTGCCGTAAACCCATCGCCAAGATTAGGCCTATGGTTGCAGTTTGAATACGTAGTTTGAAACTACGAAATTGTCCGCGTCTCAACCTGCCTGCTTGCATCAACAGCCGATACTGGCACCCTGCCCCTTTCCCCCTTCATTACAATCGACTGAATAAGTTTGATGAAAGGTTAGCCAAGAATGTAGAATGCCCACATCAATACATGCATCGTGCTACTCTCTTAGTGTAACCAACTATCAGAAAATATGAACAGCACCAAGTTGTATTATATAATACAACTTGGTGCTGTTCATATTTTCTAGCAATAAGTTACCCTATATATAATACATTGATATCGACAAGATTGATGAAAGATTCATATAATCATTATTGTTATGATAGTATAGTGCATCTTGTTTACGTGTGGACTCGCCTTCAGCTCCCCACACACCGTATGACAGCAGAGTTTATGATTAAACTCATATCTATCGAGACTCGCATCTCGCCAATTCTCTGGTGCCATCTAACAACAGACTATTTCGAAGACATTCACGTACAAAAATCACGCAGACACTTCTGTACACCATTCTGTTATTGTGTTGATTGTAGTCAACCAAGGAAGGTGGAAATGTGTCAAGATCAGGTATGAGACAAAGTAAAACTTCATTCTAGCATTCATTAAAGAAGAAATAAGGAAATACACAAACCCTGATTATTGCATTCATATTTGGTACTTTAATAACATGCGCTGCTCAATAACTTTTCTGATCCACAATGTGTTATGACTATGAGGCCCAGGGTACGAGTAGCTACAGTATGTACCCAATAAGAGGCAACAAATTCAACCAACCAGTGACATTACCATATTACAATTTATAAATTAATACATTTCATAGAACGTCTTCATTTAAAAAGTCCACTCTTTTGTTCAAATCAGTCATTTAACAATGTCCAATCACTTTGACTAAATATAAAATACTGATATCTGCAGAATAGTCAAATTTATTCATAAATGTGTTTGGGCTATTTATAATTTTGTATTAATAATATGATATATATATTATGATATAATTCTATATAGGTAATGATCGATTTCGATCACAGTCATACTCTAGTCAGAGTTCAACATATTTTATTTACACAATGTGCAATAAATAATTACTTTGTATGTACATAATTACAGTTGCATACATTTCCATACATTGTTAATAATTACTCATGAGATTTATTGCCAACTTTAACTGTAAAATACCATTTTAGAAGCATAAGAAATTAAAAATTCTCTGTCTGGGAACTATATCAACAATATGCTATAGGCACAGTTATTGGTAAAATAGATATTGCTAAATGTTGCATATACAATAATCTTGAAAGATTTAGATAACCTTTAATAACATACCAGTCTGATAATATCAAAATGCAAATTCTTAGTCTAGTCACTAGTGGCCAAGTCAATGGTAGCCTGTGGGCACAATTATTGTAAAAATAGATAATGAATAACAAGAAATTAAAAACAATAATTACAACATAAATAAGATTGTCCCAGTCCTAATAACAATGAAAGATATAATTATTGAACCTATTGCTTACAAGCACTTGGGCATAGTTTAAAATTATTATTTCTATTATCTATAGTCTGGAACTATTTTGATTAGGACGTATCATTTTCCAATATATACATCTTCCACCAACATAACAAATGATAAATGTTGCTGGTTACTCTAGGCCTACCGTCGATAGGTTACAATGAATGCCCACTTTCATGGGCACAGGCCAAACGTCTGTCAAATTACATGGGGTTCAAGAACATTTCAAACCATCGAAATTCTACTCAATGGAAAAGAACAAAGATGAAATGTTTGCATGAAAATTAGAGATCATTAAACTATTATTGCATATACTGTACAGCAAAATTATGATCACTGTTTACTGCAAATTCAAGGTATAGAATTTGTAGCAACAGCGATTGGCCACATGACAAGTCCTTTAAGGACAATATCGCCCAAGCTTTGCTTTATTCTAACGAAACGTCTTTTGAATTCGAGGCCGCACCCTTTAGACAGTCGGAAATCGAGCAATGTTTTACCGTCCATGTCCAGCACATTTGATTTGAACACCAACTGCATTTTACGTTTGTCCAATGTAGATATAGTCAACTGAAAAGAAAAAATCAATTAGATTCCTTCCCTCTTGATAAATACAAAATTGCACGATATTTGTACTGGCAACTATTGGACCCCAGCAATTACAGTAGAGCCTCTTTAGTACATTGTTCACCTTGGTAAGTTTTATATTTCGATCCATCCACATGTGCCTACATGTTGAATAATTTCTTTAGTAATTTTTTTTCTGTTAGTCCCCTGAAAAATGTACCTACTAAAGAGGTTCCACTGTCAAAATGTTCAACATTCAATAGCATATCTTTTATAACAATAAAATGGATTTTTATGAAGGCTTGGTTTCATTGTTAAAGACTTGACTACAAAATTTGCAAATCGTATTTACATATAGCCAATAGTAGATTAGCATAGTTGAAAAATAATCAGAAGTACGGAAACTTCATAGCAGGAGAAAATACAACTTTTCACTCGGACTAGAAATACTACAAAGGGGATTCTTATGAAAATCCCCCTGATGACAGTTCAGTACGGAAGACCTGATCCCCATATAAAACCCACGTTGATTCCAAACTCGGGGAAGTATTCAAAAAAGACGTTTGAAATCGACCCAATTTATTCAAACAAATCACGGCAAATGTAATTTGTATGGGCAGTACACACTGGAATGTGCCTCGCGCGTTGCCTGTGAGAAGTCAGTACCCGACGGCGCCAGCAAGCAATATACAACCAAATTCAACCTACAAGTTCGAATCAACGGGGGTTCCAAGTTGAGAGCAAAGATGGCTGCTTCAGCTGCTAGCCTCCACCACCTGTAATAGTTTGATACTCGACAATTCCCCTACGTGGCTCACAACTTTTGAATGTCAAATCTACGACCTGAAAACGTTTCCGACAGGCTAGGGCCGTACATTGAAGAGAGAGAGGGCTTACCAAGTGAGCAGTATTCCTCTTGACTGTGTACCCCTGTTTGTCCAGCAGGTCACAGAGAGTAGTCACAGCCTCCTCGCACGTGGATCGCACAAAGAAGCGCGTCATGCGGCGAACTAGCTTCTGGAAGGTATTTTGACTGGATTGCGTCTGCTGCGTGTAGTTGATCTGCGAGGACAGGAAGAGGTCGTCCATGTGCGCTGGCTGGGAGAAACAGAAGGCCACTCTCTCGTCAGCGTTAGGGGGGCCCACATACGGGTCGTCGCTGGCCGAGTGGTTCGGCTCGGGCTGAGACGAGCACAGACGAGAGTGGCCCTCCTCGGTGATGCACACGGGCGATAAGTGGCTTCCCGTGCACACGCGTTTAGAGTTGGGCAGTCCTGTTGGTGGACTGTCCCAGCTTCGCATCCAACCTGAAAACAGTGACACGAAAAAATGTATTCATTCATTTATGTTGGGGAAGACGAAAGATATTCACTTCAATATCGTTGATCGTTTTAAAATTTCCATCATCTTATCGATAATACCGAAAAAATTGTTTTTCAAATATTTGAATATTTACCACCCGGCCAGAAAACGATCTTTTGGCAATACAGTAGGACCACTTGGGTACATTTAATACCTTGGTAAGTTTCAGTTTTTGATCCCACCCATATGCTCCCTTATGTTCTTGTTGTTCTTTAGTAAGTTTTTCTCTCCAGTAAGATAGTTTCTTCAGGTGCACTGAGAAACGTACCAAAGAGGTTCCATTGTACATGAGCTTGGAACTCTACCAGCAGTAATGAGAACTTTGAATGTTATCACCCCTTCTAGTGTCATACCTAAAGAAAAGCGCGAGACTCAAACTTGAACGAGTGGCAACATGATATCTTCCTGTACTGTTGGTTCGTTTTGAGAACAGCTGGCAAATGTTGAAAGTTGGCTCAATGCCGTCTATCAGAAACAAGAATGGAGATCCTGATTTTCTATTGGTCAGGTTCTCGCATGTGATGGCCAGGAGCTAAATTCGATCGGATAACCGGACGCGTTTTGAGAGAAAAACCGCCGTGTCAACATGCTCAGGAACAAATGACCAATCAAGTCATCTACAAGTAAACAAAAAAATGTGTCTTCGTAGATATTTGTATTAAGCAAGTCATATTCAATTAATATTAGGTTTCTGAAGTACCGAGTCTAGAATATGTGTTTGTCATGTCCAGACAGAGAGAGTAGACGTAGACACAGTAGACACAGTGTGTGACATCATGATCTCAATGGCATTATCAAATAGGGGTGAAAACAACAGTCCAATTTCAAAGAAAAAATCAATAGTCGATTGTAGTTATATTATAAAAATTGTATTTTACAGCGTGTTCAAATTGTATATGGCCCCAGTGTTGTAAATTGAAGTGAAGCCCAACTTTGGATTCAATGTGCCATTAAACTCCCAAGACATTGTTGATGTATCAAGTTGACATTGTGATGGGCCCCAGGCCTGTTGAACATGCCACGAGTCCAACGAGTCAAAATTTGTCCGTGGGTTTTGACTCCCGAGTCAAAATTTGTCCGTGGGTAAGGTGTTAAGACAAAAGTAGAAAACTTATTTCCATCGACTGTAAAATAACTGTCACAAAATGGGGGGAGGCATAGAGAAGTATGTAACTACCTGGTTTCAAGCTAATGCAGTAATGCCAACAGATTTTTTTTCTAGCGAGGCGAGAAATATTCTATTTGAAAAACGTTGTTTTGTTTCCGATATTATCGATTCGTTAATGGAAGTTTTAAAAAGATTATCGATATTGAAATCAATATCTTTCGTCATTTCTACTTATTAATAAAATCTATATAATCATCTATGCTATAGTAAGACATCAGTAACAGACAGAAAGTACAGAAAGTACTGTGCTAAGATAAGCCTACGTAAGTATGTAGATCTTGAGTGCTTCAAGTTTCTTCACACGCAGTGTGTACTATTTTCCTAACTTCGGTAACCTAGCTTTATGATGCAAGATGGCAACTCATACAGCTAGATCACCAAAGATAGGACAATAGTTATTCGGAGTTTCTCCTCTTCAACAATAACTTTCCATTCTGCAGATGGGCTTGAGCAGCAGAAAACAGTGGACGTCTTTCAATAAATCCATCTATAGACACAGATGGTGAGATTTGAGGTATTTATAGCGGTGAACAAAGCAATACCAACATTTGTTCACGCAAAGGCTACCTCACATTATACAGTGCATAAAATTCAAGCCAATTTTTATCCAGTTTATATCAATGCCATAGACAATTAAACACATATAAGAATTAATTGGAAGTGGCTCAGAACTTTCTAATTACCGGTACAGTGAAACCACTATCCCATCGTTTTTCAAGGGACCAGGAAAATAAAACCATCCATCCAGGAAAATTTAGCATTCATTATATGGGAGTGGGGTGAGAAAAAATGGATGATACAAGCAGGAAAACGATGGATCCAGGAACGATGCATAGAGGTTTCACTATAATTATCTACTATTATGATTGAAATATATAAGAGACACAAACTCATCAGTTGCAATTATTTCCAACTGTAATGTTAACAGAACCTCAAAGCAAATCAGTGTATAAAATACACTGTTGACTCATTGATTTCCCCAAGCAGAGGATTTTTGTCATATCCCCCCCCCCCCCCCACAAATAAGTGGGCTATTTTGAATGTCCGCACAACTGTGAGCAGGGTCGGTGTGACTTGACCATCTTGCGCAGTCCTTGCAGGATTGATGAGTAAGCCAATGTTCTTTGCTTTGGTAATCTAGCTTTATGACCGTTTACAGTCATCATACAGCTACATAACCAAAGAAAAGACAAGGCATTTCACGGAACGGGCAGCTTCGGTCTCAGTCAGTATCGTAGCCTAGTCAAACCAACGGGTGAAACCCACTTCATTTTTAAAGGTACCAATCAACTCCGAGGACTCAAATACTGCTCAGAGTCACTTAGTACCTGAATAAAGGAAGCAGAAATCTGTCCTGAAACCATGTTGTGCACCTCAACTAACAAGGTCAAGTACGAGGCTCCACACAGACTGTGGTGATATGTCGTTGACCCAAGAGAGACAATACCAAGTCTTATCCAGAGACCATACATAATTACAAAGGAACTGGCTGATTGATCTTCTCATATAATTCTGATAATACTCGATTATAATAATAATAAAAACGGTACACCATTTTGACGGATGTTTTTGAAGATTGAGTGAAATGTGGTCGTTTGCCCGGGTAGACAGTGTTTGAACTTTTGAGAAGGAATAGCAGTCTTTTCAATGTTTAGGCAGGCACTACGATACTTGCCACCATCAGGTATTATTAATTAAAGTTTGACGCACTCAGGTCTAATAGATGTCATTTTTGAAAAATTATCATTTACACGTCCCAAATTATGAATATAAGATAGACAAAGTATATTATATAAGGTTTATTAAGTGACGTGTTGGTTATAAAAAACACTTGATTCCATTTTAAATCATTACTATTTCATCAATCAAGACCAATGCACTGGATGTACGATGGCGTGTAATGATTCTAAACCTGAATCAGCAGTATTAAAAATGTGGTCATTTTACTGTTCACTTGACGTAATAGGTTAGCACACTTAGGTATGTATGGCAGCACGTGGTGTCGATATTAGTCAACCTCATCATGAAAACAGGTAAGTTGGGTGCAATAGAGACAAAAAAAATCAATAATTTTGAGGCTATATCATCATTTTTGTCGTTTTACAGAAAAAGTAGAGGCATAGGATGTAAGTTTGAGACACAAGTGGTAAGTAATGCCCAGAAATACCTGGTTCCATAAATTAGTTTTACAGTACGTATATAAATATATCCTTGTGCTTTGACCTAGCAGCTGATATATCATCATGAGGTAAATTTTACCTAGCTCCTTGCGAAGTTTCATTGTTGTCCAGCGATGAGACTTGATTTGCTGAATTGTTATCCTATTGGAGGGAATCGGAACTAGGATGCGTTTAGCCAGCGACAGGGCCATGTTGTCCAACTTGACCCAAGGGGTCACGTGGGTGTAGGTGCGGTTCTTCCATGCCATATATTCCGGGCAATTTGATGTCGGCTGGTCCCATGGCAACTCTAAAAACAAACGAGTGCAATCGTATTAGTACAATGTGCAGGTCAGTCATGGTTAGTTCCAGTCCTGTGGCCACATCGGCATTTTGCTACGTTCACAGTTCAACCACGTCAATAAACTTGTGTCTCGTGAGCCAGCGTTCTACTGCCGTCTCAACCATAAAAGAAATGTCAAAACTAGCAAAGATGGCTCACTCCACTCGGTGTTTATGTTTCAGTGATGGGAAAACAGATGATCTGCGTTGTTTGGAGTAATTGTGTGAGGCAATGACGTTAGGACCTGTGGAGTCAGCCAGTGAGAAATGAATGGGGGAAGGTATCCAAGTACATCCCTGACTGCAATCACAGAACACCTCAAGCAGAGATGAGTTAGCAGTCCCCACTCGCTAGACTCTGGGACGCCATAGCTTCATGCAACCAAGGTCAAACTTCAAGTAGGATTATTGATCATTTCTAGTTCTTTAAAATAGCAGATACAAAATTGTGTCTACTGCCAAGCATTCCCTTCCACGGTCACTACTTTCTCTATCTAATTCCCCATCCATTGAGTAGGGATTCCTCTACCAGCACCTAGCAAACTACATGGCCAATACGCCTACTCAAATATCCAGCACTACGACATACTGAGACAAGTGATCCAAGTGGCTAGCACACTGAACCGTCATTCACACGCACGTGGTTTGATTTCCGCCATGGTCAACCATCCTGACAGTTTTTTTTTGTGGTTTCCCTCTGTCGTTCAGGTCAATACTGGGACGATTCCTCAACAACAGGCCACTACCGACTCCTTCCCACAATCCAAAAAAAACCTGATGAAATAACCTTCAATTTCATCATCCCATTATCTAATACAGTAGAACCTCTTTAGTAAGTTTCTCTTTAGTACATTTTTCACCTTAGTAAGTTTCATTTTCTATCCCATTCATATTCTCCTACATATTAAATAATTTCTTTAGTAAGTTTTTCACTTTAGTAAGTTTTTTCTGTCTGGTCCCCTGAAAAACGTACTGAAGAGGTTCCACTGTATATCTTTCGCTGATGCCAATAGATTGCAGTCATCAGTACAATGCATTGTTAATTAAACTGGATAGAAAAAGATCGCTTCGAAGGTCAATAACAAAGTGTTGGTGATGTATTTCTTGATACATTTCTTGATAATTACTAAGGGTGTGCGAGCACTCGAATTTTCAAGTTCGAGTTTCAAGTTCCAAGTTCAAATTCAGCTGAACTTGAAAATTTGGAGTTCGATTATCATTTTTTTAGCGTAATTTCCCCCCCTAATTTTAGGGTTCAGAAGTCGCTACTTATACAGTAGAATCTCTTTAGAACGTCCTTCAATACAGCGATCATCGCGATATACAGTCGAGCCCGCATATAACGAATTTCAAGGGGAATAAAAATCTGTTTGTAAAAACAGTATTTCGTTATAGAGATTTATTGCTCTTTTTCATAACAGCACTTGAATTTTAGAGATTTATAAAGATGGGCCTACATTTACGACTTAGGACCTAGTATAGTACTGTATTAGGTGACATATTATCATCGCATCGTATCATCACTTGGTATGTTTGTAGAAAGTAATAGAAAACAACAATGTCCTTTCATAAAGAACTCATCATCTGCCATCACATGACACCACCACTCCCCACTTCTCGTGTTTTATTTCCTAGGTTACAGGACACTATCACGAATGGAAATGAAGGAATGTAAACAAAAAATAGATAAACAAAGTCACTGAAGATGTCACCATCACGTTATTATTTAGCGCGCGTTGAGCGAATGTTTTGGTATGGTCCGTTCCACTGTGCGTGGGACGGGGAGGGAGGGGGGTGCAGCAAGAGTTATGACCACGTGCTGTACGCGTCACCAGCTGCTACGATGTAGCCTACAGTCCGTTCAAAATAAATGTAACCTGAAAATAAATTCACGCAAAATGCTCCGATTTTCGAATATTTTGTTGGAAATAGCTGAAAATAATGAGCAAAATATGCTGTGAAGTGACAAAAAATTCGTAATAACCGAATTTTGAAATATAAATCACTTCGTTCTGGGTCTTTATTTAACATTGTAAGGATAGGAGATTTGAAGGGGAATGGTAATTAATTCGTAAAAACCGAAATTTCGTTAAAACCGAGTTCATCATATATGGGCTCGACTGTATCATCATTTTGAGATAGTCCCGGCCAATTCCCATAAGACCATGTGTATTTTTTCTTTGCTAATAAATCCCTTAATTCAACGACCATCGCGAGAAAACAACGCTTTTTTGGTTCCCTTCCAAGAAAAACCATCAATACTACGACGAAACAACTGAAAAATTGTTATTGTTTGTACCGTTTTGTCCTGAATATAGGCTGAGGGTTTTTCTCGAAATTTCAAGCCCTAAAGTCACTCTCAGCTTACTTGCAAATCTCTGCCTATAATCGGTCCAAAATACGTTTTTTGCTCATTTCAATTGGGCTTACAACACGCGCACACTCATAACAACGGAATCGACTTGAAACTGCGAGATATTCCACTGAAAACACATTTAATGAATGTTTCGTCATAAACAAGCACAATTTTCTCAATTCCCAGCATTTTTATTTGACGCGCAATAATAAACATAACCACTTTGCGCTGTTGGCTGCATGGTGTGCATCATCCTACTGCCTAGTGCTGACTGCGTGTAGTCTGACCTTGACGCGCACGAGACTGTTTAGCGTTTAGCGGCTGGCAATTGCATCGTCGCCTCGCGTGCTAGTTTGGCGGTTGATGTGGTCTCAACTCCAGTAGACAATTCTTGTCGCGCTCGGTGCATTTTACGCGATTAACTACCGGTCGTCTAATGATACTTTCAATGTTTCAATGTTCTTACGTATGTACAAATACTTAGAGACACTATACGGTGGTATTATTTTCATATTATATACCCTTCCAAAATGAAGCGAAGTGTATAGGCCTACTTCTACACATCACGATTGGCACCATGCCTGTTCAATGTCAGACGTGCTGCTTGACTACAACTGACGGGTGGAAAAATATGATACAGTTGAACATTTCAGACACTTGAAATCACACAGTAAATTGCAGGAGGGAGGTGAAAGGGGGGATAATTTATTAAAGCATCAATTCAGACTGAAAACATGAACCTAATGTCAAAATATTGTTATACAGTGTCTTACTATAAATGTATACGTGCCACATGGCAGGCTATCAGTGATCGAACTCCGCCCTATGCTATAATATTGACGACTGACAGTATTTTATGTATGCCTTGTAAAACAAACACACAAAGTTTTATTGAGAATTTTATTGAAAAATTTGGTTGAACGACCATCATGATATAACGACAATTAGCTTATCTCCCCTCAAGGTCGCACCAAAGAGATTGTACTGTATGAAAATAACGGCCCAACATAGGTCAAAAAACACGTTTTTCATTTTTGTAATTTGGCAAAATATACTAAACATTAGGGCTGTGCGAGCAGAGCTTTTTGAGTTCGAGCGAGTTTTGCGCACTATTTTAGTTTGAGCGAGTTTGAGCACAAATTTTTAGTTCGAGCGAGTTCAAGCACAAATTTTATGGAAAATTAAAAAAAAAAAAACATCGTTAATAAAATCATATCTTGAAATATAGCAGGAATATCAAAAAAACAATATGACCAACCCTAGAACATTTTCGTGAAAAATTGAAATCACAAAAATTTTGGTTTGAGAACGAAAAATAAATTTCATTGTTGAAAATTTCGTGAAAACCAAATAATCATGTCCATTGGTGGTTTTTATTTTATTTTCATTTTTTTGGCAGTTTTAGCATGATAGTTATCCAAGTGCAAAATTCAAGTGGATACAATCAATATTAAAAAAGATGGCCACGAAAATAATCACTTCCCGGTTAGAATTAAGACAATTTTGTATTGCGTACGAGAGAAACCGGGCGAAACTACTTGATAAGTTCGGTACTGATGAGCTACTTGATCGGCTAACTTCGCCGATAGAAACACGGCGCGTCAACTTTTTGCCATTGGCGCTCGGCTGTCCCGAGCGGCTTGATGACGTTTCAATCTGTCCTTGACAGAGTGTGGATGTGTTTTGGTTGAGGGGGAGGAACTGAGGAAGAGAGACGCATGTGTGTGTCTGGTGGTTAGTAGCTATATACTAGCTATATAAGTAGCTTATTAGTAGCTATTAAATAATTTGAAATAAAAAAATGAATATTGAAGATTGTATGTATGGTGTGTTATGTGCAGCTTTAAATTGTATTGTGTTCAATTCCCCAATTCCACTTTCCTATTGAATATATTCACCATTTCCTGAAGACATAATACATTTTAATAATACTATAATTATCTCCACCTCTTTATTTTTTTGGAACTCAAACTCAAAATTCGCAATTTTCTCTCAAACTCAACTCGAACTAAAATCCTCAAACTCGCACACCCTAATGATTAAAGCCAGAAATAAATTCGTGAACAAGTATGGATGGTACCATTAGATTGAGGAGGATTCAACGTTTGTTTAATGACTTACCGCTGGATTATTTAGCCGTACGAGTGAATAAGTGAAAGTTTAAAAAACCCTGCCTCGAGCGGGCATTTCTCATTTTCCTTTGTTCATCCTGCTACTAATGATCACTCCATCATTCATCTTTTACATCATCACAATTTGAATTTTTTCAAATGAAGCCTTTCTTTCTAAATTCCATCAGAACAATTTTTCACGGTACCGAAACGGTGAGCCTGGAAACGGTAGCGCCATAGAGGCGGCGAAAGAAAGATAGTCTTATTGCTATTCTTTGCGACGTAGATTCATGTTCGAATGTAAACTCGGAAGATGCCCGTTTCGGATGGAGTGGAGCCAGATTCCGTCTTCTTCTACAAACCTTTTCCTTTCCAGACACTAATACTCATTTCTGACTTTGGTACACTAGCTTTAAGAATATCAGACCAACCTACAGCTAGGATACCAAAGACAGAAGCAAGTACAATGATAAGCTGCTTCTGTTGGAGGCCTGACCAACGATTGCTTTGAGGCAAGGTATAAGTTCGAGCCACTCGAACCGGTGAACATCTTCATGGCGCTAGGTATGTACATTCAAGTTGCATACAATAATTGTACACTCATTTGTTTTGATAATCAATCTGATTTCCACCGTTAGTGACAATTGGCTACTCAACTGCCAAATGTACTACCTGATTTGATTCCACACCAAAGCATTTGTGAATAGTGCAAGAGTATTTTACCTCCACAGAGCATGGCCACGAGTATGATGCCGCACGCCCAGATATCAGCTGGCTCGGCGTAGTACGGCCGCATGAGCACCTCGGGAGCAACGTAAGGCAGCGTTCCGCATCTCTTCTCCAGCGGACGTTCCTTCAACAAACAAGTTGGACAATAATCTAGACAGTAAACCCTCGTTAATCTAAGCTCTGTTATTCACAAATTTGACATATTTCGAACTTAAAAGTCGGTCCCCGGCTGAAGATGTGGGCATTTCAACGTTAATTAATATGATTGATCCGAATTCCAGCTAATCTGTAATTCGTACTAATATTTTGACCCTTCAATTGCTTTACCAGTGATTTCGGATTGGATAATTCAAAATGGTTCGAATGAATTCTCCATAATTCTGGAATCTAGTAAAGGGTGTACGAGTAAACCCTCGTCAATTCAAATTCCAAGGGACCCCAAAAATCAAAATTCGAATTAAAAAATTTGAATTCTAAAAAAATGATTTTCATTTGTATAGTACAGTGGTATAGTTTGGGCGTGCAGTTGGTTGAACCATGCACGTGGTTTGTTCCCTCCCACTTTCCCCTCGCCACCAGGAAGCCAACTTCGACAAACGTGTTCATCTTCAAGTCAAGTGATTTCTCAGCAGTTTTTACAACACAGAAAAGAGCCCGATGAATACTATATATTATCATGTCATTCATTACAAAATACTCATCACAATTCACAGTGTTAAAAGAGTCAAATTACCAAACTGAACATAATGATTAGAAAGTAAAAAATGAGGCAATAAAATGTTAATATTAGGGCTTAGAATGAAATGAACAAATTATTCTCTCTACATGCACTAGCTGGCTGATTTATTCATCATTGTTTCGTGTTTGTTCAATTCGAATTTTAGCAAAAATACGAATAAAAGTTGTCACAATTGAATACTTTATTACGTGAAATCCTTTGTCGTCCACATTCCCTATCCTGAACATTACTGCTCGGGTGTTTCGACCAGCCAGATGTCTATAAGGCTTAAATTCGGATTAACCGAGTTTGAATTATCAAGGGTTTACTGTAGTGGGAAAATCCATCTCTATGCACTCTCTTAAACAATTATGGCCTATAATATTAATGTGTTATTGGATGGGAAAAATTGCAAAAAACAAATTCAAAGATGATGATTGTTTGCATGGCTCCAATAACAGCTGTTTGGCGTATATGGGAAAATAGCCTCAGGAGAGATTTCAATTGGGTCAAAAGGGAATGGAACTACATGTGTACAGTTACGTTACATAGGAGTACAAATGATTACAAAAACTAATGTCTTATGCGGGATTCAAACTCCCGCCTGACTTAATTAGCATTGGTTTCCAAAGCAGTGGTAAAATCCCAAGAATATGTCAATAGCTTTATAGACAATAAATATAAATAGTTACATGAGAAAAATATTTCTTACAGTTCCCTTTATCCTGTAAATTGTAGCCATGCCAAAGTCCGAAATCTTCAAATTGTCGTGTTCATCAAGGAGTAAATTCTCTGGTTTCAGGTCTCGATGTGCTATTCCTCGTGAGTGAAGAAATTCCTGCATTACAAAACAGAAGTGGTATGTTGAATTAATAACTAACAAGCATGTTTGAAAATCTATCAAGTCTCCACGTGAAGAAATGCTGTGACACATTTATTTCAATAATCTGAATATGCATTACTTCAAATTGATTGTTTACTGATTTTTGTATACATTCTATTCAAATTTCATACTTTTATTTAGCTGAAGATTAGCAGTTGGTCATCTCAATTAGTAATACAAGCCAGTGAGATTGACTGCATTGCATATAGCCTGACTACCAACCCCCTCTCCCCTTCTTGCTCTCTCTTTCACACACTGACGCTGGGGGGAGCATGGTCTCATACATGGTAGGTTGACAATAATCTCAATATCTGAATAATCACGAATGATGAATAATAATCTAAATCTAAATAATAAAAAATAGTAATAATAAATAGAGGTGTTTGTAAACGGTGTTATGATCTGGTGTTTTTCGTTTCCATGTTTTCACATTTCGGTGTTTGGCGGTGTTATGAGTTTTTTGACCTAATATCATGCGGGAATGCCATTTCACGAAGTTTCAAATGGAAAAATAGGTTTAGGTCGATGCATGACATATTAAGGCCCGGTTTTACCTATCTTAGTTAGGGTACTAATCCACTAACTATCAATTAAAGGAACGAAAATAACATATGTAACCAATGGTGATAACAAGTTAATACGCTAACTATTGCTTGATCCAGTTTCGTAAAACCGGGCCTAAGTACAAAAAAAATGAACTACAGGTATATACAGTAAACCCTCGTTAATTCAAATTCCAAAGGACCCCAAAAATCAACATTTGAATTTTAAAAATTCGAAGTATGAAAAAAATGTTTTTCATTTGTATAGTACAGTGGTAAAGTGTAGGCGTGCAGTTTGGATGAACCGGCCATGTGCGCCTCGCACATGGTTTGTTCCCTCCACTTCCCCTCGCCCCAAGGAAGTCAACTTTGACAGCCATGTGGTTATCTTCAAGTCAAGTGTTTTCTCAGCAATTTTTACAACACAACAAGGAGTTCCATTAATACTATATATATTATTATGTCATTCATCAGGAAACCCTCATCACAGTTCACAGTGTTGAAAGAGTCAAATTACGGAACTGAATGCTAGGATTAAAGGTAGAAAGCAAGGCATTAAATATAAATATTGGGGCCTAGAATGAAATGAATGAATTATTCTGTCTACATGCACTAGCTGGCTGATTTATTTATTATTGTTTTGTGTCTGTTCAATTCGAATTTCAGCAAAAATTACGAATAAAAGTTGTCACAATTGATACGTGAAATCCTGTCGTCCATTATCCTGAACATTACTGCTCGGTGTCTCGACAAGACTGTCTGCATGAGCTTGTCTGTATGACCCTGAAAGGACCCCCGCCCCCGCCTTACCGCTCATCATTCTTTACTTACACCCGACCGGTGTATCGCTGTTCTACGCGCAAATAAAGCACGCACAGGGTTGCTAGATTTAGTTATGCTCGTGCGCATGACTGCTCTGTTGAGCCGCCTCAGCCATACTACACAGAGAACTGGCAACGTTGGACCCACGTGCTAATCTTGAACGTGCATCGTGTTGACATAAAATAGCATTTGAAGTTTTGGGTAAAATTGTGCATGTTTAGTAACGTAAAACATAATGTTTTACTAAAATCATTCAGAGGGTTGAATTTCGTGGTACATTTCGCGGTTAAGGCTTGATTTCGGTGTTATGAATGAATTTGAGTGAATTTCGCGTATTTTCGCGCGCTGAAAATTATATCAATCAGTTTAGAATTGGTCGAATCATGCTTATATTAATGATTCATCAACATATAAAACTTTTCGCGATTTCGCGGCTTGCGAAAAACAAACACCTCTAATAATAAATTAATAATACCAGGACAGGTGATTGAAAAGCTAGCACATAATTGCTTCGTTATTATACAAATTGTAATTTTTGGAGTTCTCCAGAATTTGAGTTCCATGACGGTTCAACTGGTAGCAGGCCAGTATGATCCAATGGCTTGATATTGTACCAAGAGTCACGATACCAACAAGCTGGTTATGAATGTTGTAGTGAACCTATCGACTCACCACCCCAGCTATTAGCTGTTTGAAATATTTCTGAGCCTCCCACGTTGCCATTCCAGAATCCGGCTCAATGCGATCGAATAACTCGCCACCAGCGGCATACTCCAGGAATATGTACTCGAGATTCTCTTCTCGGCGGTGGCCGTAGAAACGGATTATGTGAGGGTCGGCCAACAAACGGTGAATACATACTTCCTTGCGGACGCTTGACTTGGCATCAGCGTGCTTTTCCGTATCAATGATTTTCATTGCTACCGCCTCACCAGAAGTACGATTCAATAGAAGCTTTACTCTGAAAATAAAAATATCAACCACATATAGCAAACTTATCGCTAATCATTAGCTAGATTAGGTAGGTTAGTAAGTCGCAGCCAATAGTTACAGAAAAGAAATTAAACTTATGGGGGTCAATCGTGTAACTTTGTCACTTCACTTGTCCAACTAGTTGTCGACTACCTTGTTTGAGAACTCGTTCAACAAGTTACCGAAACTCAAATACATATCAGTATCTCGCTGTCACTTTGCCAAGACCCAAGAAAATGTATCCTCTTTGAAGGAAATGGCAGATAATTTGGTCAGGCTCTTCACTGTGGAAGGCACTTCAGGCAATTTTTAGTCTCAAGAGCTTAGGAAGATGAAAGTATTTAGGTGATTTTTAAAGGATACTCATGATCCGTTCTCAGTGAGTGAGAATCATTTTTTTTAGCTTGTATCGATAACATAAGGAGGCGGGATGGATGTTGATTAATACTAGAGCCACATTTGCATCAAACTTTAAGCACAGCAACTATTCCTACAAGGATGAAAGTAACAAAAAAAGTAATATTTATTATTCATTTTATGTCCCTACTTATATTTTATATTATGCATTTCCATGTCAGCTACGTATAAAAGACTCAGGATCGCAACGTTGGGTTCGAACATGACCGTCACAGCTGGCAAGTTTAGACTAGGGCCTACCTCCCTAGGCGTGCACACTCATCTGTCAGATTGTGTCTAGAAAGTGCCATCAAAAGATATACCATGTGTTGCAAACCCCTGTTATATTGATACTAACATAGGATTACTTGATAATATAGGCCCTTGTCTCTGGGTAGCTCTAGACATTGATTGCGCCTTTATGACAAAATCAATAGCCTAGAGAATAACCATTGATTTTATAAAATCATATCAATAGCATTACGATAAGCAAAGATACTTTGTGGTCCATGGCATTACTAGTTTGGTTATGTGTAGGGCTTAGCATGGGTACATTCTTTCATCGTAGGCTGTGCAAATCTGTTTTAGGGTTAGCATATATGTTAGGTTATCTTCAACAGGCTGTTAAATAATATAAGCACAGGCGTGCGCAGGACTTGACATTAGGTACGGCCCCGCATAAACGGTCACTTGAAAGAACATATATACCCCACTGAAGGTGTGGGGGGGCTTGACACCACCCTGCTTTTTTGATATTATTTTCTTGGTCTGAGAAGACTTTGAGCATATTAATCAATATTTATTTCTACACATTGTTACATTAAATTATTATAATTTATAACTATAGAGTAATGAGGTAATTTATAAACAGGAAATGATAATTGATATAATTGATATTCTAAGTAATCTCCATTTAAGCTGGATTTAAGATATCATTTTAGCTCATATGATGAGTTTCATTGTTGCTGAATTACAGATAAAATATCAACTCTTATTACAAGGTGGGGAAGCAGGACAATTGGACCTGTTTTGGGACCATGGAAGTCGAATCTTGTACTCGCCGAAGCATATTTTCCATTTCCAAATTTGAGTGGAAGTAATAGAAATGACGCTATCCAAGGAAACTAAATGACAAATTTGAAATTGATATTGCTTTGCTTTGCGTCATGCAGGCAAACAACCATTTCATTGCACATTATGCGTTTCGGCCAACGAATATTGAAAGTCAATTTACATTTATTGTTTATATTCTGAATTTCTAAATAAAACAAATTCATATCGAAAATGTCAATACTAAGGAGATACGTGTTATCTTAAGCCTTAGGGCTAAATGTACGAGCTCTAGACATTCAAGAATCAAGAAATCAAACTACATTATTCTGATATTACCCTCAGCTTTATCTTCTGCAACTCGTAAATTCTGATTGTCCCTAAATTTGGGCGTCTTCTTCAAATAAGCGTAATATGCCCGATTGGCTCATCACGAATGCAAAGAGAATATTAAGAGAAGACTTGGATGTGCACACATGCAATGTTGGACAATAAATCAAATAAAATGAACATATATACACAACACGACTTTGAGATTGTCAATAATTGTCCAACTGATTCTAGCTCTCCTGCAACCCTGAGCTCGTAATACGTAGTTGTAATACTTAGGCCTACCAGGACTTCCCAGGAGCAATATTCCAGAAACGCGGCTTCTCCAGTCTCTGTACAATGAAACCGAGAATGGGCGTACCGGTAGTCTTCCCAGAAATGAACACGAGTCTCGACAATGGGGCAATCGGAAACAATCTCTGCTAATTGTTCCATTTCGAAGAATGGAAATTGAAATAGTTAAATCAACATCGCAATCGCTTATTTTAATTGTTTCAAATACATTGTCATAATAATGTCAGACAAATCAATAATTGTTTGAAATAATTACGATAATATATTTCTTTTAAAAATGGTGTAACTGTGCAGTGCGGTCGTACCCAATGATAATGATTATGCTAATGCTAATGCCGTGGTGAAGCATTAGGTACGGCCTGGGCCCACTCGGCTGGCCCTGTGCGCTTGCATATGAATATAAGGGTTTGAGCATGTAATTGTACGTTTCAAATCTCCCCATACTCAACCATAATTCTTGCCTTACCTAACCATAATCACCTAACATAACCATAAAAGAGATCAGCATGGCCAAAGATCAGTGTACCCTCAAGTATTGTACATCTAGGGGTTAGATGCAGAGGTTCTGCAGATAGACTTGGGCAATATCAAGTAGTTTTAATTACCGGTACCAATTTCTCAAAGAAAATGAACAATAAAAGTGGGCCAAAAATGATAAAACAATTCCCTGTGAAATTATTAGGATTCATTATGAAAATGTCAGCTATTTTCATTTAGACGGCATGCCACTCAATGTGATGGCGGGCCGCGAGTTGATCCACAGCTAGCTTGAGGTGTATCAAGGCGTACAACTTGTGTTGCTTGCGTCTGGTAGCTACCGGCAACGTGTGGGCCAGACAAGCATTCGTCTCACATTCCCGACACCTGATGCCATACAACAGGTGACATTACAGGTTTTATAAGTTGCACGTCAACACCTGGCTATTTGGCCTGGTTTAGTGTTGGGCGAGTTCCTCAAATAAAGGAACTAGTCCCAATTCCTGTGACTCGATCCGAAAAGAAACTAGTTACCGTTACAGTTCTTTAGAAAAAAAGGAACTCAAAAGTTCCCCCAAAAAATTAAGATCCTTCAAGTTCCTTTAAAAGTTACCTAAACGGAGTTTGAACTTGTGTCCTCCACTATACAATGAAAGTGACGAGCAAAGTACACAGACAAATCGTATCATATAAATAATGAATAGTGATTGCAGGCGTGATCATCAACTCATGCGAAATTGTCCACAACATTGCAATCTACTACCGTCTCACAAATCCTGCACCCATATTGGAGGAAATTAAACTTCCGCGAAATGCAGTTGCCCACAATCCCCCCAATAAAGCACAGTTTAAGCTGGAAGATCATCCAGCAATTATAGATGTGCCTAACCAGTGTAATGCTGAGGTGCATGCCGGTAGCGTTGCAGTGAGGACAAGCATTGTCAGCCATCATTTAAATCCTGCCCAACCTTACTTCCAACTTCCTCTGTTAGTAATTTGATTATGCTCAGTAAAAACAATTACTCAAGACATCTCAAAACTGAATTCATTTCATATATCAGTATTCATAATATTACATAGTCTGTATAATAATTAGGGCTCAATACATCAATATTTTTCAACAGTATTATTTCAGGCACAGCGTGTACTAATAAGTGATTGTTGTTATGTCGAATTAATGTACATACAACATCATTGATACTGTCTTTTAAATCTAGTAATAATGATAATAATAAGTAGTGAGGTAGAAGTGTACTACTAACCAAGTAACTACTAACTAATAACAAAGAAGTAAGAATAATAATAATAATTAATATGCTTCATAGACAAGTAAGCAAAAATAAGCCAATAAATTTGCAGCAAGTATTTCCATCAGATTTTGATTTTCTTTTTCAAATTCATGTTTTTCCAACTGCATGTACCCTGTTTCAATTTCCAATCTATCCTCTTTTATCTGTATCTGTAGATGTTGACTATTTCCATCCGTGTCTTGTTGGCACATCTCTCTTTTCAATGCATTTATATCAAGAACAAAACAATACATTATAATAACTTTTCCTTAATTCATTGAAATACATTTTAAAATGTCGATATAATCCAATTAATATTTGATAATAAAGTTTCAAAATCGCCTCAGTATTGGACGGTAATCCCAATATAAATGCATATTTGTAAATAAACTGTAATTTGGAGCCCGAAGTATTTAGTATTTGTCGTTTTTTGTCACATTCAATTTTTTCAATTTAGAAATTGGATTTTTTCAATTTAGAAATTGGGTTAGGCCTACTCGTAATTATTCATCTGACTTACGTTTCTTATCCCAAGAACAGCTTGTATCTCTTTTCTAGCTTTTATAAATACTTGTGGCAACACACTTGTTGGATTTTCTACAGTTTGCCTGCTGCAATTGTCACCACCCTTCTCAATCAAAACTTGATGTGATCTTAATGTAGGCCAATTCAATGTACCAGATTTACTGTTTTGACTTGACAGCTCAAGGCATCAAGTGGGCCTGTATTCAAGTCTTGGCACATAATGTGATCGCTTGTCACACTGGCGGGCAATTTGTTCCGATCGTCGCATTACCAAGCGGCGGGATGGAGGTCGCAGGGAGGGCAATTGCCTCGTAGGAGCATCCTCCAACGGGGAATTTTGTTGGTGACCCACCATCCAGGCAGGCTCGGACTGGCCCGCCTGTTTGGTGTCTTTATGGGCCGGTAATTTAGTCTAGTCCTTCATACATACATTATCATATGTATAAATTCATATAACACACATTTGTTTATCTGAAGATTGTTTTGCATACTTAGCTGAAAAGAATAGTTTTATGAACTGTACATTGATTTGTTTGTCGGAAAAGGGCCGGTTTTCCTCGTTTCACGGTCTGGATATTGCTTGCTCATCAGTATTATCGCTCATACTTGCAATAATGAAAGGAAGCAAATTCCTCAACTAGACCAGGCGGCGGGCGACTTTTTGAAACTTATACATACGCAACATGACCACTTAGATTGTACTTCGTATAAATTATAATACGCAAATTAGGACTCGGGCCGTAGTAATGTGTGGGGTTTTTGAAAAGTTAGTTGTACGAGAATTTTTGCTTGAGAAAGGGCGTTGTGTCTGTGTGTCTAGTGACTAGTGACTTCGTGATTTTCAATTTTGATTGGTATAAACTTTTTTTTTTGTATCTTATGTTTGTGTATTGGTAACTAATAAATGAGTATGTGGCAGGTCAGGTGGTTGTATAGTGTTATCTTGTTGGGTGTTGAGTAATACTTGCAATGGAAAGTCAAAGCTCAAAAAATTACAAAGCTGGTGGGAAAATGAAAGGTGGTGCCCAGAAGCAGCAAGATAGAAACGACATAAAATGCTGAGCGACGAGGCATCAAAGTGCCAAAAAAATTACAGATTTGTTTCGTGTAGGCCCACTCACTGCCTCTTCGTGATGAAGTGGTTTATGTAATGCCGATGCCTGACAATGACAACTTTATGCAAAAACGTTCCGAACCAATGGTCACTGTTAGGCGAGTAGAAATTGACGCAGTCGAGTTCACATGATCCAACTATCCCCGAATATTTATTTCGATGACCCAAAGGTGACAATGTCCAAGAATCCTTTAAACGTCATCCAATTCAGCCAAACAATGTTGACAATATCAGTTTAGCGTTCACATCGCACAATGAGCTATGCAGAAAAGATAGAATTAAACGGTGGGTACATTTTAAAAGAGTGGAGGAGCACAAGAAAAGCTAATTTCACTGATCCTGTGTAGTGGTACATATGTCAGAAAATGGTTCGGATGTATTCAGACATCTTTTCTCAACTCAAAAAAATCTTAGCACAAAGCAAGTACAAGAAAAAGAGATGTTATTGACAGAGTGATTAAAATCATATACGTTATCGGTAAACGTGGACTAAGTTATCGGAGAGTTAGTGAAGCGGCCTACTCATTAAATGATTAAACTACCGACCATGATTTTTTATTTTGGAGTAGCTTGTCAAATTTGATTCAGTAATCAACAATCATCTTCAGAACTCAATTGCAGAAAGTAAGAAAACGACATAATGATGCGGTGAGTGTTGGCAGTGGAAGGAGTGAGGGAAGATGTGGACTTGTTACTTTACAATTAAGTATATGCCTGTGTATGCCTGATTACTAAAAATTTTATTTTATCGAGCAGAGTATGATCTGCCCCCCCCCCCCCACACACACAATCCTACATTTGGGCTGCCGTTTATGCTACGCCCGGGCCGTTTTTTACCCCCAGTCCGACCCTGCATCCAGGCCTCAATTTTTGATGCTTTTCCTATCTACCCAAGTCTCTTTTGAAAAGTTTATATCATAATATATTGATATCCTAATTGGAATTGCCAATGATTGTTAGATGAATCTAAATAATGAGAATGCCCTTTTTATTCATTTTTCATAAGATTTTGATATTTCATCCTATTATATGCATAATCAATTTACCTTCTGCCATTTGTTGTATTTCTTATGGCCCTTTCCCACTTACGATAAGCTGTAGCATCAGTTTTGTCCAAAGATCTTCACTTTTCAAACAACCCTGTGGCCCAATCAAGGTTCCCCGAGCAACAGTTGCACGTA
>OZ023327.1:24275231-24295231 GCA_964007535.1 Brachyptera risi
TGTGGAAACAATAATATTATACAGGATGGATGGCAGGGATTAGGGATTAGGCTGAGTCAATAGCGTGTGAGACAAAGGGTCAAAGACAAAATCTTTCATATGCTATCATACTAAAATCTGTTCAAAAGGAATTTTAAAAAGAAGTAAAATTCGTTCCTCGTTACCGATAAAAAGTAATGTGATTCCGTTGAAAGTTACTGCTTAATAATAGGAACGCGTTCGCATCAAATTTCCCGAAAAAAGAACTCGTTCTTTTCTCAAGTTCCTACCTAAATCTGGCCCATGACTACCATCCATGTGCCACTGATGAAACTAGTACATTTCATTATGACAAAACCCGTGATAATTATGCTGGTTATTTAGGTTCAATTCAGACTATTCACCAACAAAGCAAAAAAATATTGACACTGTTCAGTAGTCCTGCAAATGGTACAAACCCAATCTAGAACCCCTCTCATGCCTCCCTTTCTCAACATCTCATAAGCTGTTTTTACACTACGTTTTTGCCCGTGGGTCAAACCGCGGTCTGCCCGTGGTTAAAATATTGCTGTGTTCACACAGTACTAACCCTGGGTCAACCCGCAGGAGCTCTAACCCTAGTGCAGGCTAGTGTTGAACCCGCGGGCGAGAATTGCCCGTGGGCAGAAGTTCACTTCTTTCTCACTCTCGTCAAAATTTCAACTCCAAGGTTGAAGGTTCACTCAAGTTTCAAGGTAAATTCTAATTGAATGGATCATGAATGGAGACTAGTATTACCTGCACAATTATCTGCAACACACATGGAATCATAACATATCACTCTATATGGGAGAAAACGTCAAATATGTCCATCATTTCAACTTAAATCTTCGAGTTGAATCGAGGCACAGCTGTCAGTTATAAAACGAAAACATTTTGGCATACACCGCTTTCTATAGTGCTAATTAAATTCGTGCGATTTGTACTGACTCAAGGAGGCATATATGTCAAACACGGTCTTCTATAAATCATAATTTCCTTCAAACAAGCAGTGGCAATACGAATGTGTGTAAACAGTCTCCTTGTTGACCCGTGGTATCACCCGTGGTACAGCTTGTGGTTGAAACTCCGGGGTTAGACCACGGTTGGCCCGTGGGTTTACTGGTGTAGTGTAAAAACAGCTTTAGTAAATAACCTTTTAAGAAAAATAATGGAAAAACAGAAAATTTCTATTTTAGTCTAGATCGATTAAAATGCCTCCTGATCAACTGTATAAGTGGTGAGCATTTTAAATTAACTATTAGTTGACTAACACCTGATTTTTTGTTCCTTTAGGTGGCCCAAATAACTTCATCCAAGATGCTACGTTGAGTATCAGCCTCGGTTATTTCTTCTTTGATATGACATGGTGCCTCTATTATCAGACTGAAGGGCTTACTATGCTTACACATCATGCAGTTAGTATTATATCTATTGGAAGAGTTTTGACCAAAGGGTTTTCTGGCACAGAAGCAGTTGCTGGTATTTTTGGCCTGGAGATAACTAATCCACTGTTACAAGCTCGGTGGTTTCTACGTTCTGCCGGGTACAAAGATAGTCCCTTATATACGGTTGTGGAAGTGATTTTCATGAGTTCGTTCTTTATATTTCGCATCTTATGGGGCAGTGTTTTGACCTACTGTACAGTAATACACCCACGTCCAGATCTGGAATCAAAACTGCAAGCAACTGCTTTTTACATTTTGTCGTGGGTTTTTATGGTATTCGTCATGCAGTACTTCATTGCCAAGTATATTCGAGCACCTCAAAAACAGATTGTTAAAGATACTGGTATATCAAACCCAGAACAAAAACAGGAAAAATCTCTGTAATTATGATTGCTCAAAAGATATTTGTATCTTCAAGACAAGGTAAAACCACCAGCCACTAGTAATGTGTGCTGTCTCAATCTAGTTTAGCTTAGTATATTTACTTATAGCCATATTAATAATGAAAAATACTAATTTTAACTTTTATTTTTCGTTTCACTGGGCATCATTGTGTTTGGACGCTTTAAATGTCTACATTTATTCTAGGCCAAGTTACTTATTTTAGATAATAATTTCCAACTCTGCTTTAAGCATAGCCAAATTAAACACATGATTTAAACCAATTGATTTGTGGTTTTCACCTAGTCAGAGGAAATGTGTTACTTGGCCATGAGAGAAGCGTATTGGATGTCTATGTTCTGTGTTTTTGTAATGCTAGGCATACATTTTTGGGGTATTAGTCCTGACAAAAGAACAAATTGTATCCATGCTTTATACTTTGCCACACATTTTCCCTCTTCAACTCTTGATGACGAGTATTCATTAGTTCAACCCGAGCAGTAATGCTGAATGGCCTAATATATTCCAGATGAACATGACGTACATTCAAGGAGACTGAACAAGTGCAGGAGAAGCCTTATTCTCAAAATTTATGACAAGTAAGATGAGATGAGAATATTGTGGCATTTAATTTTTCATCTCATTTTTTCTAGCCAAATTCCAGCCAGTGGCAGTCTGTGAATATGTCATTAAATATGCTTCACTGCTTTCCTCATTGAATTATCCAAATATTGTTTGTTTTTTTCGATTAATAACAAAGTGAAATACCGAACCCAAGTTTTATTTTGTTGATTGAAAATGAATAAAAACTTGAATTATATTCAGTCAGATGTTTGTGATTGGTGCCCATAGTTTTTTGTGTTGGACAGCTTCTACAGTGCTAGATCTATGTGCAATATTTTCCAGATCACAAGACTCATTTTCACATTTCACTTACCGGGACCGAATAAATAGTGAGGTTTTCAAGTGCAATGTGAGGTGAAATGAAATATAAATGAGTGATTCAAGAATAGCTGTCAGTCATTTTTAGTGAAGTAGCCAAAATCTTGCCTCTTTTACCTCATTTTACATCTAATATATTTTGAGAATAAGGGTTCAGGTCAGAAATAAGTACGGTAGTCTTTGTGTTCTTCAAGAAACAGAATAGTTGGGCCCAAGCATGAATGTTTGTTTACAGTTGAGCGTTGAGAACTTGCAACTCACAACACGCGTTGACCAATCAACGAGCGAGTTCCTCGCATGATCGCAACACAGCGTTGTGTTGTGGTGTTGAAAGATAAACTCGGTTCATGTTTTCAAGTTGCAACGACGCGACCGTTGAAAGACTAGCGTCAGCCGAGAAGTTTGTGTTTGGATATTGAGAAAAGAAACCCAGTTAATTACAGTTTGAACGTGTAATTATATTGTAACGATCGCAAAATGTATCTGTGACTTGAAAATGATTAATTATAACTGCTAAATTCCGTCATTTCTATACAAGCTATGTTCGATCGTACAGCGGAAATTACGTCCTCCAGAATGTCGGTGTGTACATAGTGTAGTGGCTAAGATGCCTGACTCAAGACCGGGTGATCGATGGATTCAATCTCCTCAAGGTGTGATTTCTTTCATTTCTTGAATAGAGTATAACTTGGAACTATATACTGTATTAAACAGAGAATGATTATAAGAAAATGGGAAAAATTTAATAGAAACAATTCTAGACATATTTAAGCCAATATTATGGTGATAAAATATAGAGAACCTATAATAAGGTTGACAATAAATAAATATCGACATCAGCGATTCTGAAGTACTACTATCACACATCGCTAGACACATTCGAGTGTTGAACGCGTGTTGCAAGTTGCTCAACGCTGAAGTGTAAACGAACCTAGTCTCATTAGGGTGCTGGTTCTATGGAAAGTGTATGTTTTGTGTTGGTTAGCCAACAAGGAAAATATTCAATGAAACCATTTCCTATTATACAAGCACTTTGTCAGTCAATACAATTGAGACAAAAACTCTCCTGTCCAGAAATTATTCATATTCTTTCCTTGTTTGTTAGCATTTCTGCTATGCAGCATTGTGATCATTTTGTTTATTTGTGAACGTTATGATGCTGATGCACAGAAATATTGTTAGGGATTTAATACAATGTGATTTTCTGTTACGATATTTGCTCAGCTTTTATTAAAAATTGAAGGCCTTTGATATTATTCTATTTTCGTTGTTGAATTTTTTTTTTCAGTGACATCAAATGATTATAGAATTGATCAATATTTTAAGGTATTACCCACTATGGTAAATTGTATTTTTGTAGATACTCTACGAATTGTTGATAATATTTGGGCCAAAGGCATTTTTTTATTGCCATGTTGATATGACCTGTGGTGGTGATGGCAGTGATAGTGTGTTGTGGTTAGCCTAGTAAGTAATAACAGTTGGCCAATACCCTAGATGAGTCATTCTTGTACTTTCCAGTTATATCCAATAAAAAAATAGATTCGGTATTCGAAATACCATACTGACTGCCATGCTAGAACAATGCTTCTCCTTATTTTCCAGCAATACTTGTCAGTAATATGTAGAGAGAATGTTCTATTGGTTGTGCATTACCGCAAAACTTCTAGGCTGCTATTTTGGATAGTAAAGGAGATATTGTTTACCAAAATTGTTCAAGGTATTTCATCATGTTCAAGCTATTCATGAATGCAGGTAGGCCTATAAGGATGAATTATTTAGGTTATGCTTTCCTTGCACCGTAGAACGTAGACATTCAGGATTGAAGTTGGGATGAGTTTCAGTTTTTTGCATATTTTCTATCTGCGGTATCCTGATTTTCGTTGATTTTTGTGCGAGTAGAGCTTATAGGCACATTGATCAGCATCATCTGAAATTTATTCCTCAACTTGCACGATGTTGAATACGCAAATAATCTCACATAACTGGAAGTCCAAACTTATTTAAATTGTAATCATTAGGCAGAGCACAAATACAACAGAATGAGCAATAGTAGCAAACGTAAGCTGAAATCAGCCAGAAGAGCACATAATGAGCATCATGTTAGAATCTGATACCGTAACGCTAAAATAATGCAGAATCGAATGCGACATATAATGTGTTAAAAACATGCCTGTTTTCATTGGGCCTTGAATGTAGACCATCAGGCATGCTTGTAGCCCGGCAGGTATTGTGGGTTTACAAGAATCTGAAATTCAATTGATTTTCTTGAAATATTACGTAGACCTATTGAACATATTCAAAAATTGAATCTCTGGAATATCACGTATTATAATTTGAAAGTTTGCTGCCGCTCTCTCTGGCTTATTCAGCTCTAAAGTTTGGATCCGACTTTGAATCGAGTATTCCTTATTTCCTGGAGAGAATGTTGATGTACTTGTGATTTGACAGCATGCATGAGATATTTGTATTATTCTGTGTGAAGATCAGCTACTAAAAATCAATGTACTGTTTTTTTTTTCAAACTTTCATTGAAACCAATTGCTCTCAAATGACTGAAGATGTACCCAGTGTCAACATACACATGGCTTGGTTTCACATTGAATTGCATGCCACGTCGTAAGGAAGGAGAGTCTTCCTGTATTATCGTATGGCTTCTCTAAGCAGCTGTTTTAATATTTCCAATGCCATTTTGAGCCCATTGCTATTTTGTCGAAACTCTTTTGGCTGTGATGTTACTGAATCTATTGAAAATATAATTTGATTTGTTGATGGAGATGGTGATGATTATTGTTTGCTCAACAACCCCACCAACAGCTAAGTTATAAGGGAGTACAAATGAGCAGGTGATTATGAAATTATAAAGTGATGATAAGTGAAAGGACGTTTACAAAAATCCATGCCTTATGCGGGACTCGAACCCACGCCCAACGGTGACTTCAGTTTCTGAAGCGGTGCCTCAGCTGATTGAGCTACCGAGGGCGGCATATCATTTGTTTCGTGTAGATTAAAAGTAAACCTGAAATGCGTGTCTGTTGCCTGTTGTTAAAGGTTTTTTTCTGTTTCAATTTGAGCCGATTTAAAGTTTCGCTGAGTGAGTGCCTCTTATAAGCGTCTGACACCATTGGGGAGTCCTAAATGACGTGCCGTATGATGACCAAGTGGGCTAGCTACGTAGAGCAAACCCAAGACACGGTGAAATGTCGTAACAAATACGGTCGAGTTGGAATCATGATTCAAGAACCATCTGAAACATTGACTCTGGTTTTCCCAGTCTAGTACTACATACTTTTATGTGAAGTTCATACATTTGTACCTCTACTGTTGTAAATATAAGTATGTCTTATAAGCCTGAAGCTCCATGCAGCTATGGTTCGGTATCAAGCCACCCAACCATAGCTGCATGGAGGCTAGCTTTCCTTGATGCACACATTGGTTACAGAAATCATAACCACCTAGACAAATTTCCAATTTACCATTTTTTTATATCATTTTTTCATTTCACATATAAGTCAAACTGAAATTTGTCCTTTAAGACACTGCTTTAGAAAACGGAAGCTGACCTCCAGACAGCTCAGTCAGCTAAGAAATTCTTTAGAAACCGTAGTCACCATTGGAAGGCATGGGTTCACTTACCATCACTTCATAGTTCCATTATAACCTGCTCATTTGTACCCCCAATTAACATATCTGTTGGTGGGGTCATTGAGCAAACTGTAATCAATCAGTTAGTTTGGAAAATGATATTGGTTGGGGCGTGGATTCGAATCCCGTACAAGGCGTGGGCTTTTATCAACATCATTCATCTGCTCATTTGTACCCCCAAATATACTAGGTATTGGTGGGGTTGTCGAGCAAACAATGATAATAATACTGTAATTAAAAGCTTGCTCAGATTACATTTCATAAAAGTGATGAGGTTGTCTAGCTGCACTATTCCCTTTACAAATTATTCTCAGTCACGGCCTGGGGACTGGTAGATTTAATTAATCAATGACTTTCTCCAGTAATATTAATTTGTAACATTTCTGTGGTAATGTTGAGTTCACTGGCTTCATTCCAATTTGTGACAATTGTGCATCCTTCATAAAATGAAAGGAATTATGGTTACATTTCTAAAAATAATTGTTTGTAGCTTTGAATGTCAAATAGATTGTGAATTGGATGTTTTTAGATTACCACCACTGGTTACAAACATGTTATTATCTAATTAATCTCAAGTTTATGGTTTTTATTGTTATCTTTTTAGAAAATTCCATCAAGTTTATTTGATAATACTTCTATGAGAGTAGTGGTGTGTTCAATCTACTCTGTTAGTAGTAGGAGGCTTATTTATTCTCCTAATGATAATACGTTATTGTTACATGAAGAAACTTTGTTAACATCTTATATAACATTAATACTAAGCATTCTATTAAAGTATTTTATACTTTTCAGCTGTTCATTACAATATATACAGATCTTTAGCTAAATCAAATCTACCCCATACGTTGTTCTTGCATTTCTCCGTCTTTTTGAGCATAATTCATGATGGGCGACCGAATCTAAGCCCAGAATGCTAGATCCTGTTTTCAGGAAGGTACTGCAACTTCCACTATAATATTGGTGATTCTAGATTGCCCATAGCTACTTGGATATTGTATGTATGGAAGTACAACTCGTCAATTGTTGTATTGTATTCAAGTATTTAAATTATTAAAGCTTGATATTATTTGTTAGGTAATGTTAAATGGAAATCTCGTCAATAATAATTTCATACGAGCCTATATTTTGTGACCTGAATATTTTACATCATAATCGAATGTCAATAACTTTAATTAAGTTGTCATGCCCTTGTTATTGCTATATTTAGCTGCGTGCCCTTATATTCTTAGTTTGGGTTTTGTTTCATGTTATATAGAATCAATATCGGATAATTCAATATGGATATAGGCCTACCTTTGTTTTGATAGATCTTCAACCATTTGTATATTTGAAGTTCTCCTGACTGAAGATAGCATGCATCCTGAAGATAGAGCAGCTTATGCTGAATATTGCCGATTTTGTAGTTGTTTCAGCTTCAAAATAAAGTCTCAATAATAAAAATACTGCTTATAGGCCTACCCTACATTAGCATCATCTAGAAAGGATAAAAACACTTCAAAATTTACATTCATACAATCCCCCAAATTCGTTGCAGATCTATCAACCAAGGCGTCTCCATAGTTGGTGATATGGTGGGTTGAATGTGCCACCTTTATAGTGTCTATGTGATGATTTGCCACTGTAATATTAATTTTATTCCCAAATAGTCATGTCATGTGTGTAAAGATGATCAGCAGTTATGCAGGCATTATGGAAATAATTGTTGAATAGATGTGTTGTTGCCTTTACAATTTAAATACATCCCTTGACTATCTATCCTCGATATCTGAAAAAATATTATTGCCAAGCCTTGTTGTAATACTGTATCAATAAATTGTAGAAACAACACCTTGCGTGTGTATAACATTGCCTTTATCAGTGGGTACCATGTATAGTTTGTGTTTAAAATACGCCTCCTAGGAACGTGGGGTAATGTGTTTGGAAGTCCCCCCTACTTGAGACTGCTCTGAGGAGAAATAGATTTGGCCAGGAGGATTTTACTTGAAACAATTATCATAAAATGTTCAATCAGATTGATGATATGTCAGGAGAGACGAATTTTATAAAAATTAATAATACATGTGAAAAATGTAGGTTGGAATCTGAGAGCAAGATACTTTTGCCAAACAGTTTTAACTAGCCGTGGAACAGATGAGATAATCTAGTGTGCACGTTTGTATGGATCGTCAGTATTTTAGTATATACTTCTGTAAAGTGTATGAAAGAAATTTTCACTACTCAGTAATTGTTCGAATCGAAAGTCGCTACAGCAGTCTATGTATTGTTCACGCTGAAAATGTACGCTGTGGGAAGAATCCCCTTGGCCATGTAAAGAATCAGCCTAGTCTATGTATGTTCTCTATGCAATTGCAATATTGTTTAGCTAATTAGCCAATCTTACTTGCATAACTTGCTGATAATGCTACATTAAAAACGAAGACTCTAGTTTCTCAATTATCTCATATTTATCTATTTCTCTAAACATTCAAACTTGAAATAATCATTATTCTTACAACAAACTACTGAGAGTGTACATATATAATGTATGTATTATCAAACATGTACCTTATCTGGATATAAAATAACCACATGGCACATAGCTATAAAAAAATGAATTTTATGGTGTCTTTTGTTTCACTTTCCTTATCACCATCATGTATCCTGGTATGCCTTCTATTTTATAGCTAACCAATCACTGTCAGTGTGAAAGTTTGTAACTGATAACAGTACTTATTGAAGACATCATTCCTGATGTATCTAGCACCCAGAGAGCAAAAATTTCCTGCGTGGGAGAATTCACCAATATCTAGTTCTCCAAACAATTATAGACTCTCTCGACTGATCACTCCACGTACGAACTACACCCGTTATCCTTACATGTAGCTTCCTCCTCTGAAACTTGGAACAAATACTTGACACTCGTACATCGTGCTCACTTTCATCGTTTCCTCTCATATGGTCGGACACCTCAATCTAGTGAAAGACACACTATTTTATACTAGGCCTACTGCGTGTAAATTATTTACTTCAATTGGAAAAGCATGCTTAATTTCGTTACTGCAGTGACGAAATTAAGTATGAATGGTTGTAATGACTAAATAATACGCTTCACATATTCTTCTCTGCTTTCTCTCTCTCTGAGTGTAGGCAAACAACTACTCCAAAAATATTAATACATGGTAGGTTCCGGAATGGACTCTTCATTCGAATTATTCTCCTGAATTTTGATCGCTGTAGGCCTAGATATGGACCAGTAGAAGATCAGGAATAATTTGAATTTTTAACTAATGAGAAACGTCACATTCTACGTCAGGAACATTTACGTCACTGTACCGAGTGCTGCTGCTGTAGTCTGACGGGCAATAACTATAACTAATAGTCCTAGTTCGACAACGACGACGAGGCTTGGCTACATCATCAGTCTTTGGTATCAGCCAACATCAAAAAAAGGACGCGCGGGCGCCCGCGTCTGGCGGCTGGCCCTCTGACAGTCACAATAAGATGGCGTCAGGCATCGGTGGTGAGTTTGGTCTTTGGTTTTAAAATATAAATGAAATAGATTGTCAATCTTGAGTCCCATTCTCATGACTATCATTTTTACAGAAAAAACAGCAGTAGAAGAAACCAAGGAGGCTCCGTCTGCTGGAAATCGGTCTACCAGTGCCACTGCCGTGCAATATGTACGTAGGAATTTGACCACAATATTAGGCCCACTCAACAATAGGGACATTGATTTTGTACATTAAGGTACATTAAGGTACGTTTACTCTCAAGCTTTGCGGTAGTTGCAACATGCTTTGAGCAACCGGCAACTTACGCTCAGCGCACGAATAGGTTTTGAGCGCTGTGACAACGTCATAGTTAGACTTGGAATTGCGGTTATGTTACCAAGAAAAACTATTTAAATTTACACCATTATGTATCCACTCAAAATATATGAGCTTCTTAGTATTGTTGGACCATTAATTACCCAAATAAGGGTGTCGAAAACTGATATAATATCTCGTGCAGACCAAATTTCGTTGCAGACGTGAATAGCCGTCGAAAAGTTGGTTCTGACAGATCAAAAAACAAACCTGGCTGTGATGAATATCGTGACGTATTGTTGGTCTTAACGCAGTTGCAAGAAGAAAGCAGAAGCAAAGATGAACCAAGTTGATCTCTTGGCGCATGTTGCATGCAATCCTGAGAAACTCGCTCTCTGATTGGTCAGCGCACGTTGCCGGTTGCTCAAAGCATGAGAGTAAACGTACCTTTAAAAAATCAATGATATGTGTGTCTTAAATTGCCATAGGCCCCCTGGGTCTACGAGACTGCTTACCTAGGCCTAGCCTAATATGTACACATAGTTATAGGCACACTGAAATTATTTATTGTGGGTAGGCCTAGACGTGTTTTGGAACACAAATTGGTGCATCAAACAGAGTTCAATTGTTCTATGATTAAGGTAAAACATTCTAAAATTGATTTGTAGACCTACATCATGTATTTATTAATTACAGAAGATAATGGCCGGTGTCAAGGACTCACATGGAGATGCCCCAAAGAAATCACGGGTTGATTTACAATCCCTACCTACTCGACAATATTTAGACCAAACGGTGGTTCCAATACTATTGCAAGCAATGTCAACGCTATCAAAGGAAAGGCCACCTGATCCAATTAGCTTTATTGCTGCTTATTTATTAAAGCACAAGGCTCAGTATGAACCTTCAACGCCTACTCCAGCACCAACAACGCCATCTACAAAATAAGAAACTTCCATGTGAAATATTGTGTACAAAATTGCATATAACAGTCAATTAATAGAAAATAGTGATGCTACGTGTAAGATTTTAATTTGAAGTATGTAGGTGGTGTGATTTTTAAGAAATTCTGTCACGTCATCTTTCAATGATTCATATTCTACCAAGTTTTTTAAAACTCATCCCATTTCATTGATATGTATATGTGTTCTTTTGTAATAATGATTGTTTTTTACGAACTTTTTAAATGAAAGGGGAGGCAAACGTTCGAGATAAGCTCAATCGTTCACATAGTCAATCGAGCGCCTAGTTCAATAGGTCTTATTGGCATTAACATAAGATATTTCATTCAGTAACAAAATGGATCAAAAATCAAATTGCTGTTTTCAACTGTGGTCTTGAAATTGAGAGTTCAAGGCTTGAAAGTTTCTAATGCTCTAGCGAGCAGGCTAATGGAACAAAATTGTTTGTGTAGTCAGTCGCTAGCCGAGTTCAGTAGGCCTATGTGTGTTTACTTCAAATTCTCTATGGCATTGGAAACAAATTTGATTATTGAGGGTCACACCATGAAAACTTGCGTACCGGTATGCCTGCAGTCTCTGAACAATGATTGCGTATAATGATTGTCTAACTTGATATTTGGTTGACATGTGCTTACTTGATATTTTATTGACATGTGTTTACTTTTTCATATTGTAGGCCTAGTTCTTGTCAGTTTGCCAGTACAGCAAATATAACTTCATTATTTTTATGTACAGCCAAAATAATTATACTTCATTGTGTGTTACTGTTTTATACTAATGGTATATTAGTGGACTATTATATTTGTAATGTACAGTCCGTAGCCAGGGTACATAAAACATGCCATCAATTGTGTGCCGCGAGTATTTTTTAATAAAATCTTGGGTGAATTTGTCATACTCGGTACCACACATGATTATTCGAGGAACGACACTAACCTGACCACTAACCCCAACCAAAACGACACCAACCTTTGAAAAAAAATTTGGCACAGAGTTACTCAAAATTACCAAATCTTGAAATAAATTTACTGTAATCCAAGTACGTACAAATAATTATTCTCATTGAAATGAGCTATGAACCTCTCTGGTTGTGGAAATATTCCATCAGACAGGATCAACACTGGATTTTTTTTCTATAAATTTAAACTGATTGTGGGATGTATCCAATGTATGCCATTAAAAATCAATAGGATTTTCAAAGGACTCTCTAGGACCATAGCTACATATTACTTTACTGAGGTACGTTACTCCTGCGGTCGATATCGACATATGCTCGTTCCGATCGTGGCGGCCATATTCAATCTTTACAGATAGAATACAGAAGGAATTGCTTCGAAAATGTTCAATATGGCGGAAACTTTCTAGTTTGCAAAGCGGTGTGAAGCTACTGGTGAGACACAAATATGTACGTCTTCTTAACGTTGAGTAACGTACCTTGGTAATATATATCTATAGTAGGACAAAGCAAACAATTATGCAAACCAATGGACAACATACATTTCTAAAGTAAGCGTACAATAAATAGTATCCCACTCCAATTAGAATAATTACTTTCAGTTTTGAACTCATACCTTTGCTTCAGAGACTAGTATGGCTATTAATTTGGCTACCTTTTCTACTTGTATGTTCTACGTTGAAAATCCATTGAATTTTCGTGGCGATTCTCAAGATTCTTAATGATGTTCGTCGAAATCATTAGACAAAGTACAAATGTATTAAATAGTGCTTTCGACACTGTTAAGCCTATTAGATGAACCGTGCAAAGATGTGCTGGGTCCTCTGCAAGTTGCAATTGGATATTTTGACCATGAATCATAAGTGTGACATGGCTGAAAAACTAAACAAGATATATGATATTCCAGAATTATACGCTTTTTGACGTAGACTTCATGAATTTGTATAGTGTTTGCTGAATGAATTCACATAGGCCTCTCCCAGTTTTATTTTGCTTCAAATATTTCGAGCAATATTCATGTTCATGCTCAATCTGCTTTCTGTTAGTCAAAACTTGATAATGTTGTACCGGTACGTAAGTCATCTACTTCATTACACAATACAAATTGATGGCTTATATTATATATATAAATCTCAAACCCAGATAACCTATTAAATTGGGCCAGGGGGTGTTTCCACCAGTTTTTCTAGGGCAGACTTCTCATATCAATTGGTTCCTGCCAGTTCTGACTTCTTCCACCTCTTCTCCACTATTGCTAGGCCTATCCTCTGTTTCTTCTCTTCCTACGAGTTCCCTCCATCATTCTCTATTCTCCCACCATCTCTTGTCTTCCACTTCTTCCCATTTTTGTCCTCAGTTGACTACCCCACACCTCACTCCCTCCTGCCACCTTTCTCTTCTTGGTCTTCCAACTTGTCTCCTAGCTCTATTGTTGTGTGCTATCTCAAACATCGCTCTTGGTATTCTCTCCTTTTCCATTCTTTGCAAATGCCCGTACCACCTAACCCTCCTAAGTCTCTCCCTTTCCACTCACACTTCGTTCCTTATATTTCGTTCGCTTCTCTTCTTCTCCAACTTTGACACTCGGTATATAAGTTTTAATCTTCATCACTTCAATAGTTCAGTTCAACATGAATACATGCCAGTTGATATAGTAATTGAACTGAATGAGTGAAACCCGTTCAGTTTTCAACTGTAGCAGTCATAATGGAATTTGTTCCATCACAACGAGGATCAATTTGAAACGTGCTATCGTTATACTCCTATATAATAAATGGTCTGTGATCACCCATCAGCTTTCCAAGTAAGCCCAATGGTTATTTTTTAATCATCTCGGATTTTTTCCTTTTTAAATTTGGTTGACGCACTATAATGATGACTAAGATCTGTTGGCGTCGAATGAATGATTGATGAGATGAAGGTTTCTTAGGTATTGGGAAGGAAGCAGTCGTGGCCTATATTGTGGGAACCATCCCGGCATTAGCCTAGACTACAGAGGGAAACCACGAAAAAACCCTGTAAAGAGGGACGGTGGCAGGGATCGAACCAGGTCCTTATACGTCCCTTCACCTCCCGGATCACATGAAGCGTGTGCGTTAACTACTCGGCTGCATGTTCCGGTATCTTGAATTCATTAGAGAAAGAATCGTGCCATGCACCCTCGCTAGCTCGGTCAGCTGAGGCACCACTTCAGAAATTGAAGTCGGGTTGGGTGTGGGTTCGAGTCCTGCACAAGGTATGGGTTTTTGTAAACGTCCCCTCACCAATGATCATTTCACAGTTTCATAATCATCTGCTAATATGTACCCCTGTATATCCTAGATGTTGGTGGGGTCGTTAAGCAAACAATCATCATAAGAATCGTGTGGTCTTACTGCGCATCTACGATGAGATTACTTGTGCCAATATCAAATAATCTCGTCATTGTTGTATGATCGCTCTTAGATTTATGGATGTTGATTTGTTGGAATACTTATTGGATATCAAGACTTTAATCTGTGATGATGTAATCTATCTGTAATATAATCTGTAATGAATAAATTGAATAATACAAATAATGATTAATAAACAGTTGTATTAAGAGTGAAAACAAATTGTATGATTGCAAATATGCATATTTTCATTGATTTTTAGATGAGCATAGCAAAGACTCCATCCCACTCTTATCCAGCTTTGTCTTTTTTTTTTTTTTATATAAGCACTGCACAGGTCACATGGGTCGACTGATCAATATGAAACTTCTTTTGTACGAGCAAACTTGTACAACTTAGAACTGTATAGTTTTGGGAATTAATCGGTAGGATAGATTTTGAGAAATATCATGTCAAAGGTTTTAAAAAACCCATAAGATTATACGCTGGGTAAGAAAATTTTAAAAAATGAAATCTCCAAAAAAAGAAAATTTTCTCTGAGTGTTCAAACATGAATGATACACATAACCACCATTCTGTAAGCAATTCGAACCAGCCGTTCTGAAGAAAAGAATTCAAATAACTGTTTTTATTCATCAAATACATGGAAATGAGCCAAGATTCACTGCTTTCTAGATTCAATATTTGCCCAAGAATTAACTATAGGCTTCTGTCAAGTTACAAATGACAAACAATCGTTACCATAGCAACACAGCGAACTGGTGGACTACCAAACATTCTGATACGTCAATTCCAACTGGTGCACATTGTTGTCTGTCTCTTGCAACAATGTGTGACGTCACTTGACAGAAGCCTATTCTTTATATTTGTCAAGGTGTATGGAATACCAGACAAGATAAAGTAGCAATTAAATGAAGGACAAAGTGTGTAGAATACCAGACAAGATAAAGTAGCAAATGTAGGACTCTTATTATACCTTATATTCAGATATCTCGCTCATCTTACAACGCATATTTCGCGTTTGCCTATGGGCAAACGCGAAATATGCGAATTATGATTCATTTTGTTATCATTTATTACAAGTGGATTGATTATCACCATATTATATTTTGATTAAACTGGATTGATTATCACCATATTATATTTTGATTAAACTATAGTTTAATCAAAATATAATATGGTGATAATCAATCCACTTGTAATAAATGATAACAAAATGAATCATAATTTTGAGATTACTTGTACATCAACGTGTTATTTCAGAAACAAAGTGGTCAGGTTAAGATGGTTTAATTTTCAAATAATCCTGTGATGTAGGGCGCTCATTCTTAATCATTTGGAAAATGATGCTCTAACCTGCTCAAGTCAACTGGTATAAAACCAACTCCCACAGACATACCTGGGAGCCAATGTGCAAAACAAATGTTTTTGTTCCGAGTCGACGAGTTGGAGATCAGAAACATAATAAATCTCAAATACACTAAAAGCTCGTCTGGCCTGGATGGGGTCCCCAGCAAACTTCTGAGAGCTTGCTCCCTTCTTATTAGTAAGCCTCTGACTAGTGTGATAAATGCTTCCTTTGTTGAAGGTATCTTTCCTTCCTCTTTAAAAGTGGCAAAAATCATACCCATTCATAAAAAGGGAGATAGGTCCAAGGCAGAAAACTATCGCCCAATAGCGTTACTGTCTGCTTTTTCTAAAATCTTCGAGGTTGCTCTCAGCAGACGTCTCATAAACTTCTTAGAGTGTCGAAACTTAATGACTCCGTCCCAGTTTGGCTTCCGTGAGGGTAAATCGACCAGTCAAGCCATATACACCTACATTAAGGCGATCTGTACCAGGCATTAGACGAAAGAAAAGTCACAGCGGGTCTCTTCTACGATATGTCGAAAGCTTTTGACTCTATGCACCACAGCATACCGTTCAACACCCTTGCCACAATGGGGATAACAGGAACAACTCTAAAATGGATACAGTCATTTCTCACCAACAGACAGCAGTGTGTGGAACTATAGTCACAGGAGAGAGAGTCAAAGTAATTGATCCGAAAAAAGAACGACAGACATAAGTGTACCGCAAGGCACTGTGCTGGGCCCCCTTCTGTACATCATATATGTTAATTACCTCCCGGAAAGCCTAGGCAATGGCACGATTTTAATGTACGCTGACGACTCGAGTCACCTTATTACAGCCGACACCATAGACTCTCCAGCAATACGAGCAAATGAAGCAACCAACAATATGCAGGAGTGGTGTAGCAAGGCAGGTCTTATTCTTAATTCTAGTAAGACTACATTTATCAACTTTCACACTACGCAACGACTGCTAGACCAAAGTCCACAACAGAAGTCTAGTTGAGGCTCAAGAAACCAAGTCCCTATAGGCATAATAATCAGCGCATACACTTAACTGGTCTTCACATTCATCAAGTAACCAAAAAGATTGCATCAGCTCCATTCCTCATACGTAACCTTCGCAAGCAGGTGAGCTTGAGCACTTTAAAACTCGTGTATTTTGGAAATGTATATTCCCACTTATCATATGGCATTATCTTCTGGGGATATTCCCACCATGCCAATAGATTATTCATGATGCAAAAGAGGGTAGTGCGGGCCATGATGGGCGTCTCACATAGAACCACATGCAGACCCATTTTTAAATCACTCAACATTTTAACCTTACCTGCAATATACATATACAGCTTGATCATATTTACCAAACAACATGGAAATCAACCAACAAACATATCTATCCACGATCATCAAACCAGAGGCAGAAATAATATCCACATCCCTGCACACAATCTGGCACTTCACAATAAGAACCCTGAATTTGCAGGAGCCATTCTTTACAACAAGTTACCACAGACGCTGAAAACCATGACTGACAATAATCTCAAGCTATCTCTTAAGCGTATCCTCCTTCAGCTATGCCCTTACACCATCAACGAGTATTTACAATATGAATTTTTACGGGACACTTTGTAACCATATTATCAAAATAATTATAGATGTATTTAATGAATTCTTGACATGTTCTACAACTGGTTCTACTTTGTCTAACAACTCTGTACTACATTATGTTCTACTGAATAAATAAAATTATTATTATTACCGTATTATTATTTGTAAACTAGGTTGACTTTTGGCTAAATTGATTAGAGTGCTTTTATTAAATGTATACAATAGTTGTTGCAATCTGGTGAATAACCTGATGCATCGGACTATTGTACAGCACATACGCATAATATCGCGTATTGAGTGAAATGTCAGCATTCCTCAACATTTTCCATTAACTCACTTATGAAGCTGACTACACTCGATCAAAGTCCACTAGCGAGTGTATTGTTAGCTTTACATAAAGATCACGAGTGATCGCCCTGATTGTACTAGGAGCTACTAGAGACAAGATGTACGAGTGTTCATGTGAGTAATAATGAAGAATTTATAGTTTTAACAACCTCTTGATTATTTCGTGCCCCAGCCCTTTTCAATCCATAAAATCATGACTCCATTTGAAGAAGTGAAAATCTATCTCGAGTAGGCTGTCTTATGTAAATCATATCTGTAACAAGATTTGTAGACTATGAGCAGAACAAAGTGAGGTATAGTCGGGACATTGGGGAGCATTCATAAACAGTTCATCATAGATTTCACTTCTTTTGAAATAACTCGATAGTTAATAAATTTGAGATTTTTTCATATATATACGTATATATATTGGGTTTAGCGACGCACTATAATGATAACTAATTTAAAATCATCTTCATTTTGATTGACAGGTCTTGAAAGTGCACGGAAGTTGATTTAGTGAAATTGAACAAATTTCCCCGCAAGGAGACTTTCTAGTCATGTTATTATGGTTGGTATTTTTCAATAATTGCATCCCACTTCATATCTTGATAGGATAAATCCTACAGGCATATTGGAACCTGTGCACGCTTGCGTTGCAGCATGAAGGGATATTATCAACAAATCCCTTCAATCCTTGCAGTGTCCAGCATCTAACTATTGTTTTTAGAATTGAATAAAAGATTGAAAATACAATATAGGGAGTTCACCGATGATTAGCATGTTGAAAGCTACAGGAACACTAGTGATGCAACAAGAAGCTCAAGTTGTTTACCAGCACATGTACAATAACAATGTCCCAAAAGCAATAAAGTTCTATTTCAAAATCAGAAGAATATTGGACGAAATTTCGATACCTGTGGAGACTGGAATGGCTTAAGGCGGATTGTGGAGGGGAATCTGACCATAAAAAACGTTGTAGCACATAGAGGAGCGTTCGAGAGAGGGAATTTGAGAGTTTTTGTAGATTGGTTTTTAATTAGTATCAGTATTTTTTCAATTAGAAATTAGTATTTTTCATTTATTGTTTGATTTTGCTATTTAGTTTAAGGCCTTGCCACCGCGCTTTTGTGCAACTGTAAGTGTAAACGATAAATGAATAAATAAAATGTAGCTGAGTAGTTATACGCACTCGCTTCATGTGATCCGGGAGGTGAAGGGACGTATCGGGTCTGGTTCGATCCCTGCCACCGCCCATCTTTACAGGGGGTTTTCGTGGTTTCCCTCTGTAGTCTAGGCTGATGCCAGGATGGTTCATACAATATAGGCCACAACCGCTTTCTTCCCAATACCTAAGAAACCTTCATCTCATCAATCATTCATTCATTCGACGCCAACAGATCTTAGTTATCATTATAGTACGTCGTTAAAACCCAATACAGCTCAAGTTGTTATTAAACAGTCATATCAATCTATGACAGTAGGTAACAATGTGTTGACTAATCCAATAGTAATACCACTTCAGACATAGCCATTAGCCATAGCTATTATTTGTATGAATTCATTTTAGAACTGGATACTAAATAGTTGACACACATAATTGATTCAAGTATTGAAACAATTTATTTTAATGTAAATATTGAACAGTTGCAAGCCATATGAAATACAAACTGTAAGGTTTATGAAAAATAGCACAAAATATTTGAATAATTCAACAAAATAAGTTAATGATTCAATTGTCAAAAACCAAAAACTGAATTTAGCATGCAATCTGTCTCAAAAAGTACAAAACATGGGTCTTGCACTTGGGAGGAATGGTATAGGTCAAATTAGTAGTAATCTTTGCCACTAGGTGTCTCGCGTTGCCATGGCCCAGATAACACGTATATGCCATGAAAGTATTGCAGCGCATCTGACTCCAGCCCAGTTCGCAGGCCGTCGGTGTCTTTTTTCAATTGGTGTCCCGAGTGCAAGGTTATGGGGAAGGTCATTTTGGTTTTCATGCAAGTTTTTGGAATTGAATAAATAAAATTTCTAGCTTGCACCAATTTCGTCAATAACTGATATCAGGTGGACTATACCATTTCCCCTGAATTGTGAGACTCGCAAGACACAGACTATTGAACAAAGTGAAACTAGACAGTGGTTTTCAAAAGCACCACGGATTTGGAACGAAACAAAGCCCTAACCAAAGTTGAAACCAGATAAATAAGTAAAAGCAAA
>OZ023327.1:24297731-24299924 GCA_964007535.1 Brachyptera risi
AGTTTAATTTAGATGTTGAATTCAACCCTTTATACAAGTGAACATGTAGATTATCGATGAAATACAATTTTTCTAGTAATATTTCCTCTCGAGCACAGATTTTTCAATACCAGGCCTATTATTTATTTTTTTATTTTATTTTATTGAATCCAAAGATTTGTACATGGCACAAATATAGGAAGTATAAAAACTAACAAATAGATATAAAAATGAGTAGATAGAAGAATAGATTGAAAAAGACAGAATGATATATATATATATATAATAGTACAATGATGGTCTAATGAGATTTTGAAGTAAGGAATTCGTTGAGGTCATAGAAGGGGTTCTGGAGTAGGAAATATCTAAGTTTGTATTTGAAAGATGAGAGTTTGGTGAGGCAGTTATATGGGCAGGTAGTTTATTGTAAATGGTTGTGCAAAGATGGAGAGGGCTGTGTCTGAAAAAAGCGTGGGAGTGTGTTAGAGAACGGATAGAGTTACTGTGACTGGTAGGGTAGTTATGGATAGAAGCATTTTTGGGAAAGAGGCTGGAGTTGGAGTGAACATAAGAACTGGCAATTTGGATAAGAGTACATGTGAGGGTGAGAATTTTTAGCTTTGTGAAATGTGATTTACATGAGGAACTGCGAGAAATACCGGAAATGATGCAAATTGCCTGTTTTTGCATAATGAATATTCGCTTAGCTCCTGGGGAGGAACCCCAGAAGAGAAGTCCATAGGAGAGATGAGAATGGAAATAGGCATGGTAGACAAGTAAGAGGGTATGAGGATTGACAATTTTTTTGAGTCGACGAAGAAGGAAGGAAGCACTTTTAATTTTAGCTGCGGTTTTCTTAATATGTTGGGACCAGTCTAGATTGGGGGTTATATGAATTACGAGAAATTTTGTCGATGAAGTACTGGGGATGATTTTACCATCAACACGTTTAATGGGGACACGATGGGTGGGTTAGATTTATTGTGGAAGTTCATGAAAATTGATTTAGTGGTTTGCAGTGCAAGTTTGTTATTTAAGCAATATGAGGATATTAGTGAAGTTTGACAGTTGGCAGTTTGAATGAGGGAAATGAGAGAGTTGATTCTTGGTGTGGTTAATAAATGATTCGTATCATCAGCAAATTGGAAGAGATGTCCGACATGTAATAATTGAGGGAGGTCGTTAACATAGAGTAAAAATAAGAGAGGAGATAAGACAGAGCCCTGAGGTACACCTTGTTTAACAAATTGTGGGTTTGAAATGTAGGGTGCAGAGTTGGATCTCAAAGTACTGAATTGAATTAAAACAAAAACAACTTCATCTGATGCACTTCTAATGATCTCTAGCGGGCTTCATATGATGCGTGTTGTGAGCGTAGTGTCAATCTACGAGTGGCCGGGGGTGGATTCAGAAACAGGAGCTACATGGTGAAACTTCGGGTACGTAGCAGATTGAAAACTTGATACATGACCAGCGAATCAATGACGTCAAATACAGGATTTTTGCTTGAAGCTTGACTACTTCTGTCGACAATCCGTGGCGGAAGACGCAGTAGCGTTCCGCTGATTGGTGGACACTCACAATACGCGTCATGTAGAGCTAGCTTCACAGACATCTACTAAAAAGCCAAGGCACAATAGTTAAACAAGAAGAGCAAGTAAATAAAATTGCTAACACCATAAAAATATGTATATATTAAACTTGACCACTAATTTGTCAACATTGAAAATTCACTCTAGGCCTAAAATACTCTGAACTTCTTTTGAGAAAGCATATTGGCCAAAATATTATAGCTCAAAATTCTTCTCCATCACATAACAGTTTTGCAATAAAGGTGTTTTGACATAAAATGAAGTATTAATAGTGAGTTTATTACTAAACAAGAATCACCACAGGTGGAACAATTTTGATGCATTTTAGTCACATTTTTACTCGACGAGAGCATCTTTTTGAATTGGACCTAATAGAAGTAAAAAAGTTTTGGTACATCATAAACTGGTCTGATAAGGCACCTTAGCTGGAGTTGATGAAAAAATAATACTCGAGACTGCATCAAACTCTAGGAAATATCAGTTTTATGGTTAATGCATTGAAACAAAAGAATTGTACCAAATTGATCCACGATGAAATAAAAAAAGTGAAAATATTTGCCAAGTTTTGGAAGGTCTTGAAAAAGTCTATTAACACCACTGTTGTAACTACACATGCCTAGTC
>OZ023327.1:24300124-24372624 GCA_964007535.1 Brachyptera risi
ATATATTTATATATATATATTTATATATATATTATATATATATATATATATATATATTTATATATATATATTATATATATATATATTTATATATATTATATATATATAATATATATATATATATATATATATATATATATATATATATATATATATATATATATATATATATATATATATATATATATATATATATATATATATTATATATATATATATATATATATATATATATATATATATATATATATATATATATATATATATATATATATATATATATATATATAATATATATATATATATATATATATATATATATATATATATATATATATATATATATATATATATATATATATGTATATATATATATATATATATATATATATATATATATATATATATATATATATATATATATACATATCAGCAGCGTGTGATGATTATTTTGCTGGGTATGCTACCCTTATAATAAGAACGATTAGTACATACAGGGTAGTATGTGCGAAGCTGGTGACCCGCGGGGGGTTTGGGGGCAAGGCCCTCTATTATCAGCCCTGCAGGGAATTTTTTCAAAATCATGATTTTAGGTGTATTCTGTTGACTTTCGATGGAACGTATGAATGGATTCAGATAAGACAACAAAGGGAAAAAAGAAGAACATTACGTTTTTGATGGTAGGCCTTTGCTCCAAGTATTTTAATTTTTTTAAATCCACAATCACTGACAACACACCGATTTGCCTTTGAAGTAGGTAAAAAGGTACATATTTGTCCACTTTTCCTGAAATAATCAACATTCATTATTGATTGCTTTGCGCTTTGGCATAATGTTAACTTCGCTCCGAAACACGTCTTGCCGTCACAACACTTATAATAAAACTAAGAGTGACCAAGTGACAATGACTCACTCACTGTGAATGTGATTTTGTGCATCAATTTCCAATCTCACCGGTGGCGTATAGTGGTAGCGAGCTAGCCTTTTGCGCGTGTTCGGTCCTGCATGTGGTACTGTTTTGGATACACTGTTTTGTTTTGATTCACACGACATAACGTTGATTATTATTTCTATTAATGTAGTAGTGGCTAGCTAGAGAATTATTCCGTCTTTGACACTCTGAATGCCTCCACGTCTTGGCCCGAGGGCCATTTGATTTCCACATGTTAAATAGTAATATAATTAATACAATTCCTCAGCGGGCCACATGTGGCCCGCGGGCCATGGGTTGGTCACCACTGATCTAGAACCTTGTACTGTAGCTAGGAGACACTTGAGGCCAGAACAGAAATAATAGTTGAAGTAGGCCTAATACTGTACTTCCCAGCAACAAAGCTTGATCTTTGAGCGATCTCTCCGATCAAAAGTTCTACACAGAAACAAACCATCTTGGCCACACTTGTATACAAATAAAATGAAAAATATACACAAATGTATTCTACTTGAATATTCCAAGTGCCAATATGAGCAAATGTTGAGATACATCATGTTATTAGTAGTCAGATCTAAGTTATGATTAATGTAGTCCTATAATAAATACTTATGACATCAAAGATGATGGCTACATTTTAAAGATAACCAAAATTAGAATAATAAATTAATTCCTGAAGAGTAACGCAACAGGAGTTTCTAGTTTGACTGTAACCAGTAAGCCAGAAAATGTTTGCTGCTATGACTTTAGATTTGTGTTTATTCTGGCGACTGCAGATGTTTCCATCCTGTACGTTACATTTACCACTTGATGGAAAACATTCATATTTGTTGACCTTATACTAACCAATAGGTTAGTTGCATGTCTGTTTTGAGGTACACAAATACCAGCTGCTGCAGTTTTTAGTTTTAACCAATGTAAAATGACACTCACATATTATATTATTGCCAATGAACATATGATATCGATAGGAAGATCACATGCTCTGAATAACAGTGAGTGAAACGTTGAACACAACTAGAAAATCCTCTTCTATAGAAATAAGTATGCATACCACTAGTTTTTGTAAGAAAAGTTCTGTATTATGGAGCACTGAGGTTTTTCAACGAAAAACTTGTAAATGATAAATTGCTATGAATATATATATATATATATATATATATATATATATATATATATATATATATATATATATATATATATATATAGTGTAATAAATAATATCCTCAGATCAGAATGAAAATTAAAAATAGAGTAGAACCGCCTTGATACTTTTCTTTTATGAATGTTTTTTTCTTACTTTGGACGTATTTTTGGCTTGGAACCCGTGTGGCAATCAATGTAAACAAATGTCTTCCTCACGTTTCTCATTACCACGTTGTACTTCTTAATGTTTGGAAATGTGTCGACATCAACACTTTTTCAAAAAATAAGTTGAAGAAAGCAAAACCCGAGAAACCCATAAATCAGCAGGAAGTGATGAAAATAGTGTCAGAATCTGGCCCACTGATCACATAGGAATCATCACAATCCCTCTTTGTTATTGAGAAATTCCAGTAGTGGTTGGGAGAAGTGACTCACTACATGAACTAAGATCAAGTGTTGACTGACAAGAGAGCAGTGTTTGTGATCTCTCTCTTGTAGTTGGTTTCAAATAATTATGATAATGACAGCCAAAATGATCATGTTGAAATTTGAATGGCAATAATTGAATTACAACTGCTTACTATTGAAAATTATAAAGGTGTACATTCATCAATGTATGAATTATGTTGAGCGTCATTCTCCATCACTAGATATTTAATTCCAGAATCAACTCATACCAATTGTGGATCATTGTGTGTGTTTTTGCAGGTGTGTTTTACAAAGACTCATGCTATATACTTTCCAAACGTTTACGTATTCGTCCACTGCCGTGTGTATAGATTTCAAATGCTATTAGTAGATACTGAACAATCATTGACAACTAATAACGCGGTCCTCTGACGCCTGCTGGGAAACTGGTTAAATGTGAAAATGGCTCTGCTGAATTTCGCCAGCAATACAGATCCTATAATACAGTAATAATAATAACAGGGCACACACTAACTTGTTTCAACAGAGTTCAACTTATTCAGGATGCAAGCTCTAATATCCTTACAAATGATTATGTTGGGGGTTTTTAGGCGCGTCAACAACGAGGTCATTTTGAGCCTCTTGAAAGACTTTAGAATTATCAAATTAAAAAATCTCCTCCATGACAAATGTTATTATTCTGTGGATGAATTTCCAAATCAATCGCGTTTGTTTGTTTGCTAAAAGACCCCACCAACAGCTAGGTTATACAAGAATGACGTTTGACCACCCGATCATGCTTGATAAAACATGTAATTCCAAGTTTATACACATACTTTGTACTTTATATATTATCTCTATCTTGTTGATGTATTGTGATGTGTGTGTGGGTGTGTATTGACTAATTGTATCATCATTTTACAATTGTGTATTTTATTTCTCTTTTAATTGCATGTCCATCTTGATACTCTTTTTATATGTATACAAATATATAAATTTGTGTTATTACTTATTTGTAACAAAAAATGATGTGTCACAGATCAACAGTTAAGAATAAATGAATGAATAAATGCCTGTCGATGATTCTGAAAACCAGAAATATAGCTAGAGTTGAAAGTTGTGATAAATAGTGTAGTCAGTGGGAGTGTGTCATGGGTTGGCTTTGACCCATGCTTGTGGGGTGTTTACGCCCACTGCTATTGTGACTTGTGGAACATACAGCACAGATATGATGCAAGTACAACACTTGATTGTGGAATCAATTGAAAGTTTGTTCACTTGAATGAAGATGGTTCCTATGTAAAAGTGGCCAATTCTTAAAAATGAAGACTTATATAAATATCACAGTGTTTTAGATGTGAGTGATCAACATTATTTGTTACGTGAAAACATCACAGACCATGGGAAACCAATTAAAAATATCATGCAATTATTTTTGGGGACGTAAATGAGAAAAAACAATTTGGAGATGAATTGAATCAATTTTTCAACTACAGTGAACCCTCGTTAATTTGAATTCCAAGGGACCCCAAAAATCAAAATTTGAATTAAAAAATTCGAATTATGAAAAAATGTTTTTTGTTTGTTTAGTACAGTAGTATACTGTGTGTGTGCAGTTTGGTTGAACATGTGCCTCTCACTTTGTTTGTTCCCTCCTACTTCCCCCTTGCTCTAAGGAAGCCAACTCTGACAGCCATGTGGTTATCTTCAAATCAAGTGTTTTCTCAGCAATTTTAACAACACAACAAGGAGTCCCATTAATACTATATATTATCATGTCATTCATTAGGTAACACTTATCACAGTTCACAGTGTTGAAAGAGTAAAATTATGGAACTGGATGTTTGGATTAAAAAGTAAAAAGGGAGGCAATAAATATAAATATTAGGGCCTGGAATGAAATAATTATTCTCTCTACATGCACTAGCCTGGCTGGTTCATTTATTATTGTTTCGTGTTTGTTCAATTTGAATTTCAGCAAAAATGACTAATAAAAGTTGACAATCATGTCCGTCTGTTATCCTAAACATCCTAAACATTACCACTCGGGTGTCTCGACCAGCCAGATGTCTGTCTATGACCCTGAAAAGACCCCCGCCTCACCCCTCATCATGCTAGCACGCGCTGTACATGTGGCTGTGACGTATCTCTAGCCAGGTTGCCTTGCCAGGTTGCCAGGAATGTTGATGACAAAGGATTTCACGTAATAAAATATCCAATTGTGAAAACTTGTATTCATAATTTTTGCTGAAATTCGAATTAAACAAACACGAAACAATAATAAAACAGTAGTTTGGACTAATTATTAGTTCGAAATTTGAAATAATAAAAATTCAAATTATCAAAATGAATTAACATTGATATCCCTATACCAGCAGCCGGAGTCTCTGGTTTGAATTGGCGCGGAATTTGAATTAACCGAGTTTGAATTATCGAGGGTTTACTGTATAAAGAATTGAGGTTATCCCTAGCTATTTATGCTGTTAGTTATACTGTCACATTTAATAGACCCCATAACAATTTATATTTTAACGATGTATTATTCATGCACCTTGAATTTTACTACTTTTGAAGTGTTTTCATCGCTTCTGACCCAGTATTGTGAAATTCTTTGATACCTATTTACTATACAAACATCAACATGTGTTTACTTCTCTCCCTCCTAAGAAACGTAACGAGGAGATTCTACTATACTCATTTTCAGCAACGTTTTAAAATTAACTTCTTGGAGCTGGCCCTTCTTCAAGTTTTCTCCACACAACCTAAAACGTAAAAAAAGAGCATTTTGTAATTCAATTTTTTATATCTCGAATAGTGGAAAAGTCATCTCCTAAGAGACACCGTTCAAGCCATCCCTGTGTACTCTTAATTACAGTAGAACCTCTTTAGAACGACGTTGAGGGGAGATGAGCTAATCGTCGTTACATCACCATCGTCGTACAACCAAATTTTACAATATAATTCACAATATAACTTTGTGTGAATTTAGTCAATTTCGTAATAGGGTGACCGGCCGTGAGTAGAAGTGAGAAAGATTGAGTATACTTGATTATTGCCAACGACGTGCCATTGACATGTGCACGTATTGGCACTCGGCCGTCCCGAGTAAAACGAACGTTTTTTCACGCTGAACAGTCTCGTGCTCGTCAAAGTCAGACAAGGTCAGACCACACGCAGTACGATGAAACACTGACACACCATGCAGCTAACAGCTCAACGTGCTTATGTTTATTAATGCGCATCAAATAAAAATGGTGGGAATTGGGAAAATCATGCTTCATGATGAAACATTTATTAAACGTGTTTTAGTGGAATATCTCGCAGTTTCAAGTTGATACCGATGTTATGAGTGTACGGGTGTAGTAGGCCCTACGCCCAATTCAAATGAGCAAAAAACGTATTTTTGACCAATTATAGGCCGAGGTTCGCATATAAGCCGAGGGTGACTTTTGGGCTTGAAATTTCGAGAAAAACCCTCGGCTTATATTCGGGACAATACGGTACAAACAACAACAATCTTTAGTCGTTTCGTCGTAGTATTGATGGTTTTTCTTGGAAGGGAACTAAAAAAGCGTTGTATTCTTGCGATGGTCCTTATATTAAGGGACGTATAACAAAGAGAAAATACACATGGTCTTATGGGAATTGGCCAGGACTATCTAAAAACGATGATACATCGCGATGATGGCTGTAATGAGAGCTGTACTAAAGAGGTTCTACTGTATGTTGGAATTGGAATTGTTCTATTGAAAGAAAAAAAAATTGAAATTACATTTTAAAAATAAATTCCCTTTGAACTTGTGATGAGTGAAAAAAAAATGAATATACAATGAAAAATACATACATTGCACATTTCTCGGACGAGTGCCTTTTCACCATCATCCAGATGCGGACCCGGAATTCGGCCGGGTTCCAAACCAGCTGCCCCGTAACCCTCCGCGATTGGCAACGCTTCAAATTGTGCCGTGGTCCGCTCCAACTGTTCGCGTACTTCCAGCACTTGCAAGGCTTGTACCACTGCCTCTGGCTGGCAACTGCTTGGGGACTGAAAACATACGACAACACTACACGAGATGTACGCACTTAGAGCTCTCACAGACTGGATACCTCGATCCATCCTCCAACTGTTGACGTACTTCTAGCACTTGCAAGGCTTGTACCACTGCTTCTGGCTGGCAACTTCTCGGGGACTGAAAACAGACAACACTCACGGCTGAACTTAGACCTCTCACAGACTGGATACCTTGATCCATCCTTTTCCTGGTCCCTTCATTGGATAACAAGAGATCAAGCTTTCACTAGACATCTATTTTGTAAACTTGCATGGTAGCCAAAACTGAGGCAACAACTTCTTATTGAAATGTCTCATTCTATTTGATCTAATGATCAATTTCCTGTCAATTGTACTTAAATAAGATCAACTGTACTGAAAGTTGACCACTCAAATATTGACTGTCCTGACAATCAATAATACAAAAAATCGACCAAGCCTGAAATGAGGAGAAAGTTGATTATTGTTGGACCCCTTCCATGAAGGACTCTATTAACAGCTCGCGTGGTTCCTCTGGCTACCACCCAGAAGGCGCTGGTGTAGGAAGCATCTATGAATCATCGCCAAAAGATCTCTTGACACAATATTCAAACCATACACATTTGAAGCAAAATTGTGCACCGTCTAGTTTTCTATCTGTCTGTAGTTGTATGTGCGAAAGAGGAAGTTGTGGTGGTGTGGGTAGGGGGGGGGGGCTGCTTTTAGATCGTGGCTACAAGCACAGCAGTCAGAGGATTACACCTGGTCACAACTTGTTTAGCCGTCAAACCTGAAAAGAGATCACCTATCTATACAATATGAATACATATCGAAAGATATCTTGTAATCTCAAATATATTAGGAATCATCAATCGTGTGAAATTTATGAAATTCTAATTTTATTTTTAGAATTCCGTACATATTTGACCTTGATAAATAGCAGTATTTTGAATTTTACTCCCATCACATCAACTTGAACTATCTTTCCTTTCTTTATTCTGGCCCAAAATGATCTACACATTGACGCACCGTAGAACCCCAATAGGCTATTCATTCACTGATTCAATTTCATGGTAGTTGGCTATTTGCTATCTCTGTTTGTAATTATATAATATCAAGAGATACACTCATTGGATGAGACTATGAAATTGTGCATGTGGTATGGCTACAGAGGTGTTCATACATTATCAGTCAGATGATAGAGGACTGTAGCTCTGTCATTTCCGTCCGATAGAAGTGGTGGGCTGGTCTGGTCCAGTTTCAACTGCAACGCCTGCTTCTCTTCTTCCAGCTTTTTCACCCGCTGCTCCAATCCACGCACATACTCGATCATTTCGTCTGGAAAAACAAAACTTCATTGATAAGCACTCTTCTATGGACCCAGGGAGGATGTTTATTGTTAGTAGGAACGCATTACTTTTGATCCCTAATGAGGAACGAAATTTACTCTCTTTTCAAAGTTCCTTTTGAACTGATTGTACTTGAAGAATGCATTCAACGCAACGTGGAAAAGATTGCATATTTGTATGATAGCAGATGAAAGATTTTGACTCGGCCTAATTCCTGCCGTCCATTCTATACCTTATTATTTCCAGACATATTTCACGTTATATCCCTGTGTACTTCTTATCATACCATATTTTCTTTTCGTACATTGCCCTAGTTTGATGGCATGAATTAACAAAGCCTCAGTGTGAGGGGTTAGGGTTCTAAAGAGAATGTGCGTACCCAGCTAATGTATTCCACCACCTGATGACATCAACAACAGCCAATGAGAAGAAGATTATTTTAGAGATGCGTAGGCCTGTAGGGGCATTTGTGTGAGCACAAGAGGCCCTGCTAGTCCTAGTGATAAGATCATCTAATTTCATTAGTACGCCTACTGTCCTTGAACCTACGGATCGCTGCTCTTCCTAGTATACAATTTGAAACTTTTGACTCATATCTTCTAGGCCTATTCACCACACATATTTGCATCCAAGATGTGGTGGAAGCAAATGTACTAGGCTTATAAAAGGGGATATTTAATGATACGGTAGTCCAATTGAATACAATATACACGTAGATCTAAATACATTTGTTGTACATTTGTTTGGTGGGATAGGGGTAGTTAGGGAACTTGCCATCGCGCATTTATGTGCAATTGCAAGCGTTAAATAATAAAAATATTAAACAAATGTTTTCGGAGCCTATATGCGACGTTAAGCTTGTCGAGTCAACATTTGTTTAGGGCATGCACAAACATTTGTTTGGGGCATGCACAAACATTTGTTTGGGGCATGTTTGTTGCAGGGACTTACTGGCAAGTGATGGGCCCACCGGTCAGCACTGAAATTGAGGGCCCACCTCATGGCGACAGTTTAATTATCAATTAATTATATAAAAACAAATCCAGGACAAAAAAAAACTAAAGATTTTTTTCTTCATCAATAATTAATAGTATTCATTGAAGCATTTTGAACATAGTTGATGTCGACATATAGGCCCTACAATAGTACAACCATATGAGTACCAGTAGAAACTGGAAAGGTTGGAAGTGACAATACCATAAATAGTCCAAGTCAAGAGTCTTGACCAGCTTTTTCAAGTCAATTCAACATCATTTATAATCACGTCAGTATTTGATGTACCGGTATCTAAAAGATCGGACTCGCAATTTAAAATCGTATAATTTTCAGGATGTTCTTGAGTGACGGTTTCTAAAAGTTTATTTTTTACACAGTCAATTTTTGAAAAAGATGGCTCACACTGTAGGCCTACTTGTGTGCTTGGTAAGGTAAGTATATACCGATCAATGTACCAGGGGCGGATCCAGGTCATATTCATGGGGGAGGGGGACGGACGATTTCAGTTTGGAAAAGAAAATGTCACATGAGAACAGTTGTGCAACGGTCCGTTATCGTGAAGCCGGTGACCTGCAGGAGGAAAGAGAGAATGGTCCCCTTCTGGCACCGCAGGTTTTTTTTTTGAAATTACACCCATTTTCAATTTGGTTTAGTGTGTTTTAGATACGGTTCAGATGCCAGAATCATTCTACTTATGAAATTAAAAATGGCTCCAAAAACAATACCGGTATTTGTAGCTGTAGGGTCGTTCAGTGTCATTTTAGCCCCCCACAAGGCAGGCACTCAATTGTGCGCCCCCAAAACTGAATGTGCATATCGATGGTGAATGCAAGGAAGGAGCCATATGCCCTGCAGGTAATTTTTTTTTACAATAAAATTCTACAGGTTTCAGGAACTACACAAATTTTCTGGAATATATGGATTTAATACGACCAATTTTGCCAAATGGTTGTTCCAAGCAAACAAAACGCTGAATCAATCTATCATTCAATAACAGTGTTATTTGAATATAAGAACATTCACTCCATCCAGTGATGTAAATAAAATGTCAATTAATTTGATTTAAAGAATTTAAAAAAAAATCCTAATGACTGCTCAAGGGGCCCACCGGTGGGGGGCCTTATGGCCAGTACGTCCCTGGGCATGCAGATGTTTCACCAGATTTCGATTAAATATATCAATCACCCAGATATGAGTTACGTACTGCACTTGCGTTGTTATGAATCACTTCACAATTTATTGCTGTATTATTTATAAACAAGGTCAGTTTGTTCATCACTATGTCGCACAGACGGTAAGTTCAGAGATTTGGACGGTAAGTGGATACATATTTTCAAATTGGTGGATGGGGTGTTGAAGCAGCACAAGACAGCGGCCAGACCAACGTTGGCAACCCTGAATACATCTTGATACCACGTACAAGCATACAAAACTATACAGTGGAACCTCTTTTATACGTTTTTCAGGGGACCAGACTAAAAAAATGTATCAATGTGAAAAACTTATTAATGAAACTATTCAACATGTGGAGCATATGGTTTGGATCAAAAAATGAAAATTATAAATGTAATAAATGTATAAACGAGAAGCTTATTACAGAGGTTCTACTGTATAGGCCTACGGTGAATAATATTGTATTCAATTTAGGTACTTGTATATGAATGTATATATTGCCACTTTCAGTAGCTCGGTCAGCTTTTTGTTGGGCGTGGGTTCGAGTCCCGCATAAGGCATGAGTTTTTGTAAACGTCCTTTCACTTATCATCACTTCATAGTTTCATAATCACCCACTCATTCGTACCCCCGAATAACCTAGCTGTTGGTGGGGTCGTTAAGCAAACAAAAATCATCATCATCTTATCGTCGCATCATACTTTCATAATCACCCTGCTCATCCGTACCCCCGTATAACCTAGCTGTTGGTGGGGTCGTTAAGCAAACAATAATCATTATGAATGTATATTCAGGATATTCAACATTTGTCAGTGTTTTGGTATGCATAACACAATAACATGTGCTGTAACTTATGAACCCATGAGCAACCCAAGCTGAAATTTGCAGCACTTATAGAACACACATGGGTACATACGAATTTTATTTTTTTTTAAATCGTTGTTAGGTTAGGTTACACTGATGCTAAAATATTCAGGGTCAAAGTTTACCCTTGATGATGTTGAATGTAATGGGAAATAAAAGTTGAGTCTGAAATGATGTAATTTTGTACTTTGAAGAGCAGTTCAACAGCTTACAAATGACACCATGTAGATATTCCCAGGGCAATTAGAGACAAAGTAATAGCATTTACCGCTGATGCGCCCGGACCCTAATTTGAGTAAACGGTCAGACTTTGACCCACTGTATTTCATCAACCGTTCGACCAACGGCGCTAAAATTTGGCGAACATATTTTACTCATCATTCCTAACCTGCATGCAAACTTTTAAGGAAATCAAAGTCAAGGAAGTTTCATTTTGCTGTGTTTATTCTGGCCGTGTTGATTTGACACGGAATGACCCTATAGATTTGTTGAAGTCAGAAATTCCACTCACTCATTTTTTTACCCCATATTAACCTAGCACCTGCTATACACGCGTACACGCATGTTGGCCTGCTGTGTCCGCTGCGCTACGTCCGTGTATTCGCGTTTTGATTACCGCGCTATATTATTTACTTGCTACTGGACGGCAAACTAGTTATCAACCTGTTTTCTTTTGTGCTTCTACGCGATCTATTGACTGACTTTCGATTCACGTCATTTCAGTGGGGGTAGTGTTCATTCAGATGAAATTTCTGTCAACGACTCGATAGGATTCTGACATTATTGGAAATAGCAGATAGTGATTGACCAACTCGGCGACATAATATGCTTTGTTTGACTGATAATGAGAATCTTATCCTATCACATGAATCTAGGAAGGTGAAACCGGTTTTCATCTCGATTTTGGTTTTGAGAACAGTAATAATGTGAATTTACTAGTGAGGATGAAGATATTATTCAAGCTCCCACGACAATGCCTAGGCCTATTGCACCTAGGCCTAGAAATCGGAAAGCAGTATTTATGAATTTCCTATCTGATTACCGTACCCATCACCCTTCATTTTGTTATTATTCTGTGATTCTTTCCTGTGGTGTTGAAAAAATCATGACTGTAGGGCCTACCGGTACAGCATCTGGAATTATTTGTACAAACTATTGTATTTTGGGAAAAATAACTCGCCACAGCGTGTATGGCTGCTAACAGGAACCTCAGCAGTTAAAAGGTTAACCTAGCCGTGAGTCGGATATTTAAGGACTTGAAAATAAGCTTCTATTCCAAGATGATTAAGGTTAACACATACCGTTGAATACTGTACGCTGCCTACGCATATTTTCTTCCAACAAACGGTTTGTACCGACATGTAAACCAACGAGTAATGCTGGTTCATCAGCATTTGTACTTGAACTGCTGCCATCGCCATCATCCCGTGGCCCTGGTCGTAAGCCACATGGACAAGCCACAGCATTTTGATTACGTTCCTCATCCAAATACAAGCACAGCTCTTTCAGTTCCAGATTGTCTTTAATTAGATCTTGCTGTTTGTTGTCGAGCTCCCTCAGCTTACTCTGATAAGCAGACACTTCTTGCCGCATAACACTAGCGGTATAACGTCCAAAACGCTGCCACTCTCGTGCTAGTTTTCTTCCCTTTTGTCTATCATCATCCAAGAAACAGCACAAGTCTCGAAGTTCCTGGTTGTCATCACTGAGACGTTGATTTGCTTCCTTCAAGGCACGAGTTTCATTGGCAAACCCCTGCATTCGGCGAGTGCTGTCACGGGCCTCAGAAGAGACATGTGCCGTATCGCCATCAGATTTACGTACAAACTTCAACATTTCAACGGAGCTCAGCCGTGGGTCTTCGTCTACGATGTGTTGAGGAAGACCAACGGCTGGAGCCGTTCGACGCTGGGAGGTTGGCGCTGGAGGCTGGATAACTCTCGGTGGATTAGAATATTGGGGGGGTTGAAACAATTGTTGTGTAATGTCACCTACAGCCTGTGTAGGGTATATTTTAACATCTTTACCAGTAGGAGGAACAAAAGAGATTGGCTGTGATGGTGGATAATTACTCCTAAGTGTGTTACCACTAGATGTGACTTGTGGTGGAGGTTGATACCTGGGTGGGGCAGACCCAAGTTCAGCTGATGGAACTTTGTTTATGTAGGATTGTTTCTTATTTGACATGTTCAGGGTATTGACAAAATTCACTAGGTATTTGACAGTTTCATTTCATGGTACGAGTATTTGATCATCTAGTTCATCAACCTAGTAGGCCTATTTCAATTGGTAGGCCTAGTAGCTGTAAGGTTGCAAAGAACCTCGAATTGGGTCATGATCTGCCAATGCTCAGTCTTACGTGTAGACAGAAGTTGACCTATGCTCGGACTAGGATATGCCTACTTGTCAAAAGTGCACGTCACGAGAGCAAGACATTTTACAGTGATAACACAACACAACTTCCTAGAACCTGCATTCATGTCAAAATACACACTTAATTTCCTATATTAAAACGTGGTTGTTATATGTCTGTAGATAAAACTACGTTATTGCAGATAAAATTTGCTATTCGACCACACACCACAAACAAAACACTCTGAATCTATGACTTTTGCGTCAGAATTTTGAGGTCACTCTAGCGGGAAAATGTTCAAGCTATTTCAGGGTTTAGTCACGTGGTTATTGTGATGTCATATTATTGAGCGCTAAACTTGAAAAAAACAATACTGTATTGTTTGTATTGTATTATTTACTCTCCGTTAGATTTGGTACATGGTACAAATATAGGATTCGTCAAACTAAAAAAAACTAGACTAATTACACTTAAAAATTACGTGGAGTGATACTTCCACTTTTTTTCAAATATATTGGAAATTTTGAAATACCTTAAAAAATGAATTCATATTTCAAAAATTTTCGTGGTGAGGAATTGTTACATGAAATAGTGAAGCTATGATTGTTGTGACTTGTGTGTAACACATTCTGGAACAAACTGCATATAGAAATAATAATACCAAATATAATTCAAACAAAGCAGATAATATATCAACAACAAAAATCAGATGGATGGGGGGGGGGGGGGGACCAGCCGTTTTGAAGAAAATGATTTAATAAATAGTTTTTCTTTATCAAATGAATAGAAATAATAGCAGAACCATAGATTATGAAGAAATACTTTTATTCCATGCCAGAACCATGTTGCCAAGTTTCATAGCTTTCTAGAAGACTCGATAATTTCGGGGTCAAGAGAATTTTAATCTAGTCAAGGTGTGTAGAGTTTTCGATTTTACTTAGATCGATAGATAGTTTTTATTCAGCATATTTTCAGCTATTGGCACATCACAGTTCATTAAATACACTTCACTTAAATTAATACTTAATTAATACACTTCATTAAATATCTCGCCCATCTTACAATGTATATGCGGTGTTTGTCTAGTAGGCCTATTTTAAACGTACTTGGTCATAGATAGATAGGTAAATCTTTATTCATGCATGTAAAATACAATAAAAAAAGGGCGAGGTTCAGTCTTACAACCGCTTTTCCACCTAACCTTATCCTGAATGCTAAAATTTTTTCAAATTTTACAAATTCAATACAGGCAGTCTCTCAAGAGGGAAAACAAAATAAAATTTGAAATAAGATCTTAATGGTACCTTTAAAATGTATTCTGAGGTATTATTGAACATATTTTGGTCATATGAATTAGGCATACCCTACTTGAACAATATTTAATGACTCAATTGAATATAATAGAATATCATATCATAAATTACATAACACAGTAAAAATAACATAAACATGAATGATGAAAATAAACCTACTAAAAATGTAAGGAAAATAAACAAAATAAAATAGAGAGCTAAAATCTTAAATAGGAACTTGACCTCCACCAATGCTTCTACCAAGTAACATAACAAGACGTATTAATAATATTAAGGGAAAAGAGATCTTATGTGCGGTTTCTCACACGAGCATACATATCATATTTTTGTATTACACAATAATTGATAATACGACAGAGAATATTATAATGTTGAAAACGGTCCATTTATGACATATTGATTGTTCAGGTATGAATATTGGCCTAGTGATTATCTCATTTTCTTAAGTCAGGAGTAAAAAATTTTTGTTTTCACGTTTGAAAATACTCAACGATTGGATGGATTTTAGTTTCCTAGGTAACGAGTTCTATAATCTAGTCCCATTCATTGAAAATGATGAGGAGTTCATGGAATTATGATGCTTATACACTGAATAATTCTGCTGGCGTGTGTTGTGACTATATGTAGATCTTTCGTGAGCATCAGTTTATCAAAGAGATGTAGTGGTGTCTTAGTGTTTACTAGTTTATGAAGAAAAATAGCCATATGAAGAGAGCGTTGGTTTGCCATGTTTAACCATTTTAATTTAATAAGGTATGGTGAAATTTGAGCTTTAAAGTTGATCACACAGAGTGCAATTTTATGAAATTTTGATCAACTTGATTCAGAATTAGTATAATTGTTGATCAGTTTTAACATCAATGTTATTTCATTTCACCAATCAGAACATGGATTGAAATAAATTTTCATTTAAACAGATCAACAACTTTAATCGTAATTCGTAAGGTTAAGAGCCCGCATCTTAGACAGATTTACAGGGTGCACTTTCGCCACATATATCTCAAGAACTACAAACATTACGAGCTTGCGGTAAAATGCAATGAATAAACAATACCCTCACAAATAGATATGCTTAATCGAAAATTAAAGAATAATTTCATTATGGAGCAATAATTGAATCAAAATATGCCTAATTTGATGATTTTCATTGTTTAATTCCCGATTATCAAATAATAGTGGAAATAAATTAAAAACGCACATCCTTAAGTTCAACTTTGCTTATCAATATTTTAAATTCTGATTTGCCTTTTATTCTTTAGTTTTCCCAATTTCCTTGGCCAAAATGTGTAATGTAACTAGATTTTACCCAAATTATGAAATGATCAACTCCCCCATCTAGCGGTGGTTACTGGAACTCTTCCAATATTACCTTTTTTTCACTTTTCAACCAACAATCAAACTTTTGAACGCATATCGAACTTGGGTCGAGCATTTCGAAGAGAAACATGCTCAGCTAAGATGCGGGCTCTTAAGATTTCATAAAACTGCTCAAGATATAGAAATCTACAACGATTATTAGTGACTTACTGAGCTACCGTGGCCGTTGTGAAACATAGTTGGTGTTATCGCCGCATAGATTCTGCGACAATGAAAGGATTCCCGTTAACTATCCTCTTTGGTTTTATTTTGGTTTGGTTAGTTCAAGCTCTTTGGGTTAGTTGGTATCAAACATGTGTTGGTGTAGTTTGCTTTTTGAGTTGGTGCAATGGTGAGTGTTGGTTAGGTCATGGTTAGGTAATGTAGGATACAGTTTGAATTCTGACCAAACGGAGTTTTAACATCAACGTTGATCCTGAGCCTATCTTGGAACAGTTAGGGGTAAATATATAGTAAGCCGGGCCGATCTGTTTAAGGTCATGTTAAAGTTAGTTATGATAACTTTTGAGCCATAAAATTACAGTCTTGATGTCCATTCCATACAAGATTTTGACTATCATCTTGAGTAAAATCAAAGTTGCAATTTGTGTTAATTATTATTTGATTACCATTTCGTAGTTTATTTAGTAGATTTACTATGATTACTATTATTCGATGATTACCATTTCGTATTTTAGGACCAATTGTAGATTATCTTACATACGTAGGTGGACACCCTAATCTTTTATGGCAAATCAAAGGGCCCATCATTGAAAGGATTGACTGTCGAGTTTGGCTAGATATTTCTGTATTCTTTGTCTGTATCTAATATTGGATGTCCATTATGTACTATCAGTGGTACTATACAGCTTCAGGTCTGAAAGTGTATCAGTAGGCCTACTTTACGCCTACTATTACCTAACACGGGGTATTTGATATATGATATTTGGCATTGCCATGTATTTGCTAGGTGCCCATGGTCACTTGGCCAGAGGCAGGAGATCTCAGATGGCAATGGCTACATTTCATATAATGAGTTTGAAACTAGGCAGTCGCTACGTGCTTTCTTCGTGTTGAAGGATGAGCTGAGAGATCAACACCCTACTGAAAAATCACCTGACTACAGTAACCCTGACCATGATAGCCCTATCCCAGGCAGTTAGGTCAGGCCACGTTAGATCGGGTCAGGTCTCAGTCGGTACTAACCTGACCTTGATAACCATAACCAGAAAAGCCCACCCCAGGCAGTTGGGTTGAACCACGTTAGATGAGGTCAGGTCTGAGTGGGTACTAACCTGACCTTGATAACCCTAACCAGGAAAGCCCAACCCAGGCAGTTGGGTTGAACCACGTTAGATGAGGTCAGGTCTGAGTGGGTACTAACCTGACCTTGATAACCCTAACCATGAAAGCCTTAAAACTAACATAAAATTGTGGTGGTGTAGGCTAAAAATGATTCCAATAAAAACTCGATGCTGAAATCATTGATTGGGAATTCTTGCAAATCCTGGTGATACTCATTGTATTGTATTGTATTGTATTTTATTTCAATCGTTAGACATATACATGGTATACATATAGATATCGTCATTTTCAAAGTATAATTATGATTAGTGACTAAATTAAATAGTTGAATAATAGAGGGCAGGAGTTATATTACAAGTGATTAGCGGTATGCCTATATGCCTAATTCACGATGAAAAGAACTCTTCAAGAGAGTAGAAGGGATTTTGGATTAGAAAGGCTTTGAGACTGGATAGGAAAGTAGAAAGCTTGGTTGAATTTATGATGTGAAGGGGTAGTTTATTGTAGATGGTGGTGCAAAGGTGAAGTGGGCTATGAGTGAAAAGGGTGCGATTATGGGTTAAGGTGCGGATGGCGCTGCTGTTTCTGGTTGAGTGGTTATGGATGGTTGCATTTGTGAGGAAGAGGTTGGGGTGGTTTCGAGCAAATGTGCTAGCGATTTGGATGAGTGTACAGGTGAGTGTTAGGATTTTGAGTTTAGTGAAGTGAGGTTTGCAGGTTCTCTGTCGGGAGATGCCGGCCATCACGCGGATAGCCTGTTTTTGAATGATAAATATTCGTTTTGCTTGTGGAGAAGTTCCCCAGAAGAGAAGGCCGTAAGAGAGGTGGGAGTGGAGATGGGCATGGTAGACAAGCTTCAGGGAGTGGGGGCTGACGATGGGCTTGAGTCTACGAAGGAGGAAGTTACCACTTTTAATTTTATTGAGGGTGTGATGTATGTGGATGGACCAGTCTAAGGAAGGGGTGATGTGGATCCCTAGGAACTTGGTGGAATGGGTGCTGGGAATGATTTTGTTGTCGACTCTGATGAGGGGAGAGAAAGAGGGAGGGTTTGATTTAGTATGGAAGTGTATATAGACTGTTTTGGTAGGTTGGAGAGCAAGTTTGTTATTGAGGCAGTAGCTGGACATGAGAGAGGTTTGGGTGTTCACAGTATCGGTGAGGGAGGAAAAGGGGTTCGATTTGGAGGTTGTGATGAGGTGGTTGGTGTCATCGGCAAATTGGAAGAGGTGTCCCGAGTTAAGGAGCTGAGGAAGGTCGTTTACATAGAGAAGAAATAGGAGAGGAGAAAGGACTGAGCCTTGAGGTACGCCGCTAAGAACATCCAGTGGGTTTGAAGTTGTGGGAGTGGGCAATGATGGGATTCTGACTACTTGGGTTCGATTTGAGAGGAACGAGGCAATCCATTTGTTGGCGATGCCCCGGATCCCAAGTGAGTTGAGTTTGGTGAGGAGATGGTTGTGGTCGATAGTGTCAAAAGCTTTGGAGAGGTCGTAGAAGAGACCAACAGAGTGGTCACCTCTATCAAGAGCAGTGTGGAGGGTGGTGAGAAAATTAAATACGGCAGTGATGGTGGATTTGTTTTTCTGGAATCCATGTTGGCAATGAGCGAGGATGTTATGTGATTCTAGGTAAGGAAGTAGTCTGGACAGCATAATTTTTTCAAGGATTTTAGAAAAAGAGGATAAGAGCGATATGGGTCTATAGTTATTTATATCTGTAGTTTTTCCTTTTTTATGGATGGGAATTACAAGAGCTTCTTTAAGTTTTAGAGGGAAGACACCAGCATTTAGAGAGCTGTTGATAATGATCGTGAGAGGGTAGGCAATGAGATGAGAGGATTTGGCCAGGAGGGAGCCTGGAATTCCATCCGAGCCACAGGAGTGTTTTCCACTGAGGGTTTTGATGATTCTCGTTACTTCAGTGGTGTGGGTAGGATGAAGAAATATGGTTTGGGCGGGGCTGTGTCTAGGAAGGGGACTCGTGGTGTGGTTTATGGGTGGAGCAATGTTACCAGCAAGGATGAAGAAGTTATTGAGTTCTTCTGCGAGGATGGTGGGGTTGGTGGTCCGATGTCCATCAATATCGAGGGTGAGGTTTTCAGGGCGTCGTTCAGACGTAGAGGAGGATTTTATAATGGCCCATGAGGTTTTCGATTTATTCGAGGAGGAGGCCAGGATAGAGTCGTTATGAAGGCGTTTGGCTTTATGGAGTTCCCTAGTGTGAGCTTTTTTACTTCTTTGGTAGTGACTTCGGAGTTCTTTAGAGTTTGGAGTGGTTTTACAGAGGAAATGGAGGTCACGAAGGTTGTCACTGGTGGTACGAAGGTCATGGGTGATCCACTTGTTGGGTTTGGCCGTCTTGATTTTCATTTTTTTAAGTGGAAAAGAGGTATTGAAATGGTTGGTAATAGTGTTCAGAAAGAGGTTGAATAAGCTATCCGTGTTCAAGGATTCGGAAAGGTGACTCCAGTCTTCCTTTTCAAGGAGTGTAGTGAAGAGCTGGGTATTGGTTTCAGAGAAGGAGCGTTTTGTGACAAACCTCTGCTCCTCTGGATGAGTATTGGAGAGTGTGATCTTACACATTAGGGCAAGGTGGTCCGAGAGGCCACTGTTGAATGTGTCAGTGTTGATAGTAGGATAGGCTAGGGTCGTAAAGATGTTGTCGATTAGGGTAGATGATGTAGGGGTTATACGTGTGGGGCTGATAATGGTTTCGATAAGGTTGTATGAGTGGAGAAGGTCGAGGAATTTGTTTTTCTGTTGTGAATTTTGGAGGAGGTCGATGTTAAAATCCCCACAGATTATGAGGTCTGATGTACGGTAGTGTTTGGTGATATGGATGATTGAGTCTTCAAGAGTGGAAAGGAAGATGTTGATGTTAGCTGAGGGCGAACGGTATATACATATTATGATGATATTGGTAGATTCAGGTCTATGCCAAAGAATTGCAGTACATTCAAAGGATTTATCAGTTGCAAAGGATGTCAGGTCGATGGGAGTGGTGGTTATTGTGGGTTTAGTGAAAATGGCAACGCCACCATGATTTGAGGAGGTTCTGTGGAAGATGTTGGCTTTGTAGTAGTGGGGGATATTGAAGAAACTGTCAGAAGGTGGGAGCCAGTGCTCTGAAAGACAGAGGAAATCAGGGGAGAGTTTATTTGTTAGGATTTCCAAGCTTTCTACTTTGTTGCGGACTGACTGAATATTAAGGGAGATGAGGAGATTAGGTGTGGCAAGGGTATTGCTTTTGTTGAGGCTTTTCTTTGAAAATTTGCATTCTGGTTGAGGATTTTGTGGTTGGTTTTTGACGCCCGAGTGGGTTGGGCTCGGTTGGAAGAGGTTGAGGGGATGATTTTGGGAGTAATGCAGAGGGCTGGCCTCGTCTTGAGGTTTTGACGGGTGGACTTGGCTGGATGATGGTCATAGGTTTAAGCGCTGAGTTTGGCGAACAATCCTCTTGGGTCGACTGGAATGTGTAGCGAGAGGTTGATTGGTGGTCGTAGACGTAGAGTCAAAAGTCCTGCTGGTGGGCACCGCTGTTGGAGCGGGAGGCGACTCCTCTAACGCTGGAGGTTCCATCGACGTCCTTGGGGGAGTCGTCATTGGCGATAGAGTTTGGTCTACCATTAGTATGGAAGCCGTCGAGGTAAGTGTTAGAGGCATGGAAAACGGGACCTGCGGCGTTTGAAGTGGGGGTTCCATCGATGGTACGGATGGCGCCATTTTTATTTGAGACAGAGGCGTCGTTGGCACCTTCGGCGTCGTCGATTGTCGAGAAGGCTCCGAGGACAACGCTGGAGACACCGTAGACGTAGCCGCTATCTTTTGTGCTGGGGGCGGCGAGAGGTCCACCCGGGTAGAGGTTGGATGCTGTGTATTTGCAGTGGTTGGTGATGAATGTGCAGAGGATGGGGTAGAGTGCAGGACGGTAGGGAGAAGGATAGGAGTGGGATCAAGTGAAATGTTAGGTTCAATAATATTCAGGATTAATGATCGGCTGAGTTGAGCGTTTATATGGAGAAGTGAATTTGCAGTAGATTTGGCATAGAAAAGTTGGAACTGAGTGTAGTTGAGACATTGCTGGAGTAGGTACAACTGTTGCAGATATTGTTGTTGCTGTTGCTGTAGCTTCTGTTCAAGATGATGAAGATATTGATTGGCCTGTGGGTGTTGCTGCAAATGGTCATGTTGATGTTGTCGTTGCTGCAAATGGTCATGTTGATGTTGATGATGGTCCTGCTGTTGATGTTGGTTGTCATGTTGTTGTTGTTGCTCGCGTTGCTGGAGGTGGCTTGCGTCGTGTTTCAAAAGCCTTGGGCTGTAGGGATCCGCTGTGGTCTCACAATGATTTGATGAGTTAGCGGGTTTATTTAGCTCAGGGTTGGTCATACTAGATGTTGGAGGAGCTGTGGCCAACTTTGCACTGCTTAGTGGTACAATATTGTAGTCATCTCTGAACTTTTGCCTTTGCCCCTTGATACAAGTAAAATGGCACCAACCGTGAGAACTAGCATTGTAGTGGCCCATACCTCCACTCTTTGAACAGAGGCGACATATCACGTTGAGCCTATTGTTAAATAAGACTGCGGTCTCCATGTTCGTGGTCAAGCGGCAAGAGTCTATTGTAACTACTCAACTTGTTTTAATAAATAAGTCAATGCCTAGTCGACAATTTAGGCGTTTTGTGTAGAATTCACTGTTCACTACTTGTCACTGGTTGAAACTTGTATCTAACCGCCAAATTACGGTAGGCCCAGGACTTAGCCTATTTTTTGACAGCTCGAAAAGATAACGTTAATAACTATCACCGAAAACCTCGGAAGCCGAAAAATCTTCGTCAATACATGTATGAGTACATATAGTCAAAGCTTGTGTCACTCATGTAGTACAAATTGTACTCACTCAACATGGACTGTATGTATTTGACAAAGCAGTTCATGGGCAACGTTACAATGAAAAATCGAGACGGTGGCATACGGTTCAATGAAAACATTTTTAGGTGGAATTATCAAAAGATACTTCTTTCAAATGCTTTTTTCAATCAATGGAAGACTTAGTGATAGAGTGTATCAACCTAGTAGCAACATTCAGTAGGAATTTTGAAAAAATCAAAGATTTTTTGGGGTGGGGTTTTAACGGCGCGTCAACGGCTAGGTTATTTTGCAAGATTTTTTTTTATTGTCATTTTTTATTTTTTTTCAATTCGAGAATATATTTTTTCATGAAGTGGCTGTATTGATCAGGACCAAAAACTGAACAGATTCGACTTGTATTAGTCAGCGTGTTCACGAAAAAAATCAGACTAGGCCTAATTGTCCGAACTATCCGAATTGAGGAGTGCATTTTGTCGCATTTTCGTCCAAAACATTGAAAAATTCAATTATTTCGTGAGTATCCACAATAAAAATCACATTGATCAAGCAAATATTCCGACCGTAAACTTCATATTGATAAAAACATTATATTTTCTATATTAGTCATTTATAGGCCCCCCGACTGGAGTGGTGGTAGTAATTTGTTTATTTGCAAAGAAGCTATTTACATACATGTTGATACAATTTTCACATAACACATATCGAGCAATTTTTATAATAATATCTATCCATCAATTTAATGCAAATCATAAAATAAACACACATTGAGTATTTGATGGATCATCGTCAACTTCTATAGTTGAATTATCAACTAGTCTACTTGATCCCAGAAACCTTCTTTCTCATATGGTTTTGGGATCAACCAATCAGTCAACCATCAGTCTTTGATTACTCTACAACAATTAATTCTAAATGTTGTTGCATTTCTTGCATTCTTAATACTACTAGGAATTCTATTGAAAATCCTCATTCCTTTGTGGAATAAGGAGTTTTCTTCAGTGCAAGAATGTTTTCTATCAACAAATACATTCTGACTACTTCTTAAATTATAGCCTTATTCATTAATGAAATAGAGAAACTCGTATCTAACAATGTTAATACAGATAACAACTAATACTTGTATTGACCACATCTTTTTAAGGGGTGAATACAATAATTACATATCTGCAATCCTGTCGTCCAAACTATCAGATCATAACATGATATTCTCTCACATAGAATTAGGGCCCCATCATCTTATTATGCCAGAGGAAAACCACCCTGCTCCCCTTGAAATAAATGAGACAGAAATAAAGAAAATTACAATCTTTTCCTTGGGATTCGTATAAACATTACGTTGGCAATGAGCTGATAACTACCATTTTGACTAATTTCGAAACTGCGTATAAAAATGCATCGATTAGGAAATCAATGGGCCTACATTCAAAAAGAATTGGAAAAATCAACTGTTGGTTATCACAAGATCTATTACTTGAAACAAAAGAAAGAGATGCACTATTCAAAAGATGGAAAATTTGCTGCCATTCTAACCCCCTTAAAGATACACTTCGATTAAAATATAATACATTTCGTAATAAACTGATCAATAGGCTAAGCAAAATTTTTACCAAAAATCATTTGAAACCTCAAAAGGTGATTTAAAAGAAACATGGTAAAAAATTAATGTTCTGATTGATAAAATAAAAAATGCATCTGTCAATGACGTAATTATTAGGTATTTGGGTAAACACTATGACAACGTTACAATTGCTGATACTTTTGTTGAATCATTTGTGAACGAAATTTCATTGATTTTACTGAATTGCCCCATTCTAACCTTGATGCATGAGAGATATAGTTCAAATGCAATCCATGTACATGAAACCTATAACAATTAATCAAGTGAAGAATATCGTAAGGAAACAGCCAGGATTTGACAACATCAGAGTTAAGGACTTGAAATATTTGAATGAAGAGTTATCCCCCTTAACCACAAGTTACATCAATTTCAGTTTGACTTCAGGACTCATTGAAGACATATTTAAGGTATCGATTATTAGACCTGTGTACAAGAAGGGAAATCATTTACGTATTGTTTTGGAACTGTAGGCCTATAGCAATATTATCAACCATGAATAAAATAATGGAGAAATGTGTTGCTTCCAATCTAGTTGATTACCTTGAAAAATATCGCATCATAACAGACGCTCAGTACGGGTTTCAGAAGGGCAAGAGCACTTCTGATCTATTGCTTCTTTTTTCAGATTATGTCAACAGTAAACTCAATGATAGACAACATATTTTAACTCTCTTCATAGACTTTTCAAAAGATTTCGACACATTAAATTTTTGTAAATGAATTCAGTCAATTGAAAATATAGGGGTACTTGGAAATTTATCAAACTGGTTCATTGCTTATTGAAAAAACAGACAGATATTAGTAAAAATTGGCGACAAGATTAGTGTAAGTAGAACAACAACCTCTGGAATTCTACTAGGTTCAATTTTAGGCCCTATATTGTACCTAATATATGTCAATAACACATGTCTAATTATTCTATTTACTGCCAGATATATCAATACGCAGACGATACGGTTTTTCTATCAGCTGACAAAAATATAGAAATAACGGAAAGAAATTTACAAATCTATTTCACTCAAATTCTTAAATGGACGCATGATAAAGACTTGATTATTAACTCGGACAAAACTAAACTAATGCACATATGCTCCTCAATCGATGTTGATCGTCATCATCCCTGTTGAATACCCGATTAGGATGGACAAGGGAACAAGAGCAGGTTAATATAATAGAGTGTATGAAGTTATTACATGACTTTACTGATCCAAGTCTGATACACAAGTGACGATCTAATGCTAGTTACCAGCTCAGATGGAGCTGATCTATGCTGCCCCCTGGCGGCATATCGCGGACACAACAGTCCTCCCTCTCAAGATGGCAAACACATATGACATCTAATACTATAACTTTCCTATACCAGTCCTAACAAGTAAAAAATAACAAAATAATTTATGTTTCACATTATTACAAATACCATAATTACAATAATTTGATGATAGCAAATCTGATACGCCTACTCTTGATCAAAATCATCCAGATATCTTGGTCTGGCTCGTACCCTGGATGATCGTCGAACGTCCGGTGTAGCTGGTTCTCCACAGCTTGGTTGTTTGTCTGCCAATGGGTTCGGCGATGTCGACTCGGTCTGGGTAGGAGAACATCTTGACCCTAGGCGTGGTCACTGCTGATGTCACTGCTGGTGATGATTCATACGGAACAGGTTGTCTCGGAGAATCGGGTGTCGTGATCCTCCCGCCTGGATGAATATTCCCCTCGAGGTGCTGCTCGAGTGGATGCTGGTGATGTGGCTGCTCACCTTCACTGGTGTTTGGCAGTCGGCTGATAAGCTGGTCTATGTGCCGTTTTATCTCCATGCCTTCTTCTGTGATAAGCTTATATGATAATAGGCCTAAGACATGCGTAATGGTTCCCGGTAACCATTTGGGGCCCCCCGGAACGTAGTTTCTTGCGCCCACTGGGTCTCCCTCTTTGAATTCCCTAGGTCGCCCTGGCGCAGGTTGCTCTTGTTGTGGAACGAAGTCGGGGTGGAGACGGCTCCACACGGTTCGGAGTTTCCGGTTCATTAGCATTTCTGCCGGGCTCTTGCCGGTTGAGGCTCGTGGTGTAGTACGTAACGTGAAGAGGGTCCGAGCTAATCGTGCATCCCAGTCATCCATCACCATTTTTTGCAGTAGTTTCTTCAATGTTTGCACCATTCGTTCTGCCGTCCCATTGGTGCTGGGATGGTATGGAGCCGAATGCTTCAACAGTATTGCGTTTTTTTTCATGAAAAATGATAGCTCCTCTGACACAAGGGATGTCTGGTTGTCAGACACGATGACGTCAGGCAACCCATGTACCGCAAACATGCAGCGCAGGTTCTTGATAATTGTGGCTGAAGTCATGTTTGGTACCATGACTACCTCCGGCCATCCTGAATATGCGTCCACCACTATGAAAAACAGCTTTCCATGATAGGGTCCTGCAAAATCCACGTGTAACCGTGACCATGGATTACTTAGCATTTCCCACGATCGCAGTGGTGCCTTAGGCGGGTTGTTCTGTACAGATTGGCATGACGGACAGCGTTTAACTGCCTCTTCAATTTCCTGATCCACTTTTGGCCACCAAAAGTAGCTTCGTGCAATTGCCTTAGACTGGACTATACCTTGATGTGTCGAATGCAGTGTCTCCATTATTGCTACCCTCTGAATGTCCGGAATGATGACTCTATGTCCCCACAGCAAGCACCCTTTGTATGTAGTTAATTCCGTGCGCCGCTGATGGAAAGGCTGAAAATTGTTTTCCACCTTTGCCGGCCATCCTTGCATCTCCCATCGGTAAACTCTAGCAAGAAGTTTATCTTTCGATGTTTCGACTGCAATCTCACGAGCGGTGATAGGGGCCTCCCCTGGTGACTCGAGTAAGAATATGTCGGCTGGTGACGGTGGCTCTACTTCCCCTGCAGATACTACTGGCAAACGGCTTAATCCGTCAGCATTCCCCATGTTGCAGCCTTGACGATATTCCAGTTCATAGTTATATGAATTCAAAAGGGTACCCCATCTCAACATTCTAGGCGACATAATTGCAGGCGTCTGTTTATGGGGATGAAACAGGCCCAACAGAGGCTTGTGGTCTGTATATATAACAAATTTTCGACGATATAAGTAATCTCGAAACTTGCATATTCCAAAAATGATTGCTAGGGCTTCCCTATCTATTTGGGCATAATTACGTTCCTGTTTCTGAAGTGTCCTTGATCCAAACCCCACTGGCCTTTCAGTTCCATCATCCATGACGTGCTGCAGCACTGCCCCAATGCCGTATGGCGAAGCATCACACACCAACGAGAGCGGTTTAGTGGTGTCGTAGTGGACTAATTCTCGGTCCGACTGCAATAACCTCTTCGCCTCTTCGAATCCCTGTTGGTGGATTGGTGACCATTCCCATGGTCTTCCCTTGTCCAGCAGCCGGTGCAGGGGTTCCAATACAGTTGCTTTATCTTTAAGAAAACGTTCATAAAAATTAAGCAGGCCTAAAAATCCTTGTAGCTCTTTCTTGTTGGTGGGAGCTGGTGCTCCATGTATGGCAGCAACTTTCCCTTGAGTTGGATGAATCCCAGTTGCATCCACTCTATAACCCAAGAACTCGACAGACTTGGCCGCAAATACACATTTCCTCCTCTTTAAGCGGAGGCCTGCACCCTGGAACCTTCTTAGGACCTCTCGTACTCGTTCCCAGTGTTCTACCTCGTCTTTCCCGGTTATTAGGATGTCGTCGAGCAAAATAGCGATCCCAGGTAGACCTGCTAACAATGACTCCATTAACCGTTGGAAAAGTCCGGGAGCAGATGCTACTCCAAAAGGTAACGTATTCACCTTCAGCAATCTCTTCGGCGTGTTTATTGTTAGTAACCTAGCCGAATTTTCATCTACCTTGAGTTGGGTATATGCCTGCTCCAGGTCCAACTTTGTAAACATGTGACCTGCCAAAAATGCGAACGATTCGTTGGCAGTTGGTAGAGGGTATGTGTCTGTATATATTGCCAGGTTTACTGTGCACTTATAATCCCCACAGAGCCTCAGTGACCCATCCGTCTTTAAAATCGGTACAATGGGCGTGGCCCACTTTGAATGTGTGGTCGGTTCCAAGACTCCCAGGTCTATGAGTCTCTCTAACTCGCTGTTAACCATGGGTCTTGAAGCGAAAGGTACAGATCTACTCTTGCGAAACACAGGTGGAAAATTGGAAATTTGGAGATGAAAGGTGGAAATTTGTAGGTCCCAATTCCTCCTTCAACAAAAATATCCTTGAATTCGCTTACCAGATCTAGTTGTGATTTATTCATCAGCACCTGTTGGTTGTGGACTCCCTCCAACTTGATCCCTAGTGTTCGGAACCAACCGCGCCCCAGTAAACTTGGCCCCCGGCCCTGTGCCACAAGCAGTGTAAGCCTGTGTCGGCTCCCATTGTAGTCGACCTCCACCTCCTTCGATCCTAGTACCGGTAGCCGTTGTTTCGACCATGTCTGCAGCACTATATTTTCTGGAGTTAGCTTAGGTTTCTCTGGCCACAATTGGCTGTAGGTTTCCTCGCTGATTATGGTCCGCGCTGCCCCCGAGTCTACTTCTAGTGATAGGTCTTGATCATCCACCGCAAGGTGTATATAGAATGGCGTGGTCCCTGTAATTCTTCCATCAGCTGCAACATCAGTTGAATAAATAGTATATTCCACTACATGATTACTACTTTCTGGTTCACCCCCAGAATCCACATGGATGTTCTCTTCTCTGTTAATCTTAATGTTGTGATTAGTCCCAGAACTGGACCTAGCCTTCCCTTTGCTTGGTTGGCCTTGACTCTTCTCCTTTGACATACAAACTCTCTCGATGTGACCTATCTTCCTGCAAAAACGGCAAATCGTTCTCTTATATACATAGGTGTCTGCGCGGTGGGCGTTATCCCCACATCTGTAGCATTGTAATGACCCTTGGATTCTATTTCCCTCAACTGGTCTAGCCGCCATTTTGTGTAACTCAGATGGTGGCATCACCATTGAAGTTTCTCTAACATTTGTCACATTCCTTCCTGCCGCTTCTGCTGCTAAAGCTAGTCCTTCAGCCGTGTTGAAGGTCAAGGTCGTTTCTTGAAACAAACGTCGCATCAGCCTCTCATCCATCACTCCACAAACTAATCGGTCTCGTAGCATGTTGTCCAATTCCAAAAAATTGCAATGCTCTGATAAAGCTCTTAACCTAGCAATAAAATCAGCCATGCCCTCGCCTTGCTGTTGAACACAGCGATTAAACTTGCATCTTGCAACAATTTCATTAGGGGCTGGCGTAAAATGAGAGTCCAGTAGCTGTATTATTTCTTTAAATTCAAGCTCATCTGTAACTCTCGGTCTTGCCAGATTCCGTAATGTGTTGTATGTGGTCTCACCTACTGCTGTTGAAAATATAGCTTTCTTCTTCTTGTCATCTACAATTTCGTTTGCTTCGAAATAGTAAGTCATCCGTTCGACATACGAAGCCCATGACGTGGCCGGCCCAATAACAAATTCGCGTAACACCCCGAATGCCGTCGTATTTGTAGGCCTACATACGTGCGCCGCTGCCTCTCTTTCTTCTCTACCATCAATACTCATTTTCGTTTTTCGTTCTTTTCCTCGTCGCCAATATTGTTGAATACCCGATTAGGATGGACAAGGGAACAAGAGCAGGTTAATATAATGAAGTGTATGAAGTTATTACATGACTTTACTGATCCAAGTCTGATACACAAGTGACGATCTAATGCTAGTTACCAGCTCAGATGGAGCTGATCTATGCTGCCCCCTGGCGGCATATCGCAGACACAACAGTCCCATAACTATTATATGTCATTCTCATACATGTCTTCATTCAAATAATGTAACTAGAGATCCCATACAACAATGTGGTTGTGTCGACCTCATTGGAAATGTTGAAAGTTTCAAATACCTGGAGTTAATTTTAGATCGTCATTTTACATGGAAACCCCATATAAACAGTGTGTAGAAGGTCAAGATCATGTGCGTTTCAGTTATTCAACCTAAAATATATTCTACCTTTCAATACCCTTCGATCTGTTTACATTGCTCTGGCCGAATCTATCATTACGTATGGAATACTTGCCTGGGGAAATGCATCACACACTCATATTCAACAAGTTCGTTCACTTCAGAATAGAATGTTACGTAACATGGTCCCAAATAAGTATAAAAAAATCATTATTCCTGATGATGACATTTACTCTTTCTGTTGTGTACTACCTGCTAATTACATTTACCAGTATCGACTTATTTTGCAATATTACTTCAACAATAACTAATGAACCTCGAAGATTCTTCTATAAATACTAGAGCGCGTAATATAGGTGTTTATTATATTCCTCCTTATAAAAATAAACATGGGAAAAAAAATTATACCATATAATTCCTAAACTTTTTAACAATTTACCCATCTCCCTTAGAAATCTGAGTTGTTATCGTAATGTTAAACAAGAATTGAAAACTTTCCTCACAAATAATATAAATCGTATGTAAAACTATTTTTACGGGGCGGAACTGATATTTCTTCTCTCTTTTCATAATTATTTTCCAAATTTTTTATTTTCATACTCACTCTATTGTTGTTATTTAAAAATTGTAAGAAATGAATATATTATATCAAATACTAACGAAAACTATTCAGCACTAACTCACTTTTATTTTCATAATAGTCACAATGTATTAACCTTTATTTTGGTACATCCACAGTTAAGCCACTTTTGGTGGTTTTCTGGGAACTGTGAAGACTTTATTCTGTTGTGTATTTATTTTGTATACCTGTACATTTGTATTACGTTATTTTGTTAATTTTCATAAAACCAATAAAATGAACTTGAACTTGCAACCTGTAGATTTTCATCGTCAATCTTTAATCTCGATATAAGGTATTTTACCAATATAATAATTTATTTTCTTAAAAATGACCATCAAATTTTCTTTGAACTTGTTAGAAATGTGTATTAGATCAATATCAACATTCTGTGAAAATTTCATGTCATACGTTTAAAATTGATAATTTTACCGTGTGCCGTTCTTATGGGGATTTTCCAAGGTTTCCGATTTTTTCTGAAATGGATGTTGAACTGATTTTGCTCAAAAACAATCCCAACCTATTTTGGTATGATACTGGTATCAATGCCAAAAACATTAAATGAATGTACACCCCAATTTAGTTAGCGAGCAAAATGAATAACTTCTGCTGATCTAAATTATCAATCATATTATTAATGTAGCTCAGATGCTGTCAACGTAGACATTTCAGATGAGATTTATATGTTGAAGCTTAAATTGTTCATCTAATTTTGCAGTTGAGAGTCTCACTTATTTTCCTGATCAAGGCTCATCAGGTTAATGATGCAACTTTTTAATTTCAGACATGAAATAGTGCTCTGCCCAATAGCAACTTTGTAACTTTGTACGTGTAAAAGACCTTCCTGTAGGCCCACCAGTAGTACGACCGGTACGACCAATGGCTGAATCTGTTGCCGACGTTGTGGAGTTAAACGGACTGAATTGTTGTAAAATTGTGATGAAGCCAGGACCTTTGGGCCCAGAAAGACAACTGATCAATAAAACCGATACTTGGCACAAGTTTATAGTAAGTGAAATGTTGGCTCTAGTAGGATGTACAAATGCAGACAAACTGTTTGATTAGTCCTACATTAGTATTCACTTTACAGATTATTGGAGGCAGCAAGTATTTTAAGGACTTTCTTTTGAAACTCGTTATTGATGCAGCTTACCCATTCTGTCTCATTCCAGTTAAGGTAAAGTATGAACTGGATTTTTGATAAATTAACACAAACAGTCGTGGATATTTCTTACCATAGGTATATAATCAATTATTAAATCATGAACACTAACTGTAGTAAGGTATACCAGGTTTTGTCAAAGTGACAGGTACCAAGTTGGATACGCTCAATAGTCTGACGTGAGGAAACAGCCTGCAACAAGTTGCCGTTTGAATATCAACTATGAACCCATCTGTGTCGTATCATGATATGCAGTTGTGCGTAGTACCTTTACAACTATGACCTGCACTGTTTTAAAACTGACCATTGTTCCACGTCCTCAAGTTGCCAAAAGACCCGTTTTTGTCGACTGTCTCATATTTTGGGAGCAAATATATATTCAAATGTTTGATAAAACTCATTTTATTATTCATCTCGAGTAATCAGCTTCAATTTGTCTGTAAACATTTCAGTCTCATCAAGTCATAAATGATCTTGAGTAATTCAAGATAGAATCATACGATGGATTCAGGTTAGTGATAGATAAACTGATTATTTTTGTTGAAGTACAAGTAGAAAATGTTCTGCAGAATACATGCTAATGTATGCTAAGTATAAAAAGGCTGAAATAAATCTCCCCAGGCTGCTGGAGTTCTGCATGGGTTCCAGGGCTGTGCTTCAAATGTACTTCTTCATTTACAAGTGTCATCCCTAGTTATATGCTCATGTAAACAAATATTAATAATAAAGTCAATTTGGAGTTGAGAGAAGTTCTATAAATGTCCTGCTTAAAGAGCCTCTGCAATGGTCCTTATTTCTCATTACGTCCCGTATTTTCGTATCTCGTGTGTGGTCGCGTTAGCGTAGTATCATCGTAATGGGCTGATTGTGAGTGGGTAGCATCATGAGTTGCACTGAGCCATCCTAGTTCAGGATTTCAGTCATCATGTCTTTGATTTCATTTCAAACTGTTGTGAACTCTCTTGATATTCTTGACCTTTTCTATTCCAGTACATGACGCAAGATCCAGATACATTCTTCTACGGTCGGGATTGTTCAGGTGCCATTGACAAGCTATGCCGTGCAGGTTTGGTCATAGCAAATCCACAAAATCCCCGTGGAGAAAATGTATGTGGCTATTATTCAGTATTCGCATCATCCAACTTTAATCAATTATTAATTTATTAATTCTATTTTTGTAAATGATGTTTTTTATGCAGCTTCAGCTGCGAATATTGCTAGCTTCTGCTTCTCTCTCAGAAATACAAGTCAATGTGAAGAACTCAATTTTAAGAGTACTTGCCAAACGATACAATCAACAAAAATCAGTGCTGAATCTCAACGACTTCCATAATGATGCAGGTGAGATGGTGTTCTCTTTGAGGCTTGTCAGTGTTGTTGATTATTCGCTACAAGTTCTATGTGATTTGGGTCAAAGAGGAAGAAAGAACAGCAGCTTACTGAAGTTTATAAATAGAAATACTCATAGTGGAGAGCCCCTTGAGTGGCTGTAAGCTAACCTAGAACCAATGCTAGAGCGAAGGCTAGATTGCCGTGGTCGGAGAGAAATACGGCTGCCCATATTTAGGTTGCTTGGGTGTAGCCAGTGTTGGAGAAGTTCACTCTGAAAAGAACATTTTTTAAAGTTTAGTTGATGTGAAATAAAACGACCATTTAAAAAGTTCAAAGTTCGTTTTCCTGGCTTTGCTCAAAATGTTCAAGTTCAGTTTTAAAAATATATTAGTCTGTTCGAAGGTTATTCTTGAAAAATTGTTTGAGTTTTGGTTGATCAAATGATAAATTTGAAGTCTTCCATTTTCCTCCTAATAGCTATAAGCTATATTGTTGGACTAGTAGTTATTGATTAGTGAAGCAGAGAGGTCAAAAGGGTGACCGTTAGCTAGACCAGTGGTTCTCAACCTTTTAGGTACTGCGACCCACTTAGTGTTTCGAAATAATATGGCGACCCAATTACTTGAAAAGCATACAGCTCTGTATTAACAGCAATCAAACTACTAGTCAAACTTATTAATGCTAGAAGTAGAAGAGGTTTAAAAAGAGTGGTCTTTCGTGAAACCAAATTGAACATACGACGTATCATATTTTTTTTTTAACACTATTGCACACACTTTTTGACCCACTATCCACAACATTATTTTTCGCTTTTGCGAAGAAAACCTAAACTAACTGAACATCTTTCCTAATCACTCTCAAGTGTACGACTGATTGAATAATCAAATTTTTGTGTTTTCCATCGATCTGGGGGGAGAGTGAGGAGTGAGGGGAGAGAGAGATCAAATAACTCGTTAACTGTACACAGATGTAGGGATGATGTCTTGACTACTTCCACTTACCGTGGCTACCCTACTCAGATTCTAAGAAGTACATAAGTACCAAACATTGTCGTCTTTTGAAGAAATCTAGGAATAACCAACGAAATACATTCGTAGAATTAAGGCAATAGGCCCTAATGATATTTTAAAAATAATATTTGTAATAATTGTGACTGAGAAAATGAAAATGTACCATTACATCAGTATGGAGAAATAATTTTATTTTTTATTTAATTTTCATAAAATATAAGGTCTCCGCGACCCATCCATAACCCTCTCGCGACCCACAAGTTGAGAACCACTGAGCTAGTCCATAGCTAGGTCATACCAATTTTTAGCATTAGCAGATTTTTAAACTTATCAGACACCAGACACAAAATATTCTTTCCACTGTGTAAGAACTGTCGAATAACGGTCGAGAGATTATAAATGAAGAGATAATTAAATGGTGTTCAGCATCATCTTTTCTCTACACTCACGCCTCCTGGGCGGCAGTTGGGGCAACCCTGCGAGCTGCTATAGAGTCCTTGAAATAACATATTTATTCTAGATGAGTTTCTTAATGTCTGAGCCGTAGAAATAAGTAATTTTACTAATTTAATGAATTGGTGCTTGTCCTTTCTCCACCAAGTTTCAGTGAATATAGGCTTGCATTTTTAACCAAATTGTCACCCAAAGTAGCTTTTCAATTGTAGAAGTCGTACATATCTTCATTCAGCATTAAACTGTAATTAATAGTAATTGGATTTTTCAGATTTGAAGGATGTGTTTTGCCCTTTGTCACGGCCAAGGATTCTCAATTTCGTTCTGAGTCTGGCTGTGACTACGACTTCAGTGACTTCCATTCAATTAGCCCACAATGAACTAGTCATTCTGAAACCACTGGAAATACTCAGGGGTTTTAAAAAGTTGAGGATTCTGAATCTTGGCCATAATAAGATCCCACGTATCGATGAATTGGAAGTTTTAAAGCAGATTCTGTTGCTGGAACTGGTCGTCGATGATAATCCCTTGTGTCAGGCATTTGATGATGAAGTGTATTACTCATTCAGAATCAGAGAGTATGCACCTAAACTTCGAAGACTGGTAACTTGTGTTTCTGTACATTTCAATTAGGCCTATACATAATTATTAATTACAGTAGGCCCAATATAGCTCAATATTTCCTCTTTGTATTCATTGAAAGAACGACAAATACGTTTCAGGAAAATAGCATACTCATCAAAGGTATGCGATTGTATAATAGAATACCATTAGTTATAAGAATTGTGAAAGTGTATCTAGGTTTAGAAGAGATTGTAGCAAGTTAATAAATCTAGGAAAGGTGGTGCCAAATCCCAAGGAGAAGGTACATTTCTGGGACTTGCTTGAGGACTGATTCAATCATTCAATAATTTAAATATTACTTACCCGTACTTTGTTTTACTCTTTGATTGTGAACACTTTCTGTTTAATTACCCAATATTATGTCATTTTTTTAACTATATGTATGTATGTAAAAAATAGCATTCAGTGCTAAGTAAATATCTACTACTACTACTACATACGAATATTTTAAATATAAATTTGCACATCATTCTACGTGCCTATTTGGCAACTGGAACAATAGGACTATGTATAAATTATTCATACATAATCTTGAAGTTATTGAAATATTTGTATTTCCTGTGTATTAGATTAGAATTTTGATGTCTCCTCCATTCAATAGTTATCACCAAAAAATTGATTTTTCACACCATCGAATCCCATGCACTCTCAATTGCATAGTGTATAATTAGAGTTTTCGAGTGTCATTGCCTAATTGCGTTCTTCACCACAGGACGGAGTATTACTGAGTGTCCCTGGAACTCCACAGCCACGGCGTAACTTCCTGGTCATCCCTGAGACCGGTCCCCTAGTCGATCAGTTTATTGAGCATTACTTCAATCTGTACGATAGTGACAACAGGAAAAACCTCTACGGGATGTATCATGACGATGCAACAGTCTCTATGACTGCTACCTATATTCCAGGTTTGCGTCTATAGGAAAATAGCCTGAGGCTGGATGTATGGATTGCGTATAAGGGAAAGAAGGATCAGCAGCTTACCGAGGTTCATAAGTAGATATGCTCATAGTGGAGAGCCCGTTGAAACACTTGATAGTCCGACTTTTTGGCCATTGCCTTGGGCACTGTAGAGTAGTGGTCCGAACTGTCACAAACTTCTGTGTGTGTTTATAGTCACCCTCAGTAGCTCGGTCAGCTGAGGCACCGCTTCAAAAACTGAAGTTACTGTTGGGCGTGGGTTCGAGTCCTGCATAAGGTGTGGGTTTTAGTAAATGTCCTCTCTTTAATCATCACTTCATAGTTTCATTGTCACCAGCTCATTCCTACCACCGTATAAACTGGCTGTTGGTGGGGTCGTTATGCAAACAATAATCTGTTAATCAATGTTTGTATACTGTAATCACCTGTGTGTTCTACCAACGCTCTTCACTGTGAGTATCTCTACTTGTAAACCTTAGTAAGCTGCTGTTCTTTCTTTCCCTTTCACCCAGTTCATATATTCCAGGTTGGATAGTTATCATACTGGAAATACCTGTTCATTATATTTTTATCCACATAAGAAGAAGTATCTGGATCAGAAATAGACAGAGAATGAAGAGGGGTCGACGTGTGTCAATCTAAAACTAAAATGTATGCGTTACCCAAGTTGGGATGGCAGTCATCAGGTGTGGTCATTTAACCAAAAACATATATTTATATATTATATCTAGAGATATGTAAATATAGCTTCTTTTTTTTCTTTTTGTAGCATGTAGAATTTGAAAAGTAGCGCATTTGGTGCATCTTCTATTATTTTGAAACATCGTGTTTTGTAGCGCAACAACGTTCTGTAGCATAACAACAGTACGGTACCGGTAAAACCACTAGATAACGCACAATAGGCATACAAGAGAAACACCCCAATTGATATTTTTAGAGAAATAGTCTCCACAAGCGGGTCAAACCTACGCCTTATCTGCCGCCCGCATTTGCAACTGCACTTTTCTCCAAATTCCCTGACTAGCTTCACCCGCTTATACCTCAATTGAAATAATTATGGGAAAAGAAGCATCCATAATGCTTCTATTCCAATATAGCGTCTATATTGCCAATACATTGAAACATAGCAGATTCAGACATTTGTAGCGCTTTGTCGCCTTTTTAAAAACAAAAGAACAATATCAAACTTATTGAAACATAAAGAAATATTAAAAAAACATGTAAGAAATCACTTTTAGATTTCATCGCTCTTATAGCAATTGCTATTTTTACATGCCTCTAATTGTATCATTTATTTAATTGGGTTCAACGACGCACTGTACCGATGACTGAGATCGATTGGCGTTGGTGAATGATATATGATGATGAAGTGAAGGGTAATTGTATTAGGTGTTTTTAGATGGTGGGAAGGAGTCGGTCGTGGCCTGTTGTTAAGGAACCATCCCAGTATTGACCTGAACGGCAGGGGAAAACCATGATAAAACCCTGTCAGGATGGTCGACCATAACAGGAATTGAACCCTGGTCTCCTGAATGACGGTTCAGTGTGCTAGCCACTCGACCACTTGTCTCAGTATTACCTTTAATAATTAATAAGAAGTCTTTTGACACTCATAGTATCACAAGGTTACGGTACTGCTTAGGGTGACCAAAATTCTAAAAACAAATTGGGGCAAACAAATCAGACCGTAAGGCAGTATGTAGTGAAGCCGTCAACCCACTGGAGGTGAAGTGAGGAAGACCCCCCCCCTCCCCTCATGATGCCTCATAATAATACCAGTTCAAACAATTTACCAACATTTGTGCATTGCTGAAATTATTCCACTTTGATATCTAGAAAATTATGTCAGATGTTAAAAGGAATGATTTAAGATAGGTTATCAATGCCCATTTGAAGTTTGTGTCATTTCTTCCCATTACAACTTGAAAAATAGACCTGCCTGATCTTATGTACATATCAACCTGAACAAAAGGGACCACAAAAAACAGCTAAGCAATTGTCATTAGAGTCGGACAGAGACCTTATTTACGCTACCGGTAATACATTGATTGTAATTTCAGGCGAAACCAGTTTGAGTAGTACAAATTTGAGGCAGTACATGATCTCCAGTCGGAACTTGTTGAAGATCTCCGACTACTCGAAGATTCAGCCGCTTCTCTTCACAGGACAAGACAGCATCCTGTCCCTCTACTGCAGACTCCCTAGCACGGACCATGATCCATATACGTTCACTGTCGACGTCGCCTTTTACACGGTAGGCCTACTTGTACATTTCTACATCACCTTGACCTTCAAGTAAATAATGAGTAGAGACTTGTTTGTTTTTTTCATTTGTACCATTGACATTTTCAAGGAAAAGATATGCACATTCCACACTGGAGCCCACAAAGCCTGATTGGCTTGTCCATGACATAAACATAATAATCAGCAAACAAAGGGGAACACAAAATAAAATGTCAAATTATAGTAACAATAGCATAACTAGGTACTGGAACAGGCCTAAAAATGAACAGTACATACAACATGGAATATGATAGAAATAAAGATTTAGGCATAGAAAAAGTAATGAGAATAATAATGAGAATGTATTAATAAGTGAGTACAAAATAAACCCTTCTTGTTGATATCAAAATTAATTGAGTAGCGAGTAATCTAGAAACAAGTGTCTATGAGACTCACTAAGATAGTACATTTTCAATGTGTTGAGATGATTACCGGTATGTGAATAGACTATGCTCTAGTAGGCCTATCCATCTTTTAAGGTCATTTTTGAGAATAGAGTATCGTTGAAGATCTCGTAAATTCTGGGGTATTTGATTAATATTAATTAGAACAGCATAACACAGACTTCTTTTCCTGTACCATACTGTTGTTAAACTGTGGTAGTTTATAATTATTATCTAGGCATGGTCACCATTCTTTTAAAAATATTTTCTGGAGTTTGTGTTATTCTCTTGTCTCTTTTTTCTATTGTACATTGTATAATGGCGTTACTGTACCGTACTATTGTTATGCTACAGAACGTGGTTGCGCTACAGAACGTTGTTGTGCTACAGAACGTTGTTGTGCTACAAAACATGATCTTTATGCATCAATGCACCAAAATGCTACTTTGTAAATTCTAAATGCTATGAAGAGAGAAAATAGAAGCTTTGTTTACATGTCTGACAATAATCCCCATCATTTCACATACATAGTATGCCATGTCACTTTCTGATTTCAAGCTGATGTGACGGCTCCCCAGATACAAACATGCAAAGCTTGGTACTGAGACGTGTGGCCAAGTGGTTAATGCACTGAACCATCATTCAGGAGGTCGGGGTTCGATTCCTGCCATGGTCGACCATCCTGACAGGGGTGCATCGTGGTTTCCCTCTTCAGGTCAATACTGGGACGATTCCTCAACAACAGGCCACGACCGACTCCTTCCACTATCCAAAAACCCCTAGTGAAATAACCTTTCATCTCACCATCACATCATCTCATATATCATTCACTGACGCCAATAGATCGTAGTCATCAATGGAGTGCGTCGTTCAACCCAATATAAAATTTAAAAAATAGAAAGCTTGTGTCAATCTGCTGCTGCTCCCTAATATTATTTCCTGTCTCTGTTCAATCAAGGCTAAAACAGTATCAGTAAATGTGACGGGAGTATTCAGGGAAACCAATGGCCTGATTCGTACGTTCTCACGTGTCTTCGTACTGGTGTGCGTCCTTCCTAATGAATGGCAGATTTGCAACGAGATGGTCAATATTTCCAATGCCAGCGCTGACATTGCGTCCCAATCGTTCAAGATCAAACGGCCGCCAATAGTTCAACGTGTCAGCCAAATCACGGACAGAGATAAAGAAGAAATGATAGAACTGCTCATGAATCTCACAGATATGAAGAGTGAGTGGTCGAAAAAGTAAGTTTAAACTATTTTCTAAAGACAATGTTTCTTCCTACTTCTTGAATTCAAGGGTTGATTATGACTTCTTGGACCGTCTAAATGGAAAACTGGAAGCAAAAATTTTTCATCCAACCCTTGAACTCGATCTTTCAACCAAGTCATTTGGTTAGAATATTCCAATTTTCGTATCTCTTTCTACTATTAGGCCTATATATAAGGTGTCTAACTTTTTCTATTCTATATAATTTATATAATCGATTCCAAGTAATTGTGGTTTAAGATATTCTTCCGTATAAGTTCGGTCATTTGCATTTAATCCTCAATTCCGATTGCATTACTTCAGGCACAATTATTTTGATATTTACCATAGATAGAATTTAGATGCATGTACACGGAGTCATCACTTTTCTCAATGATCGGCCTACCCATAACACTAACAAGTATGATCAACCTCTGGTAGTCATTCCCAGGCCATCGTCTCCACTCACGACCCAACACCATTTGACGCCATAGCTTTGTGGACCATCGTTCCATTGTACTCAATTGTGCTCACTGTCGTACTTTATGTCCGTGAGTAATAACAACAAATCCTTGATCTGGCAGCTCAGACAGTTGGCCTACTCGTGCACATTTCCCAGGCCATCACGACCACTCACGACCCAACACCATTTGACGCTATAGCTTTGTGGACCATCGTTCCATTGTACTCCTTTGTGCTCACTGTTGTACTTCATGTCCATGAGTAATGACAACAAATCCTTGATTTGGCAGCTCAGACAGTCGGCCTACTCTCGTGCACATTTCCCAGGCCATCGTCTCCACTCACGACCCAACACCATTTGACGCTATAGCTTTGTGGACCATCGTTCCATTGTACTTCTTTGTGCTCACTGTCGTACTCCATGTCCATGAGTAATAACAACAAATCCTTGATTTGGCAGCTCAGACAGTTGGCCTACTCGTGCACATTTCCCAGGCCATCACGACCACTCACGACCCAACACCATTTGACGCCATAGCTTTGTGGACCATCGTTCCATTGTACTCCTTTGTGTTCACTGTCGTACTTCATGTCCATGAGTAATAACAACAAATCCTTGATCTGGCAGCTCAGACAGTTGGCCTACTCGTGCACATTTCCCAGGCCATCACGACCACTCACGACCCAACACCATTTGACGCCATAGCTTTGTGGACCATCGTTCCATTGTACTTCTTTGTGCTCACTGTCGTACTCCATGTCCATGAGTAATAACAACAAATCCTTGATTTGGCAGCTCAGACAGTCGGCCTACTCGTGCACATTTCCCAGGCCATCACGACCACTCACGACCCAACACCATTTGACGCCATAGCTTTGTGGACCATCGTTCCATTGTACTCCTTTGTGCTCACTGTTGTACTCCATGTCCATGAGTAATAACAACAAATCCTTGATCTGGCAGCTCAGACAGTCGGCCTACTCGTGCACATTTCCCAGGCCATCGTCTCCACTCACGACCCAACACCATTTGACGCCATAGCTTTGTGGACCATCGTTCCATTGTACTCAATTGTGCTCACTGTCGTACTCCATGTCCATGAGTAATAACAAGAAATCCTTGATCTGGCAGCTCAGACAGTCGGCCTACTCGTGCACATTTCCCAGGCCATCGTCTCCACTCACGACCCAACACCATTTGACGCCATAGCTTTGTGGACCATCGTTCCATTGTACTCCTTTGTGCTCACTGTTGTACTTCATGTCCATGAGTAATGACAACAAATCCTTGATCTGGCAGCTCAGACAGTCGGCCTACTCGTGCACATTTCCCAGGCCATCGTCTCCACTCACGACCCAACACCATTTGACGCCATAGCTTTGTGGACCATCGTTCCATTGTACTCCTTTGTGTTCACTGTCGTACTCCATGTCCATGAGTAATAACAACAAATCCTTGATTTGGCAGCTCAGACAGTCGGCCTACTCGTGCACATTTCCCAGGCCATCACGACCACTCACGACCCAACACCATTTGACGCCATAGCTTTGTGGACCATCGTTCCATTGTACTCCTTTGTGCTCACTGTTGTACTTCATGTCCGTGAGTAATAACAACAAATCCTTGATTTGGCAGCTCAGACAGTCGGGCTACTCGTGCACATTTCCCAGGCCATCGTCTCCACTCACGACCCAACACCATTTGACGCTATAGCTTTGTGGACCATCGTTCCATTGTACTCCTTTGTGCTCACTGTCTTACTTCATGTCCATGAGTAATGACAACAAATCCTTGATTTGGCAGCTCAGACAGTTGGCCTACTCGTGCACATTTCCCAGGCCATCGTCTCCACTCACGACCCAACACCATTTGACACCATAGCTTTGTGGACCATCCTTCCATTGTACTCCTTTGTGCTCACTGTTGTACTTCATGTCTGTGAGTAATAACAACAAATCCTTGATTTGGCAGCTCAGACAGTCGGGCTACTCGTGCACATTTCCCAGGCCATCACGACCACTCACGACCCAACACCATTTGACGCCATAGCTTTGTGGACCATCGTTCCATTGTACTCCTTTGTGCTCACTGTTGTACTCCATGTCCATGAGTAATAACAACAAATCCTTGATCTGGCAGCTCAGACAGTCGGCCTACTCGTGCACATTTCCCAGGCCATCGTCTCCACTCACGACCCAACACCATTTGACGCTATAGCTTTGTGGACCATCGTTCCATTGTACTCCTTTGTGCTCACTGTCGTACTTCATGTCCATGAGTAATGACAACAAATCCTTGATCTGGCAGCTCAGACAGTCGGCCTACTCGTGCACATTTCCCAGGCCATCGTCTCCACTCACGACCCAACACCATTTGACGCCATAGCTTTGTGGACCATCGTTCCATTGTACTCCTTTGTGTTCACTGTCGTACTTCATGTCCATGAGTAATAACAACAAATCCTTGATTTGGCAGCTCAGACAGTCGGCCTACTCGTGCACATTTCCCAGGCCATCGTCTCCACTCACGACATAACACCATTTGACGCCATAGCTTTGTGGACCATCGTTCCATTGTACTCCTTTGTGCTCACTGTCGTACTTCATGTCCATGAGTAATAACAACAAATCCTTGATCTGGCAGCTCAGACAGTCGGCCTACTCGTGCACATTTCCCAGGCCATCGTCTCCACTCACGACCCAACACCATTTGACGCTATAGCTTTGTGGACCATCGTTCCATTGTACTCCTTTGTGCTCACTGTCGTACTCCATGTCCATGAGTAATAACAACAAATCCTTGATCTGGCAGCTCAGACAGTTGGCCTACTCGTGCACATTTCCCAGGCCATCACGACCACTCACGACCCAACACCATTTGACGCCATAGCTTTGTGGACCATCGTTCCATTGTACTCCTTTGTGTTCACTGTCGTACTTCATGTCCATGAGTAATGACAACAAATCCTTGATCTGGCAGCTCAGACAGTTGGCCTACTCGTGCACATTTCCCAGGCCATCACGACCACTCACGACCCAACACCATTTGACGCCATAGCTTTGTGGACCATCGTTCCATTGTACTCCTTTGTGTTCACTGTCGTACTTCATGTCCATGAGTAATGACAACAAATCCTTGATCTGGCAGCTCAGACAAAGGGCCTACTCGTGCACATTTACCAGGCCATCACGACCACTCACGACCCAACACCATTTGACGCCATAGCTTTGTGGACCATCGTTCCATTGTACTCCTTTGTGCTCACTGTCTTACTCCATGTCCATGAGTAATAACAACAAATCCTTGATCTGGCAGCTCAGGCAGTCGGGCTCACTTGACATTTCCCAGCTTATAGTACACTACAGTACAGTGAATCTCTTGGAAAGCTTCAAGCAAATCAATAACTGGACCAATTATTCATATATCACAGACCGGCACAGGTAGCTGAGTGGTTAACGCACTTGCTCCATGTGACTCGGGAGGTAGTGGGCATGACGGACCCGGTTCGATCCCCGCTACCGTCCATCTTTACAGGGGTTTTTCGTGGTTTCCCTCTGTAGTCTAGGCTAATGCCGGGATGGTTCCCACAATATAGGCCACGACCGCTTCCTTCCTACTATCCTTCCCATTAGCCATAAAACCTTCATCTCATCATCCCATCATCTCATTGATCATCCATCCGACGCCAATAGATCTTAGTCATCATTACAGTGCGTCGCTAAAACCCAATATAAAAAAAACAAGAAACATATATCACAGCGTTTCAATCAGTAGTATTCTAACAAACCTGTGAGTTTAGGGGTTAATCAAAATCATCAACAGCTTCACACTTTAATTTGAGTTCATTTAGTCGATAGACTGTTTAAGTTTCAAAATGCTGTTGATTGTTGTTATTACCACACTTAGTTATGCCATTAAAACTTGTAGGCCCAAGTTAATAGACGAATTTATTCAGCATCACATATTGCATGTCAATTGAGGGTTGTACAACTGTTCCTTGAGCTGTAATTGAATTATTTGCGTTTTAGGTGTTTGGAAGATATGAAGTGGGACTTCAAGGAAGCAGTCGTTATATTCACCCATATGTATAAACTTGGCCAGATTCCAGAGGAAGCATTTGAAGTCAAGAAGAAAAAGTAGTCGAATACAGCAATCCTACAGTATTTTATAGTTTCTATTACGATTATGTTCAAACTAGTATTCTATTCACGTAAACTGTATGTGAGAAAATTGGCACCAACACGTGCAATAATACAGTTACAGGTTTTCTTGATTGAGTGGTTGTAGTGAAATTCAAATTAATTGATTCGCAGAATGAGTTAATTTCTAAACACATTACATTACTCTAGTGAGAAGAAATTCTCAATTCAGTGCAATATTTGTTTTGTCCGAGATTGTAGACAGGTTTAAGCACTGCTCCTGAATACAAAGTACCGTAAGTTGCAACTGATGTTACCTGGGCTCCGAGTATCCGAGACTGCATGCATAATGCATATATATATTTTTTTTGCTGTAAAATATTGTTTAGGTGAGAAAGATGAGAGAAGAAAGACTTTGGTACAATATTTCACGTCTTCAGTAGCCAGAAATATAAAAATGAAACGAATATAAATATATGTACCGTCTGTAAATGTGTGTGGTATAAGTATTAACTCGAACGCTATATGACCTCGCTGTTGATGTGCCTTAAAACCCTCATTTTCATTCATTCATTCAAGCATTTACTACCAATAGCCTGCCCACCATAACTTCCAGCTCTTGTCCAATATTTGTTATATTTAAAATTGCCTCAAACGAGTGGAAAAGTTTAATGTACTTACCTATACCAATTTTAATAATACCTCTCCATTCTCTTGTCCTACTTCAGTAGTACCATGAACTAAAAGAACATCACATTTTCAACTTGGGTTCATGTTTGGTTTATTTCTGTATTCATGAATGAATGAATATGTGAGTTATTACGGTGTGTCGACATCAAGGTCGCTTTGTGCCAAAAGTGTTTTAGTTGTTATATCATCCATGCCATATCGTGCCATACATTAATGGCTACTAATACATTCTGATGTTGATTTAGATAACTCAAATAACTGTGATAAATATATTCTATAACGTATGCACTTGCTATACGTATCTTGAATGTTTTGACTATTATTATTTCTTGATGCACTTGATTACTCATCATGTACTGACTTGGGTGTATGATGAATGGTCCGAGTGGGAAGACAAGATGAAAGCTAATTTTATAGTTGTTGATTGTTGTTTTATTATTTGGAATTCATTATTAGAAATACAACATTGTCGTGTTCAACTAAAGGTTACAATGTTTTTCAACTGTTGTCAGAGTACTGTTTTTGAGGAATCGGCTGTTTATCAGATGACATTTTTTCACAATTAAAAGTGTGAGTGATTTTTTGGAATAAGAAGTTTTGTTTTAATTTTATGTTGAAACAATGATTGGACTGTCTCCAATGAGACGAGTAGATTTACTAATAGCTGGCTAGTCTAAGAGATCAACCGGCGACTGTATTACTGACACGTACGAGTTTCTCAATCATGCGTAGTTTCAACTGATCAGCTGTCTCTCAGTTGCAGTGTTTGATTGTGTCAAGCGTGTGATTGTGTGTGATATAAGCGAATGTTGGATTAAAATCTTGATTAGTAAGCCCAAGATGCATTGAGGGTTGCGTTGGTTTGCCGGTTGGAGATGGTGACTTCGCTAATTAGAAAACACTTTCCATTTCCTGAGAACCAAAGATTGCTGCTCTATCTGGTATTATTTTGTAGAAACGGCTGACAGGCTGACAAACTTAATGACGGCTATTATTAGCTGAGGCGACGTGAACAAAAAGATCACTTCTATCTACGCACGATCAATAGTTCTTAAAATGTGGCCCGTGAATTGGACCACATTTTCAACATGGGAGAGATACGAAGTACAGTCATCATCTCAGGCTGGCAAACCAACGCAACCCTCAATTCAAGCCGTTGCCACAAAGGCAGGCGAGAGACAAACATGAAACGGTTGAACGTAGAAGACTGACTTTTGATATTACATATAGCACTGTAAACGGACAAGCGCAAAGGTTATTCTTCTTCCAGAGCATTTATTGAAAAGCCTGTCATACGACACCCATGATTGGTAAACTCACTTTAGAATCCACGGGAGTCGATTTAGCGAAATATAAGTTTTTTAGTGATCACTTTTGAATGAAAGGAGATATCAAAATTGTGATACGGAGGAAACGCACATATGTTTAATTTCTTCAAGATGGTATTCAATCAAACTACGTAACTCATGCCACATAACTGTCAAATGTGTTTTTTCAGCTGTCTACGCTTGACAATTATGCCATATGAGTTGAACAGTTACTCATAACTTATACCATCTTGAAGGTATTCAATATATCTGTTTCCTACCGTTGGAAAGTCATCACCTAAAGAATGATATTTTGCTAAATGGACTCCCGTAGACCATCTCCTGGGTGCTGCGTGCTCTGAGTTGAACAGATTGTTTTGCCGGCCGTCTTTCATCATTTTGACCAGAAAATTGTTGGGATTTCCGGTGTATTATTCCAATTTGTAATATTTGTTTTGCAGACTGACCACACACAGACTAATTCAAAGGAACATATCCAATGTCATCTTGGTTTTAGAAAAATGTAAAAAGTGTCCCGATGATCTGTGGTCAGAGCATATGATTGTTGTCATCTAGTTTCATTATTGAAGAGTTGGCCAATTAGGAATAAAAATGATGAAATGGTACTCTATTTAGGGTTAGGGGGTGATTAACAATGACTCACGATGTGCAGTGTTTGCCATCCTCGCCCTCCTCCATACTTCCATATCATCCCACCACTCATTGTCCTTCACACTTTTACACCATTCTCTATCATACGAAGAACAGAACTGTCAACACATGTGTTGCAGTCATGGCCGTCTGACCACAGAGAGGTGTATTGGTCAACACTATGTGCCCTCGGGTATACCGGGGAATCCTCCTCTGCGATTATAACAGCAACTTGATCACTTTTTAAACACAAGAGAATATATTCTATTAAAAAGGATTATGTACGGTTGCAGTCTGATGAAGCCACATCAAAATGCATCCCGATGAAACTTGACTGGCATCATATGCGTTGAACTGGTCAACAATGAACATGTGTACTCCATGTCATGTAGAGACAAATTTACACTAAAATATGCGTGATTTTTTAAAAATATTTTTTAATATTTTGCTGAATTTTAGAATGCAGGCAATTCAATTTGCTCCATATTTTAGTTTTACAAAATCTATTCCAATTGGATTGGCAAACTGTTCAAACCATGCTGTTACCTTCAACGTGTATTCTGGGAACAGACGGAGGGCAAAATGCTCGCGTTTAGGTTCATTTTTTACCGTTAGATGATGGGGTACATTTGAACGAAATACTTGTTCACGATCAATTGAATATTATAGGCATGTTGAATTGGACTACTTGTTTTTGAAGATTGGTGGTAAAGTTCAACATCTAATCTCTTAATTGCTAGTCGCCACCAGTTTTTGCATGTACGATTCAAATGAATAACCCTCTGACCAAGCTCATTGACAGTCATGTTCTACAGTAGCTTCGTGTGACGCCGGTCGTCCTATTTGCCCAGCAGCTGGCCCATACGCTTTCAAGTTCTTCCATAACAATCTATTCTATTGCCTCACCTTGTCATCTTCTAGACGACATGTATTCACCTTCAAGCATAATGTTTCCATTTATCTCTTATTAGTGATGATTATCTATGATTGATTATATAAGTTGATGCCGATGGTTTTTAAACCTACTGTGTATGTTGTGTTTTCCAGTACCACTAATAAGTCTGTGCACCATACAGTGGCGTAACTAGGAATTTTGGGCCCTGGGGCAAAGGACTCACATGGGCCCCCCATCCCCCCCCCCCCAAAAAAATCAATTCAAATGATGAAATTTCGATATCACTCGACATGCAACCTCCATATTTCATGTTTTTTAATTCACTATTGAAGACGATTAGAATACACTCAAAATTATGATTGAAATACATTCACATTTATGTCATTCTATGAAACAAAATGATTCTATCACAGATGAAGATCAAATAACACTTCCTCTTGAGAGGAAAAATAGTGTTGACTTTTCACCAAAATCATGCAGGGACGTCGTCAGGATTTGTGTAGTGGGGGGCGCACAGGTTACATGAATAAAATGACCACCCAGTTGGACATCTGCCACGCGCGAAAAGGGGGTCTGGGGTGCATGAGCCCCCCAGCAGAGCCCCGCAGGAAAATTTTGAAAATATGGACATTTTTCAAGAGATTTTTGCGATTCACGAGTGGTTTTGGAGTCATCATGGACATTCTTGGAGCTATACTTATGCGATTTCTCCCAGCAAAGCCCCGCAGGGAATTTTTTGAAAAAAGGAAGTGTAAAGTAGTTGAGTGTATACTGATACAATTCATATTATTGAGTCATCAACATGCATCATATTTTATTGTGTGTTTATTTGTAGGTAAACATTATATATTTTTAAAGGAGGATAAGTTATTGGGGGGGGGGGGGGGGCGCCCCCCTGAGACCCCCTAACAACGGCCCTGCCAAAATGTAGTCAAAGTAGCTAGCTCATATTTACTTCAAGGGCTGAAGTACAGAGAAAAAATATTAGTGTTTCTGACACGATTCGTATGAATACACTTGTTTAATCAAGTTCAACTTGAGTATCCTCATTGTAGGTTTTTTTAAAAATAAGTCACTTATTTTTCAAGTAATTTCAGATAATATTAAAAAGTATATTTTTTCAGTTATATAAATATACGTTCATTATTTTTCGGTAATCGTTGAAACGCATTTCTGATGATAGAGCATGGGCCCCGGGGCGGCTGCCCCTGCGGTAGTCACGCCACTGGCACCATAGCACTTTGTTCAGTTTGTATAAGTATAGGCCCTATAAGCATACACATTCTATGTTTCCATATATTAATGTTTTCAATATCATAATGTAAAGTATTGTATTTATAAGTCTAAATTAAATGTGATATATCTATTATTATACTCGTTTAAATCCGAATCCGTGTTCAACATATATCCAGTGGCGAAGTGTGGATATTTTGTAGGAGACATATGCATGTATAGGCCTGCAGGGGATTTTTTTTGTGGGGGGGAGGGGGTTCGAATGTATTGTGAAGTGGGATAATTTACTGTAGAATAGGATTATATTATGTTCAATGAATTACGATTATATAACAAATATTGAGATTGAAGTGCGTTGAGTGATGTGTCTTACTTTGAAAATGTTTACCAGCTAGGTCGAAACGTCAATTTTTGCTTTTTTCAAATTTGTTTATAACCTCACCTTTGACATAGTCTGTATTACTAACGATAATTAATAATTAGAAGCTGCAGAGGTTTCCCCTATTTTCTCTTCAGCTTTAGTTATAGATACCAAGATATGATATTATTCAACAGATTTGACATTCAAGCATAATTTGATCTTTGTATAAAATCCAAGTCATCAGGTCCAGCTTGGAATAGGCCTATACATTGTTGTTGAAATCAATTGTTGACATAAACTTGATTCTATATTTTACTTTTAAATCATAACCCAACTCAGGTTCTCTCATCAAGGTGAAGAGCTTTCAACCAGACAGGATTCATCGGAGTCGAGCACCAAAGCCAGTCTCCAGACTGCCATTAATGTCAGCTGGCGCCAGGATGGGCCAAGGATGAAAGGAGAAATAAAAATATCAAAATGTAACTGATTATAGCCACTTTTAGTCACTTGAGGAAGTTAGTTTCACTATAAATTCATTAGTAGATCATTTCACAAGTTTCCATCTCAAGATACAAGGAAATAAATGTTCACCAAGAAAGGAGGTGTTTTTGCTCTTAGAAACAGTTCTTACTCATAGTTCGATTGGAATGAGAACAAGTCAGCTGCATTTTCTCTATTAGATTATATTGGTATCAAAAATAACAATAACACACAGAAACAAAATCTATAAGATGATTTTTTTATTGCTTTTCTATTAAAATTCGATTTTTCCAAAGAAGACAAAAGTATTAAACAGTAACTACATACATTAATTTCATTGTATAGAGTAAATGACTCACTTAAAAGTTTATTGCCTGTTTGTTTATGTTGTTCTGAAGCTGTTGCAGATTTACAAGGACCACATGCAGCCAAAGGTGCACAATATTCTCGGAGTGGTCAGATCCTTTCGTTGCTGAGGTCAGTGTTTCGTTTGTATATTTGTACAGAAAATGGGGTTCGTTCATTGTCACAATAAAAAAGTAGCTATTCTATTATACAGCTTGATATACAACCAAAAATTTAAGAAAATAACACGTAAAAAAGGAAACCCCTTAGCAGATTAAACAGAATTATTCAGAGTTATTACAAAATATTGTTCCGTTCACAACTTAAAACATACACACACATTCGCAATTCAAATTTGTTCAAGTTTTTCAAAGTACTTTTGTGGGGTGCCATAATCATTCTCATGATTCATGAAGTCATCAAAAAGAGGATAATTCTTCGTACAGGAGAAAAATCACTACATCATTAATATACATGTTCTTAAATTAATTTAAAGCGGGTCCTAACCTCAATTTCGGCTTACACTAAGAATGAAAAATCGCCCCCGTAATGAATTTTCACAGACTAAAAGTTGAAGGTAGGGAGTGGGAGGAAGTAAAGATCATGTCATCTACATGACCGACGAGGATATGTCCCGAGGTTAATATAGTAACAATAGATTGATAGCACTGACTGACACTTGGCGTTGGTTTTTCGACGACAAAATCGACACACGTCCAGTCGCGGATATCATAACAACTATGATGAATGTCGAGGATGAAAACAGCATTGTATTTAAATGTAAATGTCACTCCATAGTTCCAAACTTTAGCCAGGCAGAGGCAGAAAAGCACCCCACTTTGAATTCTTTGTATTACGTTAAGTCTCTGGCTCTAAATCTTTTACACATCTTCATCGTCATCATCTCCTTCTCCCTCACCATCGCCCTCATCATCTTCTTCCTCTGGAAAAATCAGACACACACACATTAGTGGTCACAATATTTTCCTGATTACGAGCACTTCAATCAAACCAATTACGCAAGCAATGTTGTAAAATTGCCTTGTCCATTATCCAAGGCTAACGGAGCAAGAAGCTTCAAGTCGATGTGAACTTGCACTCAATCACTAGGGCTGTTTAAGGCTCCAATTGAATTATAATGTCTTACCCTCACCTTCGTCGAGTTCCTCTTCGCCCTCGGGGAGTTCATCTTCTTCCTCCTCCTCCTCTCCTTCTACGTCCTCTTCATCATCTACATCTTCCTCATCTCCATTTTCTTCTTTCTTCTGTTTTTTCACGTCTTCACTTTTCGCCTGATGAAAAACAAGAAAACAACACCAATCAGCATTATGACTTCCGACTAGACAATATAACAGGTACTCGGGCTTTCCAATACTACTACCAACCAGACAAAAAATTATCCACAAATGGCAAATCAACTAGCCTAATTATTCAAAAATATGTATTGGGCCTAGTTTACACACACTCTATCACTACCCTATATTATCATATAAATAATATATAAAAATATCAAGTACTGTATATTGCTACTGAAGAAATAAATTTTGAATAATTGAGATGAATACCAAGACACTTGGATGGTTCAGCATGCTAGCCACTGGTCCACCCGAGGCAGTATATATAAACGTGAAAAAATAAGCAACTTGCCACTTGGAGCTCCATGTTGCAACATTGCAAAACAAGTGTGATATGTTATCTCTAGTTGCAATAGGTATATATGGTATTGCAAAGTACATATTTTAATGAACGATGTGGGCATATGCCTTTTCTTTCAATGGAATGACACCAAATGATTTCTGGATAACCCTGGTTTACTAGCTGCAAGCCTCACATACCCCCACTCCTCACTTACGATGTACTAGGTGAATTGTAAACAAATGGCTGAAAATATATATTTTCCAAAGATACAACAGCAATGCTTTTAAGTTTCAAATTGTGATGCAAGATGCACAATAGCTATCAAACAATCGTTATGAAGATCATGGTCAAGATGAACAATGATACTGCTAACCTCAGTAAAAAAATAATGGAAGCATAATTATATGAATTTATAAACCAGTATATAATAGACCCATGTATATTATACTGGTACCCCTACTAAAAGAAAAACAATAATCCTTGTATTAACATTACCTAGGCAAACACAGCATATATACGTTTCAAGATCAGAGATATTTATGTGGATTGTACTCAAAAACTCTATACACCTTGCCTTCAAGTCTAGCTGCAAACATGTCACCCAAATGTGTAGGAAAATTCACAAAAACATTTTCAACATGTGCCAACTCTGTACTACTGCCTGGGATGTTTTAGCTTGATTGGTAATCTCTATTAGAAGTTCTTTGCAATAATGTGTTTTGGAGCACACAATCTGAATTGAATGAACTGTGTATTTATACCTTTAGTTACAGTAATATTAGGAAATTTGTATTTTATTACATCAAATCTTAGATAATATATATATACATTTCAAGTATTGATTATCTCATATATTCAGCCACAGCGAGTAAGCAATAAGAAATAACTCATTTAGGTGTATGAGGCACTTGAGGACATTGATTTGTGGTACTTAAAACCTCACTTTTTTTCATTTGATGCTAGTTTTTAGTGTTGACACATTTAGAACATGTATGGTCAATTTAAACATCATAATTTAAACATCGTGCCCCCTCATGAACACTTAGTTGTTCGTTGAATTGGGCAAAGAAAACGAAGGCAAGTCATGGTATTGAGAACAAATGGAAGGATATGATGTTAAAGACTCCATATTACCAAATACCCGTACTAAAACTCGAAGTGGCTTATAAACCATACCAAAATATTTTAATTTCAGAGACTCAAGAACCACCCTACATCAACTCATCGAACACGTTGCCAGCACATTTGGAAACATTTCAAACTGTGAGTTCAATTGCATGTCATCAGATGACAAAACAACAGATATTTACAATCAATTCATGCCCAGTTTAAATTTATTTTAATTCATGTGTAAGCAATATGCACACAGATATAGACTTATACCAGGAGGCCCACACATCAAAGATAGGCCTACATAATGTATCCCCTTCAATATTTTTAGAATATAATTTACTTCCATTAGTTCTGGCTGGTCAAACTTGGTAAAATATAATCCATTTATACACAAAATTGAGCAGTTTCTATGTTCCAAACATAAAATGTGTCCATTATGATTCCTACATACATCATTGTAGATCGCATATCCCTAAGAATTATTTTATACAAGTTCCTTGTGAATCATACCAATGTTCTAGAGCTCTCAAAAAGTAAAAAAACCTAAACTACAAAGCCGACAAAAGGGCATATAACGACTCCCATTACAACCAGTGAAGCAATCAACCTTGATCCCCCTCTTCAATTTGTAGGCCTACCTATGACACTACTAGGCCCATCAGGACTATTGGTTTTCATATTCAGTTACTCAAACGCTTAGTTGAGTCATGGTTTCCATGAGAAACGAAATATGAAAAACAATCACCCAGTCATCTTTGTGGGTGGAATCCACCACAGCAGTAATTGATAAATGACAATGTTCCCGACAAACAAATTCCAATAATTTGATATATCTACTTGCCGGCCAAAAAGATGAAGCAATTCGATTGTAAAGGGTTAAAAAGGGCTAGTAATGTGTAGGTCGCTCAAACTGGTTGCCAGTCATGATTTGTAGCCCAGTTCAGACGAGCCCAATTACTACGTTGCTTGTTGAAGGACTACATTTTTGGAGTACACACGCCATTATGCCAAATGAAACGAAACAAAAATGGTGCAAAAAAGACTTGAATGAGAGAGTAAAAGACACGAGATCGAAGAGACAGGGATAAATGAAGAGGGGGAGATCAAGTTTGAATGAGGGAGGCACGAAGGCGGGAAGAGGTCGGAAAGTGTAGTGCGTCGGTGTGCACTGAGCAGAAGAAACTCTATTTCCTGTACCCTGTCACGAGGCTAGATACTTGTCCCTCCCTCCTAACTAACACGCAGTCGCGATTGGCTGATGCTAGCGATCGCTTCTACACATCTCCCGTAGGCCTTCCCACTTCATCAAAGTCTTCCTTTTACCCTATTCCTAACATTGATAAACTCAGAGCGTGTTGTAAGGGGGACCCGAATAGAGGAGAGAGGGAGAGAGAGAGAGGGAGGGAGAGAGAGAGAGAGAGAACAACCAAGAGAGAAAGCACAAGCATGCGTGCGACAGAAGAGAAAGGGATGGAGGGGAATGGGATAGTAGAATAAACTTAAGAGGGGAGGGTCAGACTGAAAAGAGCGTCACAAGCAAAGCATCTGCCCCAAAATTGGCACGCGTCCGGATTTTTGAGCGCTAAAACCAACACCGCAATAAAAAGATTTCAATGTATTGGACAAATAATATCAATTATCATGTACAGAAGCGACAGAAAAAAATTGCGATTTTTATCTGGTCTTAAACATTGTACCCTACTTCCGGAATGTATCAAGACACCGTTGAGAAAGCTACAAACAAGAGTAGGGATGAGTAAGGTCAACGCCCCCCTACCAAGCCGGCCGGCTCATTTCCAAGCGTCAGGCATAGTGCGCTGGCTTCTACCCTCAAGAAAGTGAAACTGTTGAGACATCTGAACATAACTGTATAGGCGTTACTCAAATAATATATATATTTGTATACACACACACACACATATATATATATATATATATATATATATATATATATATATATATATAATATATATAATATATATATAATATATATAATATATATAATATATATATATATATATATATGTATACATACATATATACATATATATATATAAATATATATATATATATATATAAAGAAGAAAATATATTGAAAAATTTCTATTGGTGTCAATTGGTAACTGACGTAAAGCATAACCACACGAAGCCGGTCGAGTATTAAAATAATTATTATAAAGAAATACGAAAAATATCCATGATACCATCATTTGGGAAAAACGAGATTCTTCCAGAAAAAGCATTATCATAGCCTCAACGCAGGCTTCGCACTCGATTTACTATTGATTCTCACCTAGCCTCTAGTACTAAAGCCCTTGAAAGCAAAATACCGCCATTTTCAAAATGGAAGTTCAGTAGGGCCTACTCTCAGTAAGGGTACAAATAAATGAGAAGCGCGGGACGCTAACACTTGGTTGACAAAATGCCAATATTATCACTTACTATTACAAATAACACACAATCAATTTACATGTATCTTGGAGAGTTTATTAGAGTATTATGTTATAAGTAAACGCAAAAGTGGTATAGCATAAACTAAATGAAACTAAGCGGGACGTGAAGGAAGCTCCCCGGCCGGCTTTTCTCACATGGCCCACTATGCCCGGGATGCTTGCATGTAGGCCCTGGCTGTGTTTTTATAACATCTCAAGACAATAATAGATATAATTTCGGAAAATAGTTATTACCCAATTCACTGAAGAGGGTGGGTTCAATTCTAACACAACTACCAACGAAAAATGTTCGACTGTTTAAACAGAACGCTTATAGCCCATAGGCATATACAGCGCGTCTGGCAATGTTTCTTACAACCGCACAAGTACATTTCCAGTAACGTTTATTTATATTATTTCACTCACCTCTGATGGCCTTTTGATTCCTTTAACTTCTGCTTTTGGGTCTGTGATAGTTTTGTCATTATCACCGGCTTTCTCCACGGCCACCTCGGAGTTGTTATCCTTTGAACTCATGTTAACTTAACTGCAAAATACACTCGTCGAACTAGCTGTTGCGAGTGTCGAACAGGCTTTGTTCAAAAACATAAGATGGCGCGGGCTCGAAATCTGAATAGACTCGTTGATTGGTCGATAGCAGAAATATATTGGGGAAGTATATTTTATACAAATAAATAGAACTACGATACGTTTAAAAATAATCTTAATTTGAGAAAAAATACCACATTCTTTTTCGGTATGACATGTGAAAATAATAAATTCATAATTTGCTATGAAGAGGGGTTGGAGAGCACAATATAGAACAAAAGAAATCTGGAGTTGAGGCTATGAAAACATCATGGGCTTAGCATTGGACGAACATATAGCGGTCATGACACTCATGGTGAATGGAAATGTGGTCACGCCTTTTATTTTAATTTTAGTTGTTGTCACTAGTGCAAATTGCAACTGCAAGGAATTTCAAATTTTATAAATTCAAACACAACTTGAATTGACGTTTCTTTTAGATAGCTGATAGTGTAGCCAAACATTCAACTGTACAGGGGCCTAGGCGTACAAACGCTAGTTTTTCACGTTCTAGAGACATTGAAATTAATTCCAACGTGTTTTTTTTCTAACCAAAGATCAATGATTGTAACTGACATTTGTGTAATAAACATAAATAGTATACATAACCTCAACGGGGCCATAGCTTGTTGGAGCTATAAACTGAATGACTGGGCCCCCATAACATAACCAGCTTACAGTATTAGGCTTCATTTGATTTGAATATGTTTTCGTTTTATACGTTCTGCGTTAGAGTTTCTCCAGTCTTTGTTATCATATTGAAAAAAAACAAAACAACTAAAACATCCCATAACGCCTTTCAATGCATGTCAAGTACCTGTGTTTGTCTACATTTATTCAGTGCAAACCCTACTACATAAGCCATGAAGTGTTGTACTTTGCTCAAGAAGTGAAATGTTAATAGTCCATCTACCTCACAGCAACACAACTGGGCAGGACAGTGAACTGTCGTAGGAATGATCGCAGGCATTGATTTCATAATACACTAGGCCTACGTTCAATATCACAGGCATCAAGTTTATATTCCGCAGGGGGCAAATTTATTGACGAGGATTCAGCAATCTTCCTCTTATATGTTGAAACAGCTAGGCCCTAGCCATGATAAAATGCAAGGTACTCTGAAACTATCTATTGATAGGTTATTTAAATTGTTTGTCATTCCATTATATCATGCAATTTGATTTACTTAGCTTGGTGATGGCTTGATTCATCAAAACTTCCAAGCAACGTCGTTTGATATCATTGCTTCTTCAGGTAAGCACCATGATAATTCTTGGACCCTTTTCATAATGTCAACAGTGTATTGGACGTAGTGCTACTTTAGTTAGAACTTTTTGAACTAACAATATACTGTTTTTAAAAAGTACCCCAGACCCATAGTAGTAGTAGTAGTTGTTTATTAGCAAGTTCTACTATTTTTACATTTCATACATAATACATGATATTATATACGATATATATTATATAGATATAATAGATATATTATATAGGATATATATATAGGCTGTAGCTATGTATTTAAAGTCCAATACCGGTACAATATTTAGTGTTAGCTTTCAACTACGGCGTCATGTAAGGTTTCATATATCTTTTAGCCTTTATATATTTATAATGATAAAAATACATGTCTTTAATAGCAATATTTGCTACGTTACATAAAATACATTTCTCTTACATATGAAGTACTATCAGTATTATGCTAGTAATTGAATTTTGTGTTCCTATTACTGATACTAAGTTCAAATTCACATTTAAAGTCTCCGACTGATATTGCTTCAAGTAGGCCTATATATCGACATTGATTTTGATACCGTATTGATTAGTAAGAGATTATACTGTCTTGTACCAGAGATAGAAAAGTGACATTAAAAACTCCTACTACTACGTTCAAGAAAAAACCGAGTACCTTATATTGTATGTATGGATATAATTGACCTTATTGAATTTCTAAATACTCAGGAAGCCCTCAGGATTTTATCTCAAAAATAAAGCCCATCCCACTGGAACTCACATGATCCCTTGCAATGAGCCAGGCACCCTAGTATCGATAGCGTATGTTCACCACGAACGCCTCTGCCACATCTCAACATGGCTCTCATGCCTTTATTCTGTAATATCTGCAGTCTGTGCATGCCAGAAAGAAATACGTGACAGAAAATTGTTACATAAAAAGTAAAGTGAGGCTTTACAATAGTATTATTGTACACGACTAAAGGTGTATATATACGTAATGACAAATATGAACCTATCCCGTCCAAGCATCCTATCTTTTTCCTTATTTTTCTTTGAACATAATCAACATGTTCTTTAGGGTTCAAGTTATTGTCTAGCTAGATACCTATGTATTTGAATGCATTCACAAATTCGATGGTTTCGTTCGTTCTTGCGCTCGACTTACCAACTCGGGTTACCATTGTATCCTTTTAGGCGACTAGGCCTACCTATGAACGTTCTTTTGATCTTACTAACATTCAACTTTCAACAGTTGATACACAACCTATGATCAACTATTTCAATGATATTATAACAGAATAATACTGTGTTATCAGCACACATTGACTGGACATTTCACATTCTGATATCAACCATTGCACTGAAGTCTCACATGAATGACCTTTACGAAAACCTCACTGATTTTCAATAAGAAATGAGCTATAATTAAAATATGCTTCTAACTGTGCATGTAGGTGTACCGGTACTACTGATTCAATCATTTTTACATATAGTTTATACAAAAATCTACACTTTGTTACGCCATAGTTCAAGGCTAAATAGCTCAAAATAAGACTTGGTTCTAGTTTTATTGACCTTTTTTGTTTCATACATAATATGAATATAGAGGCCGATTCATAGAACAACATTTTATGAAATACATAGAACATAAATAAAATATAAATAGTTACAAACTGATATGATATGTTTCTATGGGATGTAGGAGAGGTATAGAAGGGGTTGGCAGTGAGGAATTTCTTGAGATGATTTGAAAGAGGTGATCAAGGGGGAGAGCTTGTTGAAAAGAGTGGAGCATATACGTTGTGAGGAGTTTTGTTCTGGTGGAGTGGACGGACGAGTGTAGGCGGACGTAAATTCCTGCTGCTTGAATTAGGGTCGAGGGAAGTGTGAGGATGCCGAGAGAGATGAAGTAAGGCTTGCATGATTGGCGACATGATAGATGAAGATGTGGTTGGATTGCAATGAAGGATCCCAGAAAATGATGCCATACGAGATGATGGAGTGGATGTGGGCGTGATAGACAGAGGGGAGTGTAGGGGGCATGAAGCAACCGCTGATGATTCTAGGGGAGGATTGAGGAACGTGAGGTGACCAGTCTAGGGTGTCTGTAAGAGTAAGTCCAAGGTATTTAGTGGCGGAAGAAGAGGATGTGGGCGTGATAGACAGAGAGGAGTGTAGGGGGCATGAAGCAACTGCTGATGATTCTAGAGGAGGTTTGATGGACGTGACGTGACCAGTTGAGGGTGTCTGTAAGAGTAAGTCCAAGGTATTTAGTGGCGGAAGAAGAGGATGTGGGCGTGATAGACAGAGAGAAGTGTAGGGGCATGAAGCAACTGCTGATGATTCTAGAGGAGGTTTGATGGACGTGACGTGACCAATCGCGAGTGTCTGTGAGAGTGATTCCAAGGAATTTAGTGGCGGAAGAAGAGGATGTGGGCGTGATAGACAGAGAGGAGTGTAGGGGCATGAAGCAACCGCTGATGATTCTAGAGGAGGATTGAGGAACGTGAGGTGACCAGTCGAGAGTGTCTGAAAGAGTAAGTCCAAGGTATTTAGTGGCGGAAGAAGAGGATGTGGGCGTGATAGACAGAGAGGAGTGTAGGGGGCATGAAGCAACTGCTGATGATTCTAGAGGAGGTTTGATGGACGTGACGTGACCAATCGCGAGTGTCTGTAAGAGTAAGTCCAAGGAATTTAGTGGCGGAAGAAGAGGATGTGGGCGTGATAGACAGAGAGGAGTGTAGGGGGCATGAAGCAACCGCTGATGATTCTAGAGGAGGATTGAGGAATGTGAGGTGACCAATCGCGAGTGTCTGTAAGAGTAAGTCCAAGGTATTTAGTGGCCGAAGAAGAGGATGTGGGCGTGATAGACAGAGAAGAGTGTAGGGGGCATGAAGCAACCGCTGATGATTCTAGAGGAGGTTTGATGGACGTGACGTGACCAATCGCGAGTGTCTGTAAGAGTAAGTCCAAGGTATTTAGTGGCGAAAGAGGATGTGGGCGTGATAGACAGAGAGGAGTGTAGGGGGCATGAAGCAACCGCTGATGATTCTAGAGGAGGTTTGATGGACGTGAGGTGATCAGTCGAGGGTGTCTGTAAAAGTAAGTCCAAGGTATTTAGTGGCGAAAGAGGATGTGGGCGTGATAGACAGAGAGGAGTGTAGGGGGCATGAAGCAACTGCTGATGATTCTAGAGGAGGTTTGATGGACGTGAGGTGATCAGTCGAGGGTGTCTGTAAGAGTAAGTCCAAGGAATTTAGTGGCGGAAGAAGAGGATGTGGGCGTGATAGACAGAGAGGAGTGTAGGGGGCATGAAGCAACTGCTGATGATTCTAGAGGAGGATTGAGGGACGTGACGTGACCAATCGCGAGTGTCTGTAAGAGTAAGTCCAAGGTATTTAGTGGCGAAAGAGGATGTGGGCGTGATAGACAGAGAGGAGTGTAGGGGGCATGAAGCAACTGCTGATGATTCTAGAGGAGGATTGAGGAACGTGAGGTGACCAATCGCGAGTGTCTGTAAGAGTAAGTCCAAGGTATTTAGTGGCGGAAGAAGAGGATGTGGTTCAGGTGGATAAGAGGGTGTGTATTTGGTGAGGTTCAAAGCAAGAAGAAGGAAGTTATTCAAGCAGAAGGAAAACACTGCAGAGACTTGGGTGTTAGCTGTCTGGAATCTGGATATGCTATGCTAGTTGAATATGAAAAAAGAATCTAGATTAAAGTACGAGTTACTTCTCAACACATATGTACACTTGCAGTCACATAAAATGGACTTCTCCGAAATTTAAATTGAATCTACGCATATTTTACCATAATTTTTTTGTACACACTACGTCGATTGCGTATATTGTCTGCTAGTTTTAGCGCGTATTCAATACATTTTCTTCAGGAAGTATTTCAATGCGTCTTGATGAACCACTTTATGTGACCATAAGCGTACTTAGATACAGGTTCACAGAACTGAAGTAGGCCTACATGTATAATAAGTACAAGGTGCTAAACCCCCTTGACCCCAGGATGTATAGCTACGTGATAAGAGGCAGGGCCCAATACTTCAACATCAATAATGTCTTCATATTGTTTTAAAAATACATACGGTGTTCATCAATTCATCAGGAAAGTACTGGTAAGTAAGCGAAAACAGACCAGCGTAACAGTGTGTTACACTATGCACAAGCAAGCAGTAGAGACAAGGTTACCTCATAGAGGGCAATGTATCAATCGATTTATCAAGCTCAAATGATTTTGATGATCTCACGCATCTTACTGAATCCTTAATTATGCTTACCCATTTCAGTTTTTCTGGTCAACTTGATACAGTAAATATGAACCATTGTTCTAGTTATTGGTCTCTCCATATGGATCGAACTAGAAAGTTTTTTAAATAATATTATGCAGCCATTCAAAATATGCAAGTACAATTGGTAAAGTACTACAGTGAAACGTTGGTTGGCTTGATTTTAGCTGTTGATACATGTTTGGCCCTCTATCGGGACGTTGCAAACCGCCCTCAACAGTAATCCCAGCATGGCACGGATGAGGCGTCACGATGGCTCAGTCAATCGGCCCAACTTGGTGCGCACCTCAATCTTCCGACCACCTTCATCAACACAACCTGGTGTAGGCCTACCTAACCTTGGGATGGGGCAAGAAAAGGTTCGATGGAAAGTACTTAATTCATAAATGAGTAACACTTCATAATATAAAATACTTTATGGCACTTTTATCAAAAAATTATATACAAGATTTTTCATCACTGGTACCATACTTTATATCAATATGTTACATTCAAACTGATACCGATGCTTGAAGCACTACTAGGCCTACATACAAACAATATTGATGTTTACTCGAGCTTGAGAGAGTACTGGAATCATAAGCTACGAATGTAGAACTGCTTACAATGCAGATAAATGCGACAGTCGACAAGAGCCAATTCTCGTGTTATACAATCCTTTTATTAGTGTAATAATTTCAAGTGATACGTTAGGGCTACGACAGGGATATTAATTTTGCCGTTACCGATACAAAATATAGAGAAGTGTGTACTCAATACGTAAATGCGTAGGCCGACTGAGATATCAACCATCACTTAACCAGTTCTGAAAAGCGGTCACAAAAATGTTCGCTTCCAACAGCTGGTAAGTATTTAGGAACCAATCATTTACCCTGTGTACACTCATGCTTATGATTTATGAATAAATAGAAAATCATTCAACTACTTTGAAACTAGTTGCAGGATTGTCTTCCTTTATAATGTACATTGGAACAAATGTACTTTTTCAAAATCATTTGATCAATTGTAAAGAGTAATAAAAAAGTAGAACAGAACTAACATCACCAGAAATGATATTTTTACATTTAAATTGCTGATTGTAAGAGTATGTGTACACAATGCTGTTTCATATCATAACTGAAACTTCCACCTGCACGTATCGTAAAGATGGTCTCTCTCTCTTATAGCTCTTAAGAGCTATAAGATAGGAAATGTATTGGGTTTATCACACAGCAGGGAAAACAGTTCAGCCAAATCAATTTAGTCTGAAATGGTTCAAACATTGTGGATATACATGATAATTTTCGGCACGGTTTCAGGAGCGATTTGTCACTGTCAAAACGCATCTGAAATATGTGGTAGATAATTATGTACGAGTTAATTTTTGTAATCAAATTCCATGTTATTTGCATTGTATATTGAAGCTTTACTAATTTAACAAATCTTTGCATGTGAAACTGCTATTAATATTGTAGTAACATACCAAGTTGGAAGTGTTTTCTAATAATTGTATATATTGCACTTGCACACTCAGTGTTGATTTTTGATTTCAGAGAGGAAGTACCGCTTGTAAAGTTTCTCAAATCGAGGTCCTTGCATGTTACTGAAAATCAGCCTTTGATAAACATAGCATAGATTCAATTTGAATTTTTTTTCCAACTCTAGATTGAACAGAACTGATGAACGTGAATTTTTTCAGACCCCCACAACAGATTTGTTATGGTTTTTGGAATACTGCACATTTTGCCCCAAAACTCCACACTTATTCTAGTGTGGGTCACGAGAAAATGTCTAGCTGATTCGTTTTTTCGTTTGAGGTTTGGAGCAAACAAACAAAAAACAATTTTCCAGTTGCATTGTTCTACGAGGGAAAATACAAAAATTGGTATTACGAAATAACAAATTTTACTCTATTTCAGGACAACATCATAATTTTGTCAAGTTTCAGTTCAATCAGTTTACGTCATCGTTTTGAAAGAGACAAAAGAAAATTACATAAAACCCATATTTCTGGAAATACCAGTTTTCACACCATCACAAATTTCACAACGAAACTGCACGCAACTTGGCACCACAATGTCTGACACCGACCAATGATTACAAACTTTTATTGTTAGTTTTGAGAGACAACCAGTCCACACTTGTTTGAAAATTTCATTCACTGAAACTGCTTGCTGTACTACCACTTTCGTCTTCTTCATTCGTTGCCGAGTTGACAACTGGAGCTGCATCAGTGGGTTGGCTGTAGGCAAGAACAGCAATGTTTACATGTTGACACAATAGCTACAATACAACAAAAGATACCTTGTGTGTACTTCAATATAAACTATCGTCTATTACTATGATGAGAGGAACAGTTATTTCCATTCAATCTTTAATTAAATCCTAATTGAACATTGAAGATGATTATCCCATTGGTATTTTTCTATTCTTGTTGTAGTATTGTTCTTGTCTATGGCACAACTAGTTTGCCATAAGTAACACACAGTGAAACCTCAATGCATTCCAGGATCCATCATTTATTTTGTCCTACTCTACTCTCATATAAATAACCAACATTGAATTTTCCTGCATGGATGTTTTTTCCATAGACCCTTGATGAACGACGGCTAGGGAGTTTACTATATTAACAAAATTTCAAGGAAACTCTTAGATGTACGGTTTAGGTGAAAATGAAATACAGATATATGGCCCTTGTGTCATTAATTTAAATAACGTATACTACAACAAAGGCAACGTAAGACCTAACCTCTCCAAATTAGCAAATAGTTGGACACTTGATAATTAATATTAATACAGAAAACTTGATTGCTTTCTCCCTAAACTGCATCACATAGCAACTGACAAAATCGATATGCAAAATCAACCCTTATGCAACAATTTCTGTTCCTTTTTGCCAGCAACTAGCCTCAAGATCAGCCAAACACCACTGCTCGCACTGTACTGATGACGACGATCTATTGGCATCGGTGCATGATAATAGGTGCTTTTGGATTGAGGGAAGGAGTCGGTCGTGGCCTGTTGTTAAGGAACCATCCCAGTATTGACCTGAACACAGAGGGAAATCATGAAAACCCCTGTCAGAGTGCTCGACCATTGCAGGAATCAAACCCCGGTCTCCTGAATGTCGGTTCAGTGTGCTAGCCACTCGACCACTCGTCTCAGTTTCTGCTCTTTGCTGAGTCAGGGGTAGTAATGTCAGTATAGTAAAAGTGGCGTCACAATTGAGGCTTTTGGCCACGGGTTCTGGAACAGGTTCAGTTTATTTTTAAGCAACTATGGATATTGAAATTATATTTTAATAATTGAAAAGATCCTCCTGTCTCATAGCTCACTGTCAACTGCCTCAGTGAGGTTTTTCTAACCAAGTCATCGTGACACCGCTTTAAGCATAGGCGGCACATTCAGCTCAATTGCTAACGCGCTTGCTTCATGTGGTCTGGGAGGTGAGGAGCATATCGGGCCTTGTTTGATCCCTGCCACCGTCCAAATTTACATGGGTTTTCCGTGGTTTCCCTCTGTAGTCTAGGCTAAAGCTGGGATGGTTCCTACAATATAGGCCACGACCGCTTCCTTCCTATTACTTACAAAACACTTATCCCATAGTTCATTCATCCCAATGCCAATAGATCTTAGTTATCATTACAGTGTGTCATTAGACACAATATAGATTCAAAAGATATATATTATATTACTTCTTCAGCTGATGCGACTTGGCATTAGTCGAAGGACACGGTGGGGGAAAGAGATTGGACCAATAATACATGGTCAAGACTTACATGACCTCCAACCTCACATTTTTTGGATCCAGTATTTTCGACATAGATTCAAAATGTCGGTATATTTTTATCAATAATTGATATTAAAGTTTCAATCATTTTCAAGTTTATATCGAACAGTAACCCTAGTTTAATATATTGTATGAAATCTGACCCTGTAAGGGTTACATGCCACATCACCAATACCACAATAAGGCAAAAATAAAAATACCGTACTTCAAACCACTCATTTTGAGGGCACAATATTCATGGTCAGTTTTTATGAATCTGATCTATCCTACTTGATATAATATTTTTCATTTGGTTATAGACTTTATTTATGGGTGCATGTGCGTTAACATATCACTGGTGAATGTGAGGGAGAGATGTTGACATGACAACGCAGCAACCAACTAGCACAAGCCATTTATGCTAATCACCTTGTTTGTCTGATTGGACCAGAGAAATTCTCTTTTATGGTGACCAAAGTGAATTAAAAGTTGAAGGTGACTTCTGATCAAGTTGTCTACCGAAAAATGAGCTACGTTGAATTGTCAACTATAAAGATGTATTTTCTGTTACATTTATGGTCACCAATATTATTCTCTTATTGAAACATTAAAAAAGAATTGAATTTATCACACAATTGAATATATGAACACATCAGCTTTACTAGTAGTGACATTATTTGAACTTCCAGTATTTTGGCCTATTGAGGCCTATTAACGACTGACTAGACACATGTCAGTCAGAAGTGTGATTCAATCATATGGGTACCAGTAGTATAAAATATAATTCTTGGCTAATTTCCTGTTGATCATCAGTGTATCGTTGTTACTAAGCCGATTTCACAGATATGAATGACCATAATACTTCAACAGTGCAACTCACAAAATTAACAAATACATCACAAGATGCAGACAATATTTGTTGAAAATGCTAATGACAGGGGCAAAGATCAGTTGTACTTAACAGTAACACTCGATATTTCTGCCATCGATTTTACCAATAACGTGTAACCTAATGTGAATGTTTATTGCGGGTCGACGATACTTCTCCGAATGGTGTGAAGCAGTTCACTACAATATGGTGAAATGGAAAGTCACTATGATTGCTTATATGTTGGAATGACACTGAGAATGTTAGGCTGTGAGAAGGTCCCCATTAATAAATAATTTTTATAGAAATCTTACTACTAATATTTCATCATCATACATCCAATGTTATGTATTTGAATGCTGCTTAACGACCCCACCAACAGCTAGGTTATATGGGAGTATGAAAGAGTGGGTGATAATGAAACGATGAAGTGATGATAGGTGAACAAAAACTCATGCCTTTATGCGAGACTCAAACCCACGCCCAACCGTGACTTCAGTTCCTAACGCAGTGCGATAGTTGACTGCCACAGGGGCGGCTACAACACATTTACACCAAAGCAAAATATCAACATTTGGAATGAACTGGTTAGAATATTCCTATGATATAAACTTGGTGCTCTTACTCGAGAATGCTCGGGTCCAATCCTTCTGCCTTCATCTTGAGTCGGACTGCTTGTATAGGAACACCAACCTGGATCATTCTAAAGAATGTAGCAACTTGAGGATCTCGAACTAGACTAGGCTTTCTTTCAGGTTTGGACGAGGTTTCAGCCTCAACTTGAGCAACAGCTACCGGTAGTAGATCTACTGGCTTGTTAATTGACACTGTAGGTTTTACCTCTTGCACTTCTTCACACTTTTCTTCTACTTGGTCCAGACCAGAAATTGATGATAACTAAAAACATTTGTAGATAGAAATGTCTATTATTGAGAGAAGGCTACAAGTAGGAATGCAATGCTTGATATTGTTGAAAAATAAAGTTACCTTGGTTTCCAGGATATTGAGTGATGCTTCCAACTTCTGAATCTTGGCTTCAAACTTTTCAAATCGAAGTTCACATGACCGTGAAAACTTATTTAGAAATGCAACCGTATTCAAAATAAAGTGGTTTATGAATGCCAGGGTTCTCTTTTGATGAATTGCTCTTACCTTGGAAAATTAATAACAACATCATTTATAAATTCATATATCATTCACTGTAGGCCTACGTAGGGTGGTGTCTACGATATTTAAGGGGACAAAATATTCAAATTATGTGACAAATGTTTTAGGAAAAACAGACGTACCCATTCTATCCTCGAACAGTTTTCACATTAGCGTTCAACTGGATATGTGTAAAAAACTATGTACCTATCATCTAATTTTTGTAAGATAGCAGTGTGCTTGGCCAGCTGTGGCCTGTTAAAGAGGAAAACAATGTACAAAAACAATAAAGAGGATATTGTTTTCAAAGTACATTCAAGGGAAGTGTATGCAACTGATAACTGATGAAGAAAAGAAGAAAAATTACAAATAAATTGTCTATCCTGTCATTCTGTGAACTAAAACTAAGAAAACACAATATACGCATTGCAGGGTGAGTAATAATTGATATGAAATGAACTGGAAAAATGGTAAAGGTGTACACACCTTGATTGGATCTATTAACTCGCTGCCTACACGACACCTCTTCACGATATCAATCATTTCACAAACTAATTCTCAAGTTTGAATTGTTGATCATCTTTCAATACGGTTGCTTTCTCAATAGAGCCCTTCAATTGATGTAAGAAAGAATACTTATCAATTTTCTTAAATGGCTTACTTGATTCAAGTAAAACTTTGGAATAATATGTGTCATTTATATGCTTAAATTCTGTAGAAATTTCAATTTATTCAGAGTAAACATATTTCCATATTTTTTTCTCTGGGTTATTCTTACGAGGGTTTTCAAAACTTCGGAATTATTTTCCTCAAAAGTGGTTCTACCGATTGTGCCTCAAAACAATACAGTATCAAGCTAGATGATGATGTATGTGTAGGCCTATGCCAAGTTTCATAAAAATACTTCTTCTTGTTTGAACAGTGAAGCGCGAAAATAAAAACGTTTGTTCTTTTTTCGAGTATTGTATAATTGAGATGTATTTGCTTTGCTCATCTAATTAACGTAACCAAGCGAAAACCAGTCACTATGACAGTTGGCATAGCTGAATACTGACACAGGAAATATGGGCCATGGTGAAACTTATGAACAACGTGCAATAAATAACCAACAATAAATGGAAAACCAAAAAAACAGAAATTATCAACAGTTGAAGAGGGTCAAGTAAATTAGAAACTCTATAATGTTGTTCCTTGTCCCAAGAAAAATTGATATCAAAGACGGATCAAGCATACAGCAAAATTACTCTGATAATTGGTCGGACACTTGAATCATAGATCATAGATGGACACTTTACGATAGGCCTACCTCCATGCATTTTTAATGTTCATTCCCAAATAATCCAGCTGTATAGCCTTAGCTAGTGTAAGGCCCAGGTTACAAATAGGATTATAGTGATCGTGCCGATTGCAATAGCTATCGTATAGTGGTATTATATAGCTTTCGGTAAGATCACCATAATCCAAAGTTATATGTTAGAAAACATAAGGCCATATAATACACACACGTTAAAACTGATATTTATATAAATTGTCAACCTGGCGTTTATAAGATATTCAAGAGTCAAGATGAATATAAAAGTCATCCAAAGTTATGTGTTCACACCACAGTATGTACCCCTTACGAAAGAGCTGCCACTCCTCTCCAACCACATGTGTTACATCATTTATCTATACTTTTCATATGGGAGAGTATTATTTCATTAATCCAATGTAATCAACTTTTGAAACATTATAAATGATAAACATTCATAAGAAGGACAATACAGAGCCTACCTGATTTAGATCAAGTAAAAGTGCTATTTGAAGTACCACCAACTGAGATGCGTTCAATAATCGAAGGTGATGCCACTAAACAGTGAAAACTCTTATAAATGGTGACGCAGCTCAAAAATGGCTGGTGTTTTTGAGTGGTGAAGTTCAATTTAAAAAAGCAAGTGTTCATATTAATCTGTTTTTGTGATTTTGTATGGGATTTTGTCCTGAAACAAGCATTGAAGGTCATTTGAGGGTCATCGGACCCTTTACACATTGACATACTTATGCACTTGAAGATTATTATTGCTTTCAAAATGATTCTCCAACAGCCTGGTTATTTGAGAGTCAAAATAGACTAGTTACGAGGTGAGAAAACTCGAATGTCCCATGTCATACTCAACGCTCGACCTAGTTTCTACGCAGTAAGCATAACAGTCAGTATTTATTAATACCGGTATGCACAATCTTATACACTCAGCTACCTTAATTATTTATTACCATATACAATAATGATCATAGTTAATCTTCAGGGTTTAGCTTGCCAAGTAATTTAAGCAGCCACTTTTGCACCATCTTAGTCACCAGCCAAGTTGGCTAGAGCAGCGCCATGGTCTACGTTAGAGTATAGGCTCATACTGATCATGTTCACTATGACAACTTGCTAATTAAATTCCATTTATGATTTGTTTGAAAAATATATAATTGGCTTCCCCCTCCATCCTATTCTCTAATCCTGTTTCCTTTGTTGGTTGCATTAGAATGGTGAACTCTATTATAGCTGGTCAGCAATGCTCACGGGAGGGTTAGATGATACTGTTGTGTCCTGTCTAGATGGAAAACAAGGATCCTCGCTATCTTTGATGGATACCCAAAAGCATTTGAGGTTACCCGGAAACTCGGGAATCAAGAGATATTGCATCACAATCGATTATTCAACTCGTGGTTGTCACAGTTTGGCGCCCATTGTCACCCGTTAAGGACTATCGCTGTCGAAATTGCTGAATTTCAAAAGAGAGAAAAATAGAAAAAGAGTTCTGTCAATGCATAATAAGTATCTAGTCCACTTTTATGTTGCATTTTGTGTCTACGATTATTGTCGTTTATGTGGACCTCCCTTTTGTGTGCATAAAATGAAACAAATGCAGTACATGTTCAGATCAGTTTTTGTTCTGCACAAAACTGACCAGTTAATAGGGCTGTACTATTTAAATTGACATCATACTTGGTAGTTACGTCACTCACATACGTACGGTAAGAAAAACAACATGATCTTCACCAGTAAAAGTTGAAGATCACAATAATCCAATTCACAATTATAGCTTGAACTCTGAATCAATTAAAACAGAAAACACTAGCAATAGACAAAATCAAACGTAACCTGCCGTGCTGTCGTCCATCTTCATTTCAGAACTACTCCACAGGGCTACAGCACAGCGCCACCAGTATCACCCCAGATATTCCTCATTAGTGATACCGGTCACACGGTTTACGACATGGATGTGTATCAATCGTAGATAGCTATAATCCTAGTTTCAAATTATTGTACGGGTAGGCCTACGATACAACATGACCATGTGTGTACAAAATGTACCAGTATACAAGTATTACAGGACTATTGAAAGGATGATTGAGGGCTTGCCAGTGTTGGGTAAGTTCCTCAAATAAAGGAACTAGTTCCAAATCTCGTTACACAATTTAAAAAGGAACTAGTTACTGGTACCGTTACAGTTTCTCAGAAAAAAAGGAAGTTAGAATTCCCCCCAAATTAAGTTACTTTGAAGTTCCTCTAAAAGTTACCGAACAGCGTTTTTGGTTTGAATTTGTAGTCCTCAAGTATTTTCATGGGTTTTAAAATGTTACAAAGCAAAAGATTTCCACTATGTCCCCCCTTCCCCCCATTATGAAACAGAATGTTTTCATCATAATCAATTTGATAATTATTCGATCATTATTGATGAAACACTGCCACAAAACTAATGTCTCAAATAATAACTAGATGATCTTATCACGAGAACTAGCAGGCTCGAGATGGAATACTGAAGTGGGATAGGCCTCTTGTTTACACAAATCCCCCTATACGCATCTTGATAATAATATCATTCTCATTGGCTATTGGTTAAGTCACCAGGGAGTTGTGGTTTTCTTGGAATGCAATCGCTGGGTACGCAGATTGACGGTTATAATTGACATTTTTCTCTATCCCCTCACACTGTTACTCGGTCAATTTGAGCCATCAACTGCAGCAACGTACGAGAAGATCGTATGATATGCAGCAGACCGGGGAATGGGAATACAGTGAAATACGTCTGGAAATAATAAGGTCCTGGATGGACGGTATGGATTGGACTGAGTTGATGGCGTATGGGACAAAGACAAAATCTTTCATCTGCTATCATACAAATACGCAATCTTTTACACATTGCGTTATGTATCCTTGAAGTACAATCTGTTGAAAAGAAACTTGACAAAGAATGTAAATTTCGTTCCTCATTACCGACAAAAAGTAACGTAATTCTGTAAAAAGTGATTGCTTGATAATATGAACACATTCCCACTAAAGTGCCCGAAAGGGAACGCGCTCTTCTAGTTAAGTTCCTACTCAACACTGGGGCTTGCAATGCATATACCTTACAATTTTACTGTGAAGACAGGCTACAGGACATGTGTTACATAGATATATTATAATGAATGAAGTGATTTCCATACTAGGTTTAAATGGTAAAAATTAGACCATGTGCTAGATAGACCTAATACAACGTGGATGGCAACAAAATATGTTTTGATAATATATTGCGTATGTAATACCCCCCCCCCCCCCCCTCTACACTCCTAGACCATCGAGTTTACAGTGTAACAATATGCCTAAACTCAATTCCTAGACGACTGTCAAACTGTCAAAACTGGTGCCTCAATAAACATTGTTTGAGCAAACTGACAGATTGTTAATACAAAATTGTTCGGGGGCGATTAAATTTTATTATTGGAAACAGCATGTCAATAGCTAGGCCTAGGTCTAGGCCTACGTCTACAAAATGTTAGAATAAAAAAGACAAAAAAAGAGCCAGTGTACGTACTACCTGTACAACAAATATACGTGCTACATTCATTCGTCATTCGTATTTGACTAGGCCTCCCTTCGCAGTAATAAGAGATTTTTACCTGAGTGTAGTCTACCCCCGGACCAATAATGGGGAGACCGTAAACATCCATTGTAAACAAATGGCACGATTCTTGACGAAAATGTTTTAATTTCAATTGAACAAGGGCGTATTCAAAGCCTCGCAGACGCCGCCATCTTCATTCAGCTCATCAGCTGTTCAGAGGTTGTCTGGACTGGTTGAACCTTTGGGTTGAACAGTTTAATGATTTGCACACGGTTTACGA
>OZ023327.1:24377624-24463071 GCA_964007535.1 Brachyptera risi
CTGTTGATAGAACACAGAGATAAAAGGTACGTACGAGATTCTGATGTTTTGGCTATTGTCTTAGTCACAGTAGTCTACTTCCTAGCTACCTCTATAACAAAATAGTATTCAATGAATAGTTGAATAGTAAATATAATTTAAGAAGTAGTCAGAATGTATTTGTTGATAGAAAACATTCTTGCACTGAAGAAAACTCCTTATTCCACAAAGGAATGAGGATTTTCAATAGAATTCCTAGTAGTAGCTATGGCAACATAGGAATAACAACAGTCGCGTTGAATCTTGGCTCCTGATTAAAAATCATATTTCAAAGTATTTACGTGCACTATACCTGAATTTTTCAATTCAACATCTTCGGCGAGCATCGATCTCCAAGAAAATCAACAAGGGAAGTACTAGTGTATAAGATTTTGGTTCATTTTTGACGTTTTTCTAGTTTAGAATTATAGTCAAGGCTTACTTGATCCACACTTTTCAATCTGTTTTCAGTGAAAGAATAAGCTTCGTGGTTCTACTCCAGAGCCATCAAGATATTTCAAGAGTTCACTGCCAGTTGAGTGTCAAAGTGTTCAAGGTCTTGAAAGTGGTGAAACAAAGACGATTTAAATATCGAAATTTTGTGAGAACTAAATCTTTGTACAACTGATAAACTTAATCTTTTGAACATTGAGTGAACACCTTAATACGTAAATTCAGTGATAAAACAGTGTAAGTTTTGAAAGTGATCAAGGTTGAAGAGGAAGTGAAACGAAGACAATTTCAATATTGAACTCATAACCTCTTTCTACGTATTGATGAACATTTACTTTTGAATTTCCAAATTACTTTTGGCTCCGATTAGAGATGAGTACTCTTCGAATACTCTTCTGGAATGCTGGAGGCGTAAACAGTGCCAAGTTTGTGGAGTTTGAAAAGATGGTTGATGAGTGTAAGGCTGACGTTTATGCCATAGTAGAAGCAGGGAAGTCAACCGAACATGAAGGTCAGTACCGTATCCCAGGATTTCAACATTTCACACTGAAGAGAAGCCGCCAAATAGCATCCGGTATGTTTGTTGGAGTGAAAGAATCGATAACAGCGAAAATGAACACTATTACAAAGAAATCAAATACCACGCCTAACAGCCTGGAGGCGACGCAAGTCGAGGTATGGAAAAACAGCTATTATACCAACATTATAGCGTTATACAATCCACCCAGGAATACACCTGATCTTGAAAGTTTGCCGATTAAGAGAAACACAGTCATCATTGGAGACTTCAACGCACCCTCGACAAGATGGGGGTATAAAAGAACAGATGGTATCGGCAAAAATGTTGAAGACTTCGTTGATAGTAATCCCTTTACTGTAGTATATAGTGCTGATCGTTCTCCGACTTTTCTATCGTACTCTGGATATACATCAACACCGGATTTAGTCCTTGCCCATGATAGTATATGCAATAGAGTTTCACAGCAGCCACAGGGAGATGCCAACGGAACCGGACATAGAGCAATCCTTGTCTCAATCGATGCACCTAATGTGACAAAGAAAATGGAATATATTGATACTACACCTAAATGGAATTTTCATAAGGCAGACTGGAAAAGTTACGAGAACATAACAGACAAATGCATAACTCAAGACCTGGTAAACGACAATCCTGATCAATCCTTAGATAATGTAACAAAAGCACTGATGAAATGTGTCCAAGCGTGTGTTCCAAGGGGAGCTGTAAGGAAATACAAACCATTCTGGAATGCATCGCTTCAAGTTATGAAGGAAGAACGGGATGAAGCAAGAAAAAAGGCTGAAACTACAGGCGCTAAAGAAGATGGTATTCATCTGAGGAAACTTCATGCCAGCTTACAGAAACACATTTTGAAAAGTAAGAGGGAGGCATTCCACCAAGTCATTAAGAACATAGACTACCGAAAAGATGGAAATAAAGCTCATAGATTGATATCAACATTGAACAATGAACACTCAAAAAAGAATGAACCAATTTTGGAACGAGGGAGACTCCTTGTCGAAGATAAAGATAAAGCTGAAGCGTTTTGTAAATACTACGCTTCAGTGAGTAACTACGAGAAGTGCAACCTCAGCAAAGTGTATAAAAAACTTGAAAACGATGGACTTCAACCAGATGAGAACGTTCCAAGTGATACATTATTTGACAACGATTTGAATGGAAAGTTTCATTTTGCTGAACTGGAGAGTGCACTTCGATTGACAAAACTCAAGAAATCTCCTGGAGTTGATGGTATCACGTCAGAGATGTTGATTCATTTGGGACCCATGGCTAAGAATACTATTCTCAGGTTGATGAACATAATGTGGGATACTACCATACCTGCTGTATGTAGAAAGGCGGAAGTAGTTCCTCTCGCAAAAAAAGACAAAACAGCAGATAAACTTGAAAACTACAGACCCATTGCACTAACAAGTACTTTCTGCAAAGTTTTAGAAAGAATGGTGATGTCCCGTCTGAATTCTTTCCTTGAAGAAAACAATCTCGTCGCCCCTGAGCAGTCCGGATTTAGAAAACACAGATCGACGATCGACCAAATTGTGCGTGTTTCTCAAGATGTGAAGGATGGTTTTCAAAGGAAAGAATCCACATTGGCAGTTTTCGTGGATTTCAAAGCTGCATATGATACGGTGTGTCGACAAATTCTCATAGAAAAGTTATGGAGAATGAATGTCCCACGGAAGATCATTCGATGGGTAATGCAGTTTCTCGCACAAAGATTTATATTAGTTAGAGTTAATCAGTCATGCTCAGGATACCGTCAAACACACCAAGGTCTACCACAGGGAGCAGTTTCCAGTCCCACATTGTTTAACGTGATGGTTAACGATCTCCCGAATAAAATCAAAAGCATTGGAGGAGCTAATGCACTGATGTATGCTGATGATCTTATCATATGGACGACGGGATCATGCATAGTAACAATGCAAACTGAGATCAATGAAGCTCTCTCAACACTGAAAAACTGGACGGAGGCGAATAAGATGACTGTCAACACCGAAAAAACTACATACCAATTGTTTTCAATGTGTACAGCACAACATCAGATACAGCTTCAATATAATGGACTACAGTTAAGTTCAGTTAAAAGCAAGTATTTGGGAGTGCATATGGACAACAAACTCACGTGGAAAGAACATACCCAGAAACTAGCTGACATTGGAAAAGCCCGTTTGAAAATACTGCGAAGACTAAGTTCCACTCGGTGGGGTGCTACACAAGATGTTCTTTCTACAACGTATAAGACATACGTCAGACCGGTGCTGGAATATGGCCGAGAGGCCTTTTGTACTGCTAGTCAAACCAATATTAAAATTCTCGATTTAGTTCAAAATCAAGCTCTTAGAATGATATGTGGCGCCGCAAAGTCTACTCCAATCACAGCGATGGAAATTCAAACACAAATCGAGCCACTATCTATTCGAAGAGAAAGAGCTGCTATTGTTCAACAAGAGAAACAATTGAGACTTAACGACTCGTACTGGGAATCATATGAGCCACCAGTATTACGAATACCATCCCAGATAGGTTTCAGTGCTGCTGTCAATAAATGAAGACGAAGTTTGAGATAGAAGTTGACGTGGCCTCAAGGAAACCTTTTCCACCTCCTCCATCGTCATTGCTTTTATTACCCAAGACGAGAATAAAGCTGATTGACGAGATGAATAAGAAAGATACGATGAATGTATTCGCACTGAAGCAACTGTCTCTACGTACAATACATACTTTATACCCTTCAAATGAGTGGCTTCATGTTTTCACCGACGGTTCGGCAGATGCTGTTCAATCGAATGCTGGTGCTGGAGTATACAGCATCATGTTCCAAAAATCGGCTGCAGCAGGAAGATATGGTTCATGCTTTGATGGGGAAATGGAAGCGATTAAGATAGCATTTGAGTTAATACGCGAGCGTACCATTCCTCGGAAAATTGTGGTTTTTGTCGACTCCAGAGCAGCTATTCAAGCTATTACATCAAAGGCAACTGATTGTTCAATCACCAATCAATGTCAAAAACTATCCCACGATCTGATAGATGGTCATTGATTTTACAATGGATCCCGAGTCACTGCGGAATCGAAGGAAATGAAAAGGCTGACGAACTCGCCAAATTGGGATCCAATCAGAGGCAGCACACAATACCAATGTCGATAGCTTCCTACAAAAATATGCTCAAAATCAAATCCAAAACTATTTTAAATCAGGCCCAAGAAGATGTCGCTAGAGGAAAGAGATGGGAATCTTTGCTGGAAAAACCTATACATTAAAATACACTGCCTCGTTCTACTGCAGTCGCGATCTTCAGGATTACAACAGGCCATGATTTTCTTTACAAACATCTGAAGAGAATAGGAGTTAAAGCAAGTTCCATGTGTCCCCTGTGCAAGCTGGAAGATCAAAATGCAGAACACCTACTTGTATGCCCAGCACTTGATCAACACCGAGCTCTGCTGAAAAATCAAGGTTTGTCTGGGGATTGTCTAATGGCAGCTTTGTACTGGCAGACGAGAAGAGACATATCAGAAGTAGAGTTCCTACTACAATCGTGACGAATATATTCTCAAGGAGAAGCAGTTCTGACTACCGTACATCAAGTTGCATCAACAGCTTGAAAAATTTTTTTTTTTTTTTTTTTTCATCCTGATTGATGGTTTTCCATGGTTTCCCTCAGATGTCCAAGAATTCACAAGCATTCAATATTGAGAAAATCAGAAAAAGAAAAAAAGAGAAAAAGAAAAGAAAAAACAAGAAAAAACAAGAAAAGAAAGAAAAAAAAGGGTTGAATAATAATCAAATACAATAACTAGGATGAATGAAATGAAAAAGAAAAAAAAATGAAAAGAAGAAAGAAAGAAAAAGAAAAAATAAAATGATAAAAAAAATAAAAAAATAATAAAAAAATGAAGAAAAAAAATGAAAAGAAAAATGAAAAGAAAAATAAAAAAAGAAAAAAATAAAATAAAGGAAAATGAAGAAAAATGGAAAAAAAAAAAAAAATTAAAAAATAAAAAAAAGAAGAAAAAAAAAGAAAATGAAAAATGAAAAAGAATAAAAATAAAAATAAATAAATTAATGAATGAAAGACAAAAGGAAGATGAAGTAAAAAAATGAAATGGAATGAGGAGAAGAAATGAATGAATGAATGAAGGAAAAGAGAGGGGAAAAAAAGAGAAAGAGAGAAAAAAAGAGAAAGAAAAAAGAAGTAAGAAGAAGAAAAAAAAAATATATATATATATCAAACACAACAAGAAGAGAAGAAAAGAAGAGAAGAAGTTGGAAGAAAAAGCTCAAGACCAACAAACACCTTTTTTTTTCCATCCTGACGTGGTTTTTCGTGGTTTCCCACAGTCCTCGAAGCAAATGCTTGGATGAAGTACTAATTGGCCACGACCATTAATTAGTAGAGCGATAGGCCTAATTATAACATTATAGGCCTATCACTAATTTAATTTGTGCTTTTTGTATAATGATCAATTTTACATCTGCTGTCAAGGGAAAGAAGTAATTAATCATTGCCCAAGAGACTTAGTTCAAAGTGGAAGATATCAACATTCGTGTGTTTATACTGAAAGACTTTTATCTACTGCGAAAAATTATGGTCACAGACAGCGCAGTCCTGGTGTTGAAGACCATTAGTTCTAAATAATCAAAATGGGGTGGTAAGATCGCCCTTGTGGTGCCCCGTCCAAACGATCCTATCTTTCATCCATAGCCTTAATTGGGGAACAATGATTTTGTATCAAGTTTCGATGTTATTAAAAAAAAAAAAAAAGTAGTATTACGAATGCAAGAAATGCAACTACATTTAGAATTATTGTTGTAGAGTAATCAAAGACGGAGGCTTGATCCCAAAACCATATGAGAAAGAAGGTTTCTGGGATCAAGTAGACTAGTTGATAATTCAACTTTAGAAGTTGAAGATGATCATTAAATATACTCAATGTGTGTTTATTTTATGATTTGCATTATAATGATGGATATATATTATTATAAAAATTGCTCGATATGTGTTATGTGAAAATTGTATCAACATGTACGTAAATAGCTTCTTTGCTAATAAACGAATTACTACTACTACTACTTCTAGAGCTACTCTACTGTGACCAAGACAATAGCTGAAACGTCAGAATCTTGTGTGTACATTTCATCTCTGTGTTCTATCTACGGGGCTCTCCACTATGAGTAGGCCTTTCTCTACTCACAAATCTCGGTACGCTGCTGTTCTTTCTTTCCCTTTCACCCAATTCATATATTCATTTGATGATGGACGTGTCTCAGTTTAGCATAAAATCACATACTGCATCATAATGTCATAAGACAGGAGAGTCTCCCTGCCTAGTCCCATGTACTACGGGCCTTGATATTCGTTATCAATAAAGATAGAGCCACTCAAATGCATGTGTTTCAAACGAATCAACAGGTTTTGAATGATTTATGTCTTTTCAATGCCACTTTACTGACCTGTCTATGAAGTTTTCAAAATTTTTGACGTCATATCGTCAAAACTGTTGATGAACTGTTTTATGTGTTATGGGGTGGTTGTTTATGGGGTGTTTCAAGTCACAGCCCATAAAGATAGTTGCTGTCACCAGCCCTTTTTTAAGAGGGCAATTAATTAATTTAGACTAACATTAATTTATTAGTGCTAATTTCCAGGAAGGACATGGGTTAGCCTATCTGTGGAGATAGGTTGCAATAAATGAGACAAGTAAAAACATAATATGAATTTTATTTAATAATGAGAATTAGTGGACTTACATGTTTGTAGTGATGATGCTTTCTCTCTCTCGGAGGTGTTCTTGTGAAGTGGTATTTAATATTCACTTTTTAAAGTAAAAACTTGCGGAAGTGATAAGACCGAACTAACTCTGAACTAACTTTGAACTCTCTTGGAACTAACTTGGAACTAACTTTCTGTTCTAATTTTCAGTCCCTTTTATATTGAATCCAAATAGAAGTGAAATTTGAAAAGTGAAAATAGATTATATAAAAGACCTTCATGCTATTTCCAATAGATATTCTGAATAACATATTTGACTGTTGAAAAGAGCCTAAGGTGTTTTATAATTCAGTCTAATATAATGTATTCTATAATTTAGTATTTTAAATTAATTACTTCCACTCCATGACAACACCCCCTGTAACGAAAAACTTTGAAATACTCTCCAACGAGAGTGTTTCAAAAGATACAACTTACAGTTTGGAATTTTTTTTTTTTTTTTTTGTTTTCAACATGAGATACAGTTCAGAATTTTACATGGCCACACAACAATATAACATTAATATAGAAGTGATTCTGTAATATATGCACTAATATGTATCAATTGATAAGAAAATAATACAGTAAAATTAAGAATTAATATAGTAAAGTTAAAAGTAATACAGAAAAGTTAAGAACTCATATGTAATATATGTAACTATATATACCAGTTAATAAGAAAATAATACAGTAAAATAAGAATCAATATAGTAAAATTAAAATTAATACAGAAAATTAAGAACTCATATGTAATATCCATATATACCAGTTAATAAGAAAATAATACAGTAAAATAATAATTAATATAATAAAATTAAAATTAATACAGAAAGGTTAAGAAAATAAGAATGAATACATAATATTTTCTATAATTTGTAGTAATTAATAATGGTACTGTCTTTAGTGATATACATATAGTGATAGAATAAGTATATATATATATATATATAAAATCATAAAATATAAATTTAAGCAACAAAATTGCGAGAAATTATCAATTAGAATCTAGTATAGTCTATTTAAACCTAATGTAATTTTTTATTTTTATTTTTTATTTTTTATTTATTCTAATGAGTAAGTATGTATAAAAGCATGATGTAATAATTAAAGTATGAAAAGTAATGTAAAATTCATTTGAAATTTGTTTATGATTTGTAATTGCTTTTGATTTTCTGGTGGAAAAAAAAGGTTTATTTTTCGACTTTCTAGTATGCAACACTGGGGTAAACTGCACTTTTGAGTTATACTTTCACTCACTCTTGTCATTTGGGGATCGTAGGTCTTTCCGCTTCGATGGCCATTTCGGGGGTTGTTGATTGTTGTTTGGTGTGTATAATTCCTCCCTGTGTACCATTGTTGCGTGGTGTTGGTGCCTACGTCCTTGATGGCTGAGTTACTCGTATACTCTCCGGTGTTGATGTCTCCTCCAGCGCAGAATATCTAGAAAACAATTTAAACCAAGCGATTACTGTTCAAAATAATAAAAAGAAACAAGATATTTTATTGGTTAGAATTTACTTTACTTTTCATATTTGTTCACTAGAAATAAAATGGTTTCGAAAATAGGGTTACTAATTGGTTGGCTTTTTGTTGATTTCTGGCCAACTCTAGTTTTTTTTCTGTCCTAACTATAAAGTCCTCAGAGGCCTGGTCTTCCCAATCCTGTTGTTCAACCTCTGATGGTTGATATAGATGAGATAGTTCTCCATCGCGTCTTTCTAACATTATTCTCACCATATTGTCCTCCGTGGGCCCAGCCCCATCTGATCTAAGTAATTCGGGGCGAAGTGCTCCGATGTTGAAGGCATTGGCCGGGGCTCGACTAAAACAGTGGATGCAACCCCCTGTTGCCGTCCATTTTTTTTTTAAGCGATATACCACGTTAAAACTGTTTGTACACCCACACGCTAGACATATAGTATACTGAATGTGCGACATTGTTAAAATTTGTGGTTTGAACGTATGTCTATGTCTTTATTGAATTGACTGAAGTGCTTTATTTGTAAATTTTCTTATTTATAGTTAAATGTCCTCTATATACTATATTCTAGCCTACTTTCATGTGGGAGATATTTGCTTTCTCTTGGGTTATATGATTTGTATGGGTATCTTTGTTGTTCAGTGCTCTTATATAGATATCCTATCCTAATAATAATTATATAATACAATTGATTAATATGCAGTCTACTTTTAATAATCTATGTTGGAAAGTTTGAAGGACAAGGTTAAAGTAAATAAGTTTCCTATTATCTATTCTTAACTCTATCTTTCTCTAAAATCCCAGTTTATTCTAATATTACTCCTCTATGTGAGATTTGTATTTGGATAAGGGAATCGTTGTTGAATTCTTGTGAATTCTATTTCAATTTTGAAAGGGAATATTTGTAAATTTTATTTTTAAATCTGAATTCCTGATCATGGGCTGTATAATATAGTGTGTTCAGTTTCATCTTGTTAGTCTTAATCATGTTCCTGACGACGGCTATTGTTGGTGCAGTGGTTATAGGATTATTTTACTGGGGTTGGGGACGTTCCGAGACCCCAGAAGTATTTTCTACTAATGATGCAGAAAGGTCCTCCTTAAGGAAAAGAATCCACGATTTTGAGTTTTTAGTGGAGAAGATTCAGATAACCATAGCAGAATATTGTGATCCCGAAATACATATTTTCGAGGTTGATCCCAGCTTGGAGACTCTATTGTTCAAATTTGATAATTTGGGGCCGCCGCTGAAGCGGGACATTCTTCAGTTTCAAGATGAATATGACGAACAACTCCCTCTGGTCCCTTGGGACGATTTTAATTTTTAGCCGTTGAGTTGGTAAGTACACATTTTGTTTGTCTTTTTGTCAGGTTTTTCATCTGTGTGATGAAAAAAAATGGAAGACAAGTTTGTGTATTGAAAGGGAAGTGACTAAAATAATTATCATTTAAATACGATTTTCCTTGAAGTGTTGGGAAGTTGAATGGGTTAATTGTCTGGGGTTTTCTGTGTGTCCCAACAGGGCTAGCGTGAATTCACTAGGAGCTGTGGCTTGCGTTGCATTGTGTATGATGGGAATTGTTGTGCGGGGTAGTATTCTATATTTGCATTTCCATATTAGAATGCCTATCACTAAAACTACGATTGTTATGATTATGAATGTTGTCGTGTAGGCTACCCCGTGTATCTGAAAGTGGTTTTGCCAAGATGATCTTTGGATTGATTCTAATTTTTGTTTCCATTCTTTCATTGGAATTTGTACTTTTTCTTCGGGTGTAATTTGCAAGTTCTTTAGTATGGAGGTTACTTCCTCATGAGTGCCTATTTCTGCCGTACTCTCGGCGTCATTTTCATTAAAATTTTTGATCTTATATTGTTCTGGTATCCTTATGTCTGTGTTTCTATATACGCCTAACGTACGGATAGAGTGGGGTAGTAAGGTGAATTTATCATTGTGTGCCGTACATTTATCTCCAATATTAATTATTCCGGTATTGTTAAGTATATGTGAATTTACACTTGGTTTGTTTACAGGGGGCGTGGCGGGACATTGAACTGTCAGTGTGGTTGCCGAGGTACTGTATGCCCAGAGATTACTGTTTCTAGACCTTACAAAAGTAGATATGTAATTGATAGTAATTTCCTTCTTACAATTCTTTGCTGCATTGTCAGAGTCTCCCGTGTATAATGAGTAGAGACATGATTGTTTGTGTGTTGGCTTGAATATTGGTTGAAGGGGTGGGCAGATAGTTAAGACCCCTTTGGTACATAAGTAGAGTTCCTCAATGGACATCTCCATGAATTGCTGTTTGTCGGGTGTTATAGCTAAAAAGGTTCTTTCTGGAATTATTTGCATGGCTGCATTGTGATCATAGATTTTGTGTGGTAAAGGGATGGCTCGATATAAATTAAAGAACTTGTTAGTGGATTTGATTGGTATTTCCAAATAAATACGTAGATTATTTCCCATGGATGCTACTGTAATCGGGCTAATTTGATAGTACAACCCCATTTGATGTATATCCAATTTAGTTAAAAGTGAATGTTCTTCGGGTAGTGTTGGCTGTATGTGTGTAAGTAGTGTAAGAAGTTGTTGTGGAGTGATGAAATAATTATCTAGCTTCCCCATAGCTGCTGCATTTAAGGCAGTTTGTAACTGATTAATTTCTAATTTAATTATATTTAAAGTGTGTTCCATTGTTCTAAATGAGGTTAAAATATTAAAGGTAGTAGTGATGGCCTGTTCAGTAGATACTGTAACATTCTGCAGATGTGCCTCCACTCTAGCAACATGTGTGTTTATACTATCCATAACTTGTGCCAATTGTACTATCTGCTTTGAATTTTTTATACCTTATTTTTTATCCCTTTCTTATAACTAGAGTTGATATAGGAAATCTGTTCTTCTAAAATGTGTGCTATTCCTTCATTGGAATTTTGAATTTGAGAGATCCTTCCATTGATGTCCTTCATGTCATCGTTGTCCATAACTCCAAAAAGAAAATGTAAGGCTGTACCCCCAAAATCAAACAGAGATCTCTTTTGGCGTGCGGGTAGTACCGAGTTCATGAGGTTATTTAGTTGTTGCCGGACGTGTTCCGCTTCTACATACAATATTTCTGTGTCTTGTTCTACTATGAGACTTATACCCTCAGCTAGATGTCTATATCTGGTGTCTATGTTGTCCAGTTCTACGAATTTAATTTGACTTACTGAATGAATGTATTGATTTATTACATTCTCATATTCCTTTAAATGTAAATCTATGGTGATAACCCATTTGGATCCAGACACTAAAATGTCGGTATCTCGTATGAAGATCATACCTTCTATTTTGCTTGATTCCGCTACGTGGCTGCTCCCCACCCATAAGAAGAAGAAAATTGCTACTGCTTGAATTGTCCTAAAAAAAAATTGTTACTTTATTAATTACTATACCTATAGGCTACCCTCTTCTTGTGTACTTTCATTTTAACAACATAACTTCCCAATTATTTGTTGAATGAAGTTGCTGTCTTATATTTAAAAAATAATTTAGTGAACATACTATGTTTCTGATTCATTCAGTATGTATCTAACTTAGGACGAGATTATTATTCTCTTCTATTACTATTTTGTATTCTCCCTGGCTTTTTGTGAAGGTTTACTTATTCTAAGACTACGTCTTACTGTTTGACCTATACTTGCATTCTGTTTTGATGGTATATGATCATTAACTAATGCTCGAGTATTTTTAGGGTCGTGACCCCTTTGTTTGCTTGGGCTTACAAAACTCCTTACTCTATTCAATAAATTTGGTTTCTGTATTCTAATCCTAGTGTGTGTTTCTTCATTTGGTAGTTCAGGCAATTGAATAGGCAAAGTATTATTTGTTGGGCGTGTGTGTGTGATTAGATGTCTGCCCTTCCCCTCTATGTCCCATAGGTCAGAGTCGGTTACCCTAAATAACTCATCCCTACGTTCCTGTGCTTGTTTTTCTTCCCTTATTGTGAATCCTTGAAACCCTTCATCTAGGTTTGAATCATTTTTTAATTGTGGGTGATTATAGTCCAGAGTGTATTTTTTGTTGATATATTCCCTTGTAGTTACTGGAATGTCAAAAGTTTGATCTAATTTTGTGTTACTGGAACTTGCATTTCCGTAATTGATAGTGTATTCATGTAGATTAGGATTTGGATTGTATCCTATTGCAGGATATTGTGTTGAAGTACATGTGTTGATTTTGTCATTGATATGGCTGGTGTTGTCAACTAGTGATTGATTGTGGGTCAAATCTATTTGTGTATCTACTGGTTTAGTTTGGTGAAAGTGCTTGAGTCTGTTTGCATGTACCGTTTGAACTTTATTATTGTATATGTGTCTAATTTCTATTGTTGTATTTCGTTTGATGTTGGTGATTCTGAAAGGACCACTCCAAAGATGAGCCCATTTTTTTGCCAAATTTGACTTTATGGTTGGTGTGTGAAGGTAGACTAAGTCACCTATTTGGAAATTGACAGGTGCTGATTTCCGGTTATAATATTTTTCATTACGAATTGCACTTTGTTTCAAATTTCTTCTAGTTACTAAATACGCATCTTCTAATCGTCTTTTAAGTTCACTAGGATAATGTGTGTCAATGTTGTAGGGTGTTCTTGTCTGTTTGCTAAATTCATCATAAGGTAAATTCATGTCTACTCCGTGAAGAAGGTAGAATGGAGAATATCCAGTTGAACTAGAAATGCTACTTCTCATAGCTAACATTACAAACGGAACATATTCATCCCATTCGAAGGGATCTTTTTGAACATAATGTGATAATATGTCATGAAAAGTTCTGTGGCTTCGTTCAACTAGGCCATTTCCCATAGAATGATAAGGAGTTATCTGTAATTGTTTTACATTTAATAATTTCAGGGTTTCTTTGAAAATATTTGATAAAAAGTTGGTACCATTGTCAGATACTACTATTTTTGGTGTCCCTATATTTATTATTACATGATGGACAAATGCTTTAGCTATGGTTGTAGCCTTCTGATCTGGGATACAGCAAAATATTGGATAACGAGAAAATCTATCAATAAATGAGAGTACATATTTGTTGTTTGAACGTGAAGTTGGAAAAGGTCCTATTACATCTATGTGACAAATTTCAAATAATTCTGTGACTTCTTGATATCTTTGTAAGGGTGCATGTGTTGGGTGTGGTTGTGTTTTTCGTGTTTGACATGATGTGCAACTTTTACAGTGATTCCTTATGTCTTCATGCATTCCTCGCCAAAAGAAGCGAGAAGTTAGTAAACCTGTCAGTCTTTCTCTCCCATTGTGTCCCCCAAATTTGGAATTGTGATATGTTTCCAAAATAGTAAGCTTCATGCCATTTGGTATGACTAGTCTATCGTTCGGATGTGCGTTTTCCTTACATTTTAATAGTATCCCATTGTTATCTAATATGAAGTTTGGATTTGAGAATTTGTCTTTTTCTAGATCCTTGATTATTGTTTTTAGGTTGTCATCTAATCTTTGAAATTTACGTATTTGTTCTTTGTCCCAGATTGGTTCATACTCTAGTGTGTTTGAAAGCTCATCTTGCGGTGTATTGGCAGTCATGGAATTTACTTGTACTCGTGATAATGCATCTACGTGTGGAATAGAAGTGCCAGGTTTATATTGATATTCAAAATCATATTCCTGCAATGTTAGTGACCAATTGTTTTGTCTACATGATTGTTTCTCTACTGTTAACAATTGTTTGAGTGGTAAATGATCTCCTCGTAAGATAAAATGCCTTCCGAAAAGATATGTACGGAAATGTTTGATTGCCCATATGCATGCAAGAGCTTCTCTCTCCCAAGCTGGATATCGAGTCTCTGCGCTCTTAAGATGTCTTGATGCATATGCTATAGGACGATCAAATCCATTTATTTTTTGAGATAAGACTGCTCCTGCAGCAAATTGAGAACAGTCTGTTGTCAAAATAAACTCTTTGTTGAAATCTGGGTATACTAAAACTGAATCACTACACAAGAAATTCCTGAGATATTCAAAAGCTTGAGTATGCTGATCTGTCCAATCATAATCTACTCCCTTTTTTGTCAATTCAGTTAGTGGTTTACTGATATCTGCATATTTAGGTATGAATCGACGGTAATACCCTGTTAACCCTAGAAATCCTTTGATTTCAGTTACACTTTTTGGTCTGGGCCAGTTAATAATTGCTTCTATTTTAGAAGGTGCTGGTTTTATACCTGTTGATGAAATCACGTGTCCTAAATAATCAACTTGAGTATGTAAAAAGCTGCACTTTTGTGCTTTTAATTTTAATCCTGCCGATCGTAATCTATCCAGAATCTCCCTCAATCTTTCAATGTGTTCATCTACGGTATTTGAAAAAGTGATTATGTCATCTAAAAATATCAAACATGTTTTATTGCGAAGACCAGAATATAGAGTGTCTAAGTATCTTTGAAAAGAGGCGGGGCCGTTGGTTAAACCGTTGGCCATACGTTTGTATTCATATAAATTTGAAGTTGTGCTGAAAGCAGTTTTTGCTTGATCCTCTTCCGCTATGGGAATTTGGAAATAGGCGTCACAAAGATCTAAAGTAGTAAAATAAGTTGAATTTCCAAGTAAATCTAAAGTTTCATTGATTTGAGGTAAAGGATATGAGTCCTTCCTAGTTACTGCGTTTAATTTACGGAAGTCTGTGACAAAACGATACTCTGGTTCTCCCCCTAGGTTTTTCTTAGCTACTAACATGCATGGACTACTCCAAGGTGATGACGATGGTGTAATAATATCTTTTTCTAATAACTCATTTATTTTATCTTCCATGATAGTGGTTAGTGCATGAGGTATTCGATATGGCCTACTTTTTATAGGTGCTACATCACCTGTGTGTATGTGATGTTGGATGTTAGTGGCGTATCCGATCTTGTCCCCTTTGGTAAAAATCAAATCAGAATATTCATAAAGTAATTTTCTTATTTTAATTTGATTCTCTAGTGTCAAATGATCTAATTTACATAAGTCATTGATTTTCTGTTTCTCGCCCTCTGTGAGTTGTTGTGGTTTACCATGATTCTTAATCTGTCCCACAATGAAAGTTTGACCAATCTTTTTATCATGATCATTTATTCTTTCTACATTTCCTAGGATGGTTCCTTTGGAAATAACAATGTTTTGTTCTGTTACATTCATTAAGCTTATTTGGACTGTTGAATCAGTTTGTTCATTATTTACTGATCTACCAACTTGTATCCCATGGATATTCAATACCTTTGGTTCAAATAGTATTTCATGCTTATTATTTTCTGAATGATTGTATAGTAATTGTTTTTGTGTTCCGGAACATAAGTATCTACATCGTCTGGGAATTGTTATGTCATTTGTTATTCTAACATTGCATTTCCCTGTTTGTCCCCCTTGAATATCACTTATGATATCTTTGCTCTCTTTGCCTAGAGTTTCTATTTTGGGATGACTATCTGTTACTTTCCCTTTGCCTTTAGGAGATTTAAATGCTTGGATTGAACTTGTACATGTACTTGAATTATCTTTATCTTGATCTTGATCTATATTGTTGTTACTACTGTACTCCCTTTTCCTTTGGCTATTTCTATTTAAGACTTGTTGACTGTCTTTGAATGCCTGAGGTAATAATATTTGCTCTGTTTCTGATAACTTCTCTTGACTTTTGATTTCATTTTGTGTATGTCTACACATTTGTTTCTTAATCTCTGTTATCTCATCTTTCAGAAATTGTAAAGTCAATTTTGAATCTGCTTTTGACCCTGTATTGTGAATTTGATATTCTGTCCCATCTACTCCTACTGTTGGGGCAAACAAAGTTTGAGTTGCAATCTCATTTGTGGAGGGTAAAGTTCTGTAGTTAGTAGGCTCGCGAGTTCCTACCAACTCTTTTTCCCTTATCACATTACTGTAGTTGGACTCTGTGTAAACACAAGGCAAGGTGCCCCTTGACATTGTATTTGATCCCTTTACCGGTAATTGATTTTCCTTGTTACCTTCAATTATAGTGTAGACTGGTTGAATATATCTTATTTCATCTGGTCTAGCATATCCTCCTTGGTAATTACCTAACAATTGGATTGAATCACTTTTTGAGCACAACCTGTTACTTGATAATAATAGATCTAATTGAAAATATTGGAGAAAATCTCTTCCTAATATTCCATCATGAGGCAACTGCATGCCTGTTGTACAAACTGAAAATCTCCTGTAGGTATATTCAGTATTTCCCATTTCTAAAGTGACGGAAGTTTCTCCTATAATAGGTAGTGCTTGTCCCGTAACTGAAGATATTACTCTAGTATTAGGTTTATACTGATTTATCCCTAATCTTTGTAATACTCCTTCTTTAATGATACTTACTTCTGCTCCGGAATCCACAAGAAATATGGTCTGGATACGTGACGACTGCATCCTCTCCTTGTTGACTATAGTAACGTTTACTGTGGTTTGACCTACCTCCGATTCGTAGGACTCCATTTTCCAGGTGGTGAATACTTGTTTTTGCCACGCCTCTGCATGTGGGAAGTTCATCCAGGGCTGGTCTAGTTTAAAGACTGGTATCCGTTCCTTGACTCGTTCCTTATTCCTTGACTATCTCTACCTCTGTAATTGTTTCGTTGGTATCCCTGATCTCTAGGACCTCTATTCCCATTATAGGGTAGACATCCTCGTCCACTGTGCCTGGGCTGATTACAGTGACGACATTTCTCCGGATTCTGGTTCCTGGTTGATAATTGCATGCCACATTTATTTGCGTAATGTCCGCGGCCTCTGCACCGAAAACACTCCACCTGTGATAAGTCAAAGTACCTTTGACGATTCCCTGCGTTTCTGCTCCCTGCGTGAGTAGCTCGTGGTCCTGGACTCTTATCCTGAACCGGGATATTGGTTTCTTTTTGATGAGCCTGGTTAGTCTTCTCGTTCATATGATTAATAGATAAGTGTGATATTTCCATACTTACCTCGATTGCCTCCTCGGCCTGAGCGAGTATTTTGGCCTCCTTGAACATTTTTGGATCCTTAGATAATACAAATCTTTTGACATTCCCATAAAGTCCCTTTTTGAATTGGGCTAGGAGTGCCTTTGTGTATTGCTTCTCATTTATTTCTTGTTCCTTAGGGTCAGTCTGAACCTCTACTGTCCTATTACCTAATATCATTAACCTAGTGGCATAATCTCCTACTTTCTCTCCCGGTCTTTGCATACAGCTCCAAAAGTTATACATAGGATCCCCATCCTCTGTTTCTGGTGTGAACCATTTGCACAATTTGTTCTTCAAGTCCTTGTAATTCAGAAGGTCCAATACCGCATCTCCCCTAACAAATTCCCTAGCTGTTCCAATCAACTTTCTTTTTGTAACTATTAATAACTGCTCCTCGGACCAATCTCCTAATGCAGCAGCCTCATCTAATGATCTAAAAAATTCTACAATTGTTAACTGTTCACCAGGGGACCCAGAAAATTCTTGAGCAAAACTCATCAAACCCCCTACATTTCCCCCTTTTTTTGTTGTTTCTCCTACGTTATTAGGATCTGGTATGTTCTGAGCTTCTCCGTAAGTTAATGCCATGTTAATTGTAAAGGTATATCTGATCTGAATGTATGTGTGTGTATTTATTGAGTGAATCTATGAAGTTATTTTGAAAAAAAAAATGTGTTTTAATTTTTTTCTTGTGTGAGTTTACTAAATTTAAATCTGATTGAGTATGTTTCTATTATTTCAGATTCTTCAAGCAGTTCATATAGGGAGTGGTTGAATAAAATATTTTTTAAATTCTAACTGAACATTTCTACTTTTTCAATATTTTTGTGATTGAATAAAAATTTCAACTGTTTTTAATAAACGAATTCTACTTTTTCAATATTTGTATTATTGTTGATTCATTTTGTTAGAAATAGTCTCTGTCTACATTTTCTCATTTCCTACTCTATGAATCATTTAAATCAGACTTGATTTTCTGCCTACTGTCTCTAAATTTATTTAAAAATGTAATTGTCTCATTTTTTGCAATTTGAAATCCCACCGCTGGCTACCAGTGTTATGGGGTGGTTGTTTATGGGGTGTTTCAAGTCACAGCCCATAAAGATAGTTGCTGTCACCAGCCCTTTTTTAAGAGGGCAATTAATTAATTTAGACTAACATTAATTTATTAGTGCTAATTTCCAGGAAGGACATGGGTTAGCCTATCTGTGGAGATAGGTTGCAATAAATGAGACAAGTAAAAACATAATATGAATTTTATTTAATAATGAGAATTAGTGGACTTACATGTTTGTAGTGATGATGCTTTCTCTCTCTCGGAGGTGTTCTTGTGAAGTGGTATTTAATATTCACTTTTTAAAGTAAAAACTTGCGGAAGTGATAAGACCGAACTAACTCTGAACTAACTTTGAACTCTCTTGGAACTAACTTGGAACTAACTTTCTGTTCTAATTTTCAGTCCCTTTTATATTGAATCCAAATAGAAGTGAAATTTGAAAAGTGAAAATAGATTATATAAAAGACCTTCATGCTATTTCCAATAGATGTTCTGAATAACATATTTGACTGTTGAAAAGAGCCTAAGGTGTTTTATAATTCAGTCTAATATAATGTATTCTATAATTTAGTATTTTAAATTAATTACTTCCACTCCATGACATATGTATATTAAAATTGAATTTGAGATCATTGCATGTTGCCTATTATGTTAATGAGTAATGACAAATCTATCTTGAATCTATCTATCTAAGGTTCATTAGTTAGATTAATTTTTTAGAAGCAAATAATTTTAAAAACATGTCTGTTCATTATTTGATCCACTTTTATGTGTACCTTACCCACAGATAAACCCTTTTGGGGTTTTGTGGATTCATGTCCAGTGTCAATTTTTTTTTTTTATCTAATAAAGAGCCTTGAAAAGAGAGAAAAAAAGTACACATTTTATTTTCAATTTTTTGCCCAATATTAACCTGTCATATTACACAGCCTCTTGAAATAAATGGGTGATTTTTTTTTCATCAGTTGCTACATTTATGAATGTAAAAGTTGATGAATAAATCTGTGTATATATACAAATATTATGTATCTCTGCATAGTCAAAATCTGAGTACTCATTGTATTCTCATTTTATTGCCCAACAATATAACCTGTCATATTACACGGCCTCTTGAAATAAATACAAGTGATTTTTTCTCATCCGTTTCTATGTTCATATATGTAAAAATTTTATACCTAATTCTGTACATACATACATTAAATAATATTGTGTGTACATATTTTATTTACTGTTCGTAATGGTCAAATGCACCATATGATATCATTTGAGTATGATATTTTGTATTGTATAACCCTTACCACCTTCTTTATGCAGATCGACTTGATAAACATTTCACATTTGGAATTCCAATTGGATTTATATGTAGATTTACTTCATAGATATAATTGATCTAGAAAAGTTTTATGTTTATCATTCCTGTGTATTTTTTCTTTACTAAGTTTGAATTTTTCATAGAAAATATTTTTTTCAATTTTTCTCTGGGTTATTAGGGTGTTATTCAATATTTCAGAATTGATTTTTTCAGATGTGGACAGAACCGATTGTCCCGCAGAACTATAAATACAGATAATTGAATACAGAGGCAAGACTGGATTTATAATGTTATGATCCTTGATACTTGCAAAGTAAGTACGACTTACGATCAATGTCGAGTATTGAAAGTTTCTAATTCTCTTATCGCGATCGGCAAACTAGGACCCCGTATCATCTCAAGCTTCACCCTCGAATTTATAAAATCTACTCATATGTCGCGCGGAGCGCAAAAACATCATGAGCCGGCCCTGGTCTTTTATATTGACGACAAACAAAAAATGCTTGCTTAGGATAATATCTCTACGACCTTGTATTTTTGAGAAGACTTGAATCTCCCGCACGCTAGTCGTGTGGGATATGGGGACGGTCACTCGGAACCTCAAAGTACATTAAACCTCTGACAATTGCTTCCAGTGGCGTGCAAAGGTAAAAATAGTATAGGCGCAGACACCCTCTGATGGACGTGGGTACCCCCCCCCCTGTGAGAGATATGGGGCTTTTATGTAGAGGGTCGAGCCCGACGACCATATACACAATAAGTCGATAACGAAACCCTCAATGAGGGTGTCTGTGGCACAGCCACAGCCACCGTTAGCCAATATCACCGAAGGCGAAAAAAAAAAGATTTCTTGACTCACATTTCTCTTATTTTGAAGTGAGTTTTTGATAAGTTTCAAATATTCAGACAGCTGGATATCAACCACTTCCTGCTACTTTCAATATATGTGTGGAACTTCAGAATTGAAAATCAGAAAATTCAATACGTGTGTAGATGAAATATCTAGATTAGTAATAACTCATCTAGATATGGTGAAAGCTCACCACAGTGAAAGATATACGTCGAGGGCGGAGCTCGAGACAGCCGTTTACACAATAACAAAGTCCTTGCCCAGGGGTCCAGGGCACAGTCCCAGCCGTCAGAGGCCAATATCGCCGAAGGCGAAAACTTGTTGGTATCTTGACTTACTATTTTTCTTTTTTAGAGTGAGTTTCCATCAAATTCATAAGTACTTGGCAATTCTCAAGACCCACAGGCCTTGGTCCGCACATCAAACATCTTTCACTAGGAACACAAGAGGCTATTTTTGAGCATCTTCAAACTCGACAATGCTGGAACGTAAAATATTTTGAAAAAAATGTTCGGAATGATGAGAGCTATCACATGAGAAAAATGTACCGAATTCCGTACATTTCGGTTCAGTCATCAAAAGTAATATATTGGCAAAAATGTGATATTTTTCGTCAACTCTTTCTCCTGCTTGCGCCGAGTTATAGTTGAACAGTTGAAACATGAACTGCTTTTTGTTCATTTTGGCTGAAATTTGCTCGATGAATATATGTGAGTGGGCCCTACAAAAGTGCCATTTTTTTAAAGAAATAACGAAACACTTTCTCTCATATCCTGAAAGACTTACGTATTTCAAATTTAAATTCATTCTTCATCATTCTTCCATTTTCAAAGAGATTTCATTGATATTCGGTTCATAAATGTATCAAGATTATTCAAATCGATTGTGTTTCAGTCAAAGTTCAATATATAGCCGAAATTGAGCAAAATTGGAAGAATTGTCTGAATTTTGATCCGATTCAAAATTATTGACTTTAAGTTGTGATATCGAAGGTGTGATGCCAAGCATATATGAAAAAATATGTTTCATGAACAGCTCGCGATTAAATAAGAATAATTTGTGAATTCAAGAGGATAATTTCGACACCATGAGATATTTGTGATTGTGAACTGTTTCTGAATGCCAATAGATCGTAGCCATCAGTATAGTGCGTCGTTAAAACCCAATATATCAAAAAACTGTTCTTGAAACAATACTAATATTCTATACAATGCCTGCGTGCTTGCTTGCCTTGAGCTTTCCATATCACAAGTTCTGGTTCATAATTCCGTATCGTTTGGTTTATTCGAGGGATTTCAAACATATTTGCTGAAAAAAATCATGGAGATATTGCAATTAATTCAACATTTGATTATAGACATACCTACCGATGGATGGGTTCCAGAGCTGTGCAACCAGCCATAATTATATTGAAAATAATAAATGTGCTGGGATACCGCGGTACAAATAACATCTCTTCCTTATACATATTGATATAATTACACTACGCATTCAACGTTTAATTGAAATCAAATACCGGTACTTTGCAACCTTTCTATGCATAAAAACAGAGAAGCAAAATGCAAGTGTTCACGTAATGTTTTCGCACAGAATTTTTCTGTCTAAACCTGTGTCTTGGAGAATATTTCGCACAAAGCGGAAAAAAACAGTCGGCCTATACACTACTTAATCAAGAAAAACTTAGGATCACAATAATCCGATTCAAAATATAATTTGAACTTTATTCACCATGCAAACAAAACTGGAAAATCCAACATTTCACCCTCATGTTTCTTAGCTCTGGAGAGAATCTGCATTTGGGCATTAGCACAAGTTGCGTATCTATATAGCTAAAATCGAATATTCAACAGCTGATGACTTTGAACCCTGAAATTGAAATTGAAACCAAGAGTCCACGACGATGATTAATTTTGCTTGAGGACCCTACCAACAGCTAGGTCATTCAGGGGTACGAATGAGCAGGTGATGAAGTGATACTACAGACTTTCCACAGCTCACAAATAAAATGTTATCGGCGTTTTATACCAATCGAAACACCTTGCATAAGCTTATACTATTTCACGAACACGCAAGTATCAAAAGTCATGTTGATGATCTAGATGATTAGTTTTTAACCATCATTACATCCACCAACATCAAGGTTATTTAATTGAGATGTGTGAAAAATATGTAGTGTTTTATGTATGCTCTGCTTATACGTTTTCAACCACTCCGATATGCACACTGTTTTTCATATTTTTTTGAGTCAAGCATTGGGCTTCTGCTTCTCATACAAGTTTCGTTATTTGGGGGATGAAAGATACGCATCACAGCATTGTGAGATGAAACGATGACAAAACAAAAGCAACGCGAACATGAGATTCATACCTAGCTTCATAGAGAAATTGAATGGTAAATAAAGTCCCATATATTAGAATCATGGGAAGTATCCCATAACACTTACCCTTAACACTTAGTACCTTTAACACGTACTAGTATGCGCGTTTAGTCTGAATTAGTTACTTCATCTAGGTATATATTTATCATTCAACTTTCATAACTTTCTATCATAAATATTTTCTCCCAGTGGTTGTGAGGGTATAGGGGGTGGTACCACCCAGGTTTTCACCAATCGATTTGATATAGTCTGCACGCCACTGATTGCTTCTACAGAGGAATGGAGATAATTATTCAACGATTTTTAGTGAAAACTAAGATTTATTATGTCTCTCCCTGATTTAATTACGAATTTTTAAAGTTTGACATTTCACAAAATTGCCCCGGGCATTCGAGATTCATGACGTAGATCCCACACATCGTCTGTCAGTTTTAACTTCCTTGCCGTCATTTCTTCATGAACGGCCAAAAGCACTAAACTGGATCTGCAATACACGGCTCACCTTTAAAGTTAATAAAAACTATCCAATACAATCACAATCTGTATACCTTCCTCTACAAAATAGTATATTTAAAATTAAAACATTGAAGTGTTTTAAATGATTTCGAGCAATATTATGCAAGGCTTACATTTTGACAAAAATGCAAAGAAATTTAGCGATCTTTCAACTTCCATAGTATCTCACATACGTACAAATTGAAAGAAATTTTTATTCAGTGATGACGACTATGGCATGCAGAAAATTAAAAAAAAATACAGCATAGTAAAATATTTAATACTTTTTACGTAGTTCTCAGTTACATACAGCTCTGTTCATTTCATTACGCTGGTCGATTCTCACCTTTTCTTCCTAGAACGGGTCGAGTAGGGCCCTAACGTACAGCAACCGCTCAAGAAGCTATAGCAGGTAACGAAAACTATTGAAATACCTTGCTTCATATTAGGCATTATTTATAAGACAACTATCTTACGTTCCTATAATAAAACTATATATTTTTTAAATTTTCTGCATGCCACAGTTGTCATTACTGAATAAAAATTTCTTTTATTTTGTATGTGTGTGAGATGCTATAGAAGTTGAAAGATCACTAAATTTCTTTGCATTTTTGTCAAATGTAAGCCTTGAATAATATTGCTTGAAATCAATATTTTACTTAACACTTCAATATTTTAATTTTAAATATATTATTTTGTAGAGGAAGGTTTATAGATTGTGATGGTATTGGATACTTTTTATTAACTTCAAAGGTGAGCCGTGTAGAGCAGATCCAGTTTAGTGTTTTTGGCCGTTCATGAAAAAATGACGGCAAGGAAGTTAAAACTGACAGACGATGCGTGGGATCTACGTCATAGATCTCGAATGCCCGGGGCAATTTTGTGAAATGTCAAACTTTAAAAATTCGTAATTAAATCAGGGAGAGACGTAATAAATCGTAGTTTTCACTAAAAATCGTTGAATAATTATCTCCATTCCTCTGTAGAAGCAATTGTCAGAGGTTTAATGTACTTCAACTCTCGTAGATACAAGATCACATGAAATCAACAAAAATCAACTGAAATACAAACATTACAAGAAATTTTAAGGAATCACTCGAAATAAAAAAATCACACAAAGTCAAAAAGATAAGAAAAAAGTTATGGGATGGAAAAAAAAATAAAATAAAGAAAAAAATCAACCGAAGTCAAGAAATGAACGAAATAAAAAAAAAAACGAAAACTCGTAATGGGGAAAAATTAAGTAATATCAGAAAATCACAAGGATTAAAAAAACACTCACGATCCAAGAAATAAAAAGAATGAAATTTTAAAAAAAAAATCACAAAGAATGAAAAAGAATCTAAAAATCTCACCCAGTGAAAAGAGATCATATGTGATTTCAAAATCGAAGATCAGTTGCATAACAAAATGTCAAGTTGGGAACCCCTTGGCTTTTACTACAATCTCAATGGCTCAGGCGATTCTCAATGAAGAAAAAAATTTCAATATCGATTGATACAAAAAATCAACCAACCCCAAAGCCAAAAGCAAAAAAGCATTTATATAAAATCAAAAAGAAAAAATAGTCCATGGTGGTCATCGAACACTATATCTTGGCGAAGTAATCAGGCGCGGTGGTCACACAAGTTATTTTTTTCATTGATATTTTGAGTCATTTAATTGAAATGAGTTTTTTTTAATTTTTTCATTCTGTCGATTTCTTTGATCTTGAGTGATTTTTTTATTCCTTGTGATTTTCTGATTCTACTCGATTTTTTTAATTGGTGATTTTCCTTTTCTTCTATTTCCTTCATTTTTTGACCTCAAGTGATTTTTTTCATTTTTTTTTTCAATTCTTTTTTTTTTCATTCCATGTCTTTTTCCATTTCACTTCATTTTTTTCGACTTTTTGTGATTTTTTGATTCCGAGTGATTCTTATAATTTCTTGTGATTTTTTCTTTTCCCTTGATTTTTGTTCATTTTAAGTGATTTTTTTGATTCCACTTGATTGAAAGCCGTGATCCGCTCGGCAGACACCCTCGGCACGGCACAGCACGGCAATTTTGTACGCAAGCGCAGGCTTTCGAGAACGTATAACGAAGATCTTTGGAATTGTGAAGGTGTTTGGTAAGGTAACAAGTAACAACGGCTAGCGAGTAGCGACTAGCGACGGCTAGTAAATCGTAAATGGTTGATAGACACGCTCTCGCTATCTGGACGTACGTTACGTTTATTCCTTGGTTGTTGACAGAAAACTTTGTATGTGTTTTTAAAAATGGACCTAACCCCACCACTTGATACTGTTTATCAAGCGGTACGTACTTTATATCATGACCCAGACACTTCTAAGAAAGAAGTGGCCTCTCTCTGGCTTCAAGAGCTACAAAAATCGGTAAGCATGCCAATAGGCCTTTCTTTACATTGGCCTAGGACCGATACCTACATCCTAGGCTTTAGTCCTACATTCTAGACCTTACAGACATTTTGTACTTCTTAGTGTAGGCTTGGGTCTTCTGTTGTGGTAGGCCCTAGGCCTAACTCAAACAAAGGTGCCTACTAAAACCTCGACTATTATCTGGGCGAATGTCTAGTCCCTGGGCCTAGACATTGGCTCACTGTCCAGAAAGCCTACCTTGGTCTGATCATTGTCTGATGTAGGCCTAAGCCATAGTCCTTCCTAGCACTTATGTGGCATAGGCCCAGGCCTAAGTTAATCAACTTGGGCTAAACAAAGGCTGGTCATGTGTTTGATATTGTAATTATGCCTAGCGTACCATAGGACCTAATGCAGGCCTAGGCAGATGGGCCTAGGCAGATAGGCCTAGGCCTACGTAAGCTTTCCTCATGCATGCAGCCATCGATGTTGAACTTTAGTTCGAGTAGGCGTAGGCCTAGGTCCTAGGCATATTCTTGCATTCATAAACCCATCATGCTGTGCATGTCTGTCTTTCACTAGACCTAAAGCATACCTAAGGTCAATATTGCAGTAGACCTATGCCTACAGGATAGGCCTACACCTAGATGGGGTCCATGTAGTAGGCCCACTTTGCTCCTTTTAGGCTGGGCCTTGGGATGCGTCTTTACAAACCCGTATTGACACCAATGTACTGCGTACTTTTCTCGCATTTCTTGCTTATACATATCAGCTCATTGATCGAATAAATTATTTTGTGTTATTGCGGTGGCACTGCAGTAGCGCGTTCGATTTTGGACCTGAAGGTTGTCAGTTTGAATCGCTGTAGTCTCACTTTTTGTTTTCTTGAAATAATGTTTTTGATAATGTACTACCGGTAATATCCTGCTTTGTTTTCTGAGCTTATAAGGTACTAAATCAAAATATGAAGTAGGCCTAGGCCTAATATTGCTGTAAGAGTTACTATTTCAGGGAATTGATTGGGACACAGAGAAGCTGTATGGTTGGAGTTAGTTGGTCTAGGTTGTAGTCTTCTTGAATGTTTCCTTGTATTTAGCTTGGAGTTCAGTGGTAGACGGTTTATATTGCATTTTCTTTGAAGAAAACATATTTTACAGTTTATTATTACAATAATTGGAGCAAGTCTAGCTCTTGAGCTTGGGGATTCGTGCCCGGGATAGGTCCTACTGCTCGACTAGAATGCTCTCAGCTGTATTGAATACGGCCTATCGTTGAAGTTTTGTTTATTTTGTTGGTAGGCCTATTGTGTTGTGCCCTGTGGGTAAATAATTGTGGCCGTATTATATCACTGCATGTTTTAGGTTGGTTACTTCATTTACTACGTTAATTATAGCTGCTGGGAATCTTTTTATCAGGTCGTTTTGTATTGATGGCCATTGCCAAATTTGGTATTTTTTTTGTTATAATTTGGTGTTTTCTGATGGACCTTGAATCGAATGTATTGATTGGCGTCACCGCATGGTAAGAATTCTTATTTCATAACACCTTGAAGCTCACTTAAATATGCCTTCTTAACCTAGCTGTTGGTGGGGTCGTTAAGCAGCATTGAATATGCCTCCCGGGTATCTGTAAAACTACCATTGACGTGTTTGCTGTTACGTACAGCTGTTCACAATTACTCATTTTGTTCTGTGATTTGTTACTCACTTTGGCACTTCTTGTCAGTACTAAAGGAGTGCCTTGAGTGTGTGCGCTGCCAATCTCATGTGAACTAAGTTCGTGTCTAGGCCTACAGATCTTTCAGTTGTCTCTTTAATATTATTATTTGCATTCTGCCATATTTGAGAATTTTAATGAAGATTATTGGCATGTTGATAAGTGAGTTCAAGTGCTGGTTTTGTATGAAATATGATTTTATTAGAGTGAATGAAACGGTATTCTTCTACAATTGTGGCCTGAATCAATGGTGCCCGTGTGTCAACAAGGCGGAGCAATGGCGACTCACAGAATAGTCATGTAAGGGTGGTTTAATCGATATAAATAACCATCCCTCTGCCACTCATTGTTTTAATAATCAGTTATATATTGCAAATGCTTTTGGTCGCAGGCAATGGTCCAGGCCTGTTCGTTTTTTCTTTGTAAACCTATAGAAATTGTTTTTGAGCACTTTCATACTAAAATGGCCGATCAACACCCATAGGCCCTACCAAAAGTTGATCATAATGTAAATTACTTTTGAATAATAAATGATAGCAATTTCTTGATCCAATCAATGGATTTAATCAAGATCAATCAGAAAACATCAGATTGTAATAAACATACCCAAATTAGCAATGTTAACCATCAATACAATTTCAATTTTCAGCCAAATTGATTCAGCGTGAATCGGTTCAACTATTGCGATATCTTGTTTCTTGTTCTGATATCTTGTTTTGACTTGTTTCTGAAATTTATGTGAATTATGTTTTAAACTGGTTAAATGGAAGAACGGTTCTGCCGATTTTAGCCAGCAATGAAGATCCTTTAATAATAATGATAGGCCTAATAATATCGCTCCCGTTACCCCGTATAACCTAGCTATTGGTGGGGTCATTGAGCAAACAATAATCAACCATTGTGATATCGCCCCCGTTACCCCGTATAACCTAGTTGTTGGTGGGGTCATTAAGTAAACAATAATCAACCATTGTGATATCAGAATGCATGTCAATTTTGCCAAAAACGATTCAAGTTCCAATAGGCACATGGGTTTAAGGAGTGACTAGGGAATGTTGAATCTGAAATATATGATCAACAGGCAAAACGACTTGAAGGTGCGTGCTTGCGACTCTGGGGCAACAAGTATGGTCGTCACTTCTCGATTTCCAAACTATTTTAGCCAAAATGACTCAAGATATTGTGGTTAACGTCAAATGTTCAAACTGTTTTGGGCTGAATTGGTTTGGTTGAACCGTTTACCAGTCCTGATGAACGTAGTCATTGGTTTGATTAGGTTGTATGTATTTTCAAGTTTTTATGATTAACCTATAATCCTATCCAGTATTCAGGGCCGGCCCGTGGGCTGCCCAGGGCGCATCATTTCCAGGGGTGCAAAAATTAGTAGTTTTTCGTAGTTTTTCTTTATTTCACTGCAAGAGGCGTTTGACAAATAATGAAAGTTACCATCGCCATTGGTCTATTTTATGGTCTATTGCAATGTGCCATATCAAAAATCGATCGAAAAATATCGAAATATTGGGAATTTCATTCGATATCAAATCGAAATACAGTAATGATATCGAATATCGATCGAAAAGATCAATTTTTTTCAAGGTCCTGATCATGTTCTTCATAGTTGTCTATAATCATTTTGTGACACATAGTGAGGATCTGCCTTTGCGTGGACACTGACAGTTGGAGCCTCCACTGACCACCAGAACCACGCAGAATAATAACTCTTGTGTGACAAGTTGTGTGTGTTAGTAAGGCCAATAGAGTTGTGGGCGAGGACGGTGGTAGTTGAAGGCATCAGTGATCATCGAATACCCATAGTCAGTTTAGCATTAGCTCCGGTTCAAACTAAAAACGTTGGGAAGAAAGTTTGGGGTTACAAAAGGGTGCAGGCAAGGGAGGTTCGAAAAGCTTTTGAGGATAGGTTTGAGAAGTGGTGCGAGATAGACATGGATGATATTGAAGGGCTGTGGTTCAATTTTCAGAAAATATATGAAGAGGTTAGGGATAAGTTGGTTCCCTATAAGGTGCTACAGGCAAATGCAGATCCGGCTTACTATAATAGTACGGTTAGGAGGCTTAAGAGGAGGGGTAGAAAGATGAGTAGGAAGTGGAGGGCGTCAGGGGAGGGAAGGGAGGTGGTCCAGGAACTAAGGCGGGAATTAAACAGGGCTAAGAGGGAGGCAAAAGAAAGATTCATGGGGGGTATGTTCAATGAACGTGATGTGCAAGGTAGCTGGAATAGAATGTATAGGTTTGTTTCTAGTCAGAAAGGTAGTGGCAGGGAGTTGCCAACTTTAGTTGATCAGGTAGGGAATGAGTGGAAAACGGACATAGAGAAGGCAGCAGCTTTAAATAGATTCTATGGGGAAGTGTTCAATGCGAATGGAATTATGGGGGAGGAGGAAGCAATAGAGGGGGATGGGGAGGAGGTTCTGCTTACAGAGAGAGAAGTGTGGAATGTATTAAGGAAACTTAAAAGTGGGAAGTCGCCAGGCATAGATGGGGTGCAAAGCGATCTACTGAAATTAGCGGGTAGGGGAGTTGTAGGTTATTTGCTAAGGTTGTTTCAAGCTTCACTCACAGCAGGTAGAGTACCGCAAGTTTGGAAAAAAGCGGAGGTGGTTCCAATTTCAAAGGGAGGGCAAAGGGGTAGGGTAGACAACTACAGGGGAATTAGTTTAACATCGCATGTGTGTAAGATAATGGAAAGGGTGGTTATAAAGAGAGTAGTGGAGAAGGTAGATGAAAGAAGGAGTATTTCAGAAGTGCAGCATGGGTTTAGGAAGGGTTATTCATGTGAGACGCAGTTGTTAGGTTTTGCAGAAGAGTTGGCTGGGGTAGTTGATAGGGGGGGACGTGTTGATGCAGTGTTTTTAGATTTCGAGAAGTCTTTTGATAAGGTAGATCACAATATATTATTAGGGAAGTTAAAAATGTCCGTTGGGAATGCTGGGTTGGTTAATTGGATTGGAAACTTTCTTCAGGATAGAGTGCAAAGAGTTCGGGTGGGTTCAGAGGTTTCAAGTGAGACTAAGGTTACGTCAGGAGTTCCACAGGGTAGTGTGTTGGGTCCCTTATTGTTTGATTTATATATAGATGATCTGACTGGTGTTGTTGATTCTAAAATAAGGTTATTTGCAGATGATTGTGTGTTATATAGGGAAATCATTACAGAGGAGGATGTAGTAGCTCTTCAGGTAGATTTAGCGGCAATTAATCGTTGGGTTCAGTCAAACAAGATGGGGTTGAATACAGGAAAGTGCAAGTTAGTCACATTCGGTAAGAGAAACATAAGGACAGATGTAGTGTATGAGGTAGGAGGGAAGACGCTGGAGTTGGTGGAAAACTACAAGTATTTGGGGGTGGTATTTGATAGGCGTCTAGGGTGGGGGAGTCAGATTGAGAGAATAGTAAAAAAGAGTATAAATGCACTAAACTTTGTAATGAGGCAACTTAGGGGGGCAGGTATGGAGATTAAGGAAAAAGCATATTTCTCGTTAGTGCGTCCCATGGTAGAATATGCTAGTTCAGTTTGGGATCCTTATAGATTAGGTGAGATAAGGGATGTGGAAAGGGTTCAAAGGATTGCTGTGAGAAGGGTTACAGGTAGGGTTAGGAGGTGGAAATGGGATAAGAATGAAAGGGGGGAGAGGGTAAGAATGTTGGAGAGTCCAACTGAGATGATGAGAGACCTGGGGTGGCAGAAATTGGAAATACGGAGGAAGGAGGATCGTTTATGTAATTTCTTCAGGGTAATGGAGGGAGAGGGGGGGTGGGGGGAGCTGCATGAGTTGATAAAAAGAAATAAGTCAGGGTATGGAGGTAGGCGGGGTCATGATAGAGCGGTAGTCATAAAGGGGGCTACATTAGATGTCGGTAAATTCTCTTTCTTAAATAGGACAGGTAGGGACTGGAATGGGCTTAGTAGAAATGTTTTTGAAGGGGATGAAATCAGGTTAAAGTTATTCCGTCAGAGGTTTAAGGAGATGGTGGGATAGGGGTACTTAGGGAACTTGCCACCGCGCATTTATGTGCATTTGCAAGAGTTAAATAATAATAATAATAATAAGGAAAACACTCCATCACTGATACAGAATATGCAGTAATATGAAGTGCTAATAACCTCCTCATTGAAGCGCCCTGAAACAACACAATCCATTCATTCAGTTCAGTAGTAGTGTTTATAATATTTGACAAGGCAGTTTATGTTAACAGTCAGCTATCCACTTGATCAGTACCTAGTGATTACATGGGTCCTGAGGTTTGAAGACCAAATACCTGTTTGTGATATATTACATCTGCAGTTATGGACTTGACACGACTGTCATTGCCAGTAAGATCCTCTCTACCTCTCTTTTTCATGAGGGACAAGGATTTTTGTGCTCTCTGTTCTCTCTTTCATTATTATGAAAGACTTTAGAGATAGCATTCATGAGAATGTTGAGTGATAATGATAAAGACATCATCATTATTGCATTAATGTCTTGAGACAGACAACTGTGTTTTCTTATATACTGGTAACATTTTCTTTGATACTGTTGGTAATGCATTGAATAATAAATATTTACATAGTATATTCATGAGTTTATTGATGACTTGTTCTGTGTAGTTTTCAATTTTTTCAATCCAATTTGACTTGTTATAATGAATTGTGTATCTCCTTACAGACATAATAATACCATAATATTGTTCCAATCTGAAGTAAACCATTGAGAGCTTTGCAGAGCTCTGACCACGGTCATTCTGACCATAATCATATGATAATCATAATCATAATCATAATGAGTATCTTCGCTACTGACTGACAGAAATCACATTGCCTAATGCACTGTGAGAGAGTATTGAAGTGGGGTAGGAGAGAGAGAAAACAATATAATATGTGAGTTGGCTGTACTATACAAACAAAAATGGGAAAAATTTTTCACCATTTTGATTTCTCTCAATTGAGATTTTTATTATTGGGGTCGTATTAAAAAATATAAAATAATAGAAATATTAGATATATAGGTAGAATATTAACAATTTGAAGAAGTAAACAGCGCACTACTTTTTATGTGTTTCTTGGAGTCCTGAGTCAATGCTAGGCCTATATGAATACGACGATCCAAGCTTGCAATCACTCATACTGTCAAGTGACTAATTGATACCGGTACATTCCAATACTTTTTTGAGATATGAGGAGTTTGTTGATGAACAACATAAATTCATGATTTATATTCCAGCATTAGGACTTGGGTCGAACTCGGCAAAAAAAAATTACTACGTTATGAATCTTCACATCGCAATATTCATGCTAAGGAGATGTGGCGATCTCCCCCCCCCCCCCCCCCCTCTTGAAAAATAACTGTACCAGCTGATGAAAAGACCAGTCCTGGAAACAGAGGACCGCGAGTGCAAACAAACACACACGTGTCGGCGATATAGCCAATCTGCGATGACACACGACTGGCAGCCCACTGTTCGATTATTCAATATCGAATTCACTTTCGATATCGAAATAATCAAAAATTGAATGATTGGTTTTGATATCGAATCGAAACCTTGATATTGAAGATCGATTGAAATATTCAACATCGATTGGCAACCCTAATATATACATATGATTTAAGTAAAACCATCGACTCTATACTACTTATAAGGTTATTTGTTGATAATAATAATAATAATAATATATTTATTTCATCAATTATCATACATATCGTCGCCTGACTGGCAAAACTGCGTATCTGGACAAATTTTCGAAAAATCACTTTATGATTGATTTGAATTCTGTGGTTTCATTATTTGTTGATAATAATAATAATAATAATATATTTATTTCATCAATTATCATACATATCGTCGCCTGACTGGCAAAACTGCGTATCTGGACAAATTTTCGAAAAATCACTTTATGATTGATTTGAATTCTGTGGTTTCATTGGCCTCATTTTGTAATGCGGGAAACTCACGGGAACCAGTAAAAACACTCGGGACTAAACACGAATGCGCATATCCAGATGGCCACGAAAATACCGCGTATCAGCCAGCTGCCAGGGTTGTGAGAAGGCGTCGGTGAGGTGAGTGCAGTTTAATATCTTTTTAACTAGCAAATCTGTTGAAATGTTTAGTATTTCATAATTATTTGGCAATTTGTTAGTTCCTGCAATATTTGAATATACTGTTCCTTTGAAAATGTCAGATTATAGTGCGTTTATTGTGGTTTTAATGTGTTGGGCGGTTTGATCTCCACGTGTTTGACATACGCGGTTTTAACCGCGGTTCCAATCTCAAAAATGTGTCATGATTTCATCTCTAAACATCTTGTCAATGAATTAATGATTGATTCTAAGCACTAATTCTAATTTCAGAGACGTTTTAAATCTCGATGGATGATTCCTTCACAGAAGACGAATCGCTTTCAGGGCTCGTGCAAGCTTATGGCAATAATAATCGACATGTCAACCGAGAACAAAAACTTCAGGCAGGTGACGGTAAGCCAAATTTTCCAGTCCATTTCTCAGTTTGCTCATCGTTGGCACTTAATATTTCGTGAAAAATAGGTTGGAAATTGGCGGAGACTGTTTTTATGTGAAATGAATTAATATTTCTTCTAGCCGCTGTTGTCACAATGGAAGACTTAGAAGAAGCCCTTTTAGAAGATATTATAATCTTTCAGCAGGACGACGATGGAGCAAGCAAAAAAATAGTTGTCGAAAACGATTACGACATTAACCAGAACGACGATGAAGGAATCGTTGTCGAGGACGCAGACATCAATCATCCGAACGACGATGAAGAAATCATTGTTGAAAATGAAGACGTCATTCATCAGAACGACGATGAAGAAATCACTGTTGAGAATGGAGACGTACACAACGGCAGGAAGCGACGAATAACTGCGGAATCTACGCAATGGACCAGAAACAAGAACAAACAACTTCGCATGGAAGGAAAAGCGTATTTAGGATACTGTAAGATAAACAATCGAATCGTGCAGGATGTAAACAGGGAGAAAAGACACCTAGGGGGTACATGTATCTCGCAATACTGCATGAAATCATCCGTTCGACGATGTCACGAGTTTGACGAAGAGTCAAGAAAATCTATCTTTGAGAGGTTTTGGAAAGAAACTAATTGGGATCAGCAAAAAATTTCATATCACTGATGGTTACAAATAAAGAAACTGCGTGCACCGTCACTGGCCCATAATCAAGACGAAAAAGCTCTTCGTTCTACCATCTTGCTGATTCAAACAACGTGAAGAAGCCCGTGTGCAAGGTCATGTTCTTGAATACTCTGGGAATCAAAGACTGGACCGTAAGATACTGGATGACCCACCAGGAACGTGGAATGGTCACCAGTAAGAAAGAAGTGAATGCGACGATGGCAAAGCAAGAAAGAAAGAAGGAGGAGTTAAGTTTCATGAAGTCCTTTTTTGACCTTCTACCAAAATTACCCTCTCATTATTGTCGTAGCTCTTCTAGAAAATTATACCTCGAGACGATCATCCCAAACAAATCCCATTTGTACAGAATGTATCAGACGAAATGTAAGCAAGAAGACAAAGATGTACTCTGTCGGTATACCTTGGACAAAGTTTTCGTTACCTAGAATATCGGTATTTTTCACCCCAAGAAAGATCGTTGTGATGTATGTGTTGGCCATGAAACCAAAAATATTTCTGATGCTGAGTTTCATAAGCACATTGCTGCCAAGAAACGGGCCAGGGAAGAGAAGGTAGCCGATAAGGCGGATGCCCTTGCAGGAAAATGCCACGTCTTCACTATGGATTTACAGGCCGTCAAGTTGGCCCCCTTTTTACAAGCAAGTGCACTTTATTCACAATTTCACCATTTACGATTTGGCATCTCACAAAACTACATTGTACTGGTTTGACGAATCATAGGCCGAGCTTGTCTCTTCTACCTTCGTTAGCTGCCTGGTATCAAATTTGGAGGCTGTAATCACGAAACAACCTCTTCCGATCATAGTGTATTCAGATGGGTGTACATACCAGAACAGAAATGCCATCATGTCGAGCGCATTGATGAGACTAGCCCTCAACACACAAGTCCCGATAACCCAAAAGATACTTTGTAAAGGTCATACGCAGATGGAATGCGATTCAGTCCACAGCACGATTGAATGTAAGCTGAAGGGTAAAGAGATCCATTTGCCTACAGATTATTATGAATTATCCAGAGACGCACGAAAGGACCTATTTCCGTATAGTGCCCATTATTTGGATCACAAGTTTTTCCAAAACTACGGATCAAGTGAAGTCCAAATATTTTCTTCCATAAGACCGGGAAGAAAGGTTGGAGACTCAACAGTCACGGATCTGAAAGTAATGTTACATGACCCAGAAGGCGGTACGATGAAGTACAAACTCGAATTTGACGACCCTGATTTTGGAGTCATAACGCAACGAATGAGGAATATTGCTCTTGATGTAAAGCGCCTCCTCTCTACACAGACAGGCAAAAAATACCTTCACGCAAGTGGCAACACCTGCAAGAACTGAAGAGTGTGTTGCCTCAGTATTGCCATGCATATTACGATGACTTGCCATTCCAACAGTGATATTAACAATATTTTTTTACGAAGTCATAGCCCATCATCTGGAAACCTCTGAATGATTGATATTCCTATTATTTGATATTGTTTTAGTGCATGGCAATTAGTTATGAAACAAATTCATAACACTCACACTGCATCAAACTTTAATGATCTTTTGATGTTCAAACAGAATATTTCATCATCTGCGTCCAACAACTTCCTCAGTTGGGTGATGTAACTGAGGAAGTCGTCATACGACTTGGACGATTGAATATTTTGTGTAAGCATTATAGATCACTCAAATTGATACAGTGTGAGTCTTGATTGTTACTATCAAATATATATTTTTTGTAGCTGATTGGCTAAATATTGATAATTAGCACTGCTACTAGTGTTCATGAATCATTAACAATCAGTTAATTAGTCAAAATTGTGATCATTAAACCATGACTGAATTAGATTGAACAATTGTGATGTTCCTACGATAGGAAATAGTATGTAAGTTGAGTTATAATAATTCAAGAACTGAAATCATTAAGGACTGTCCAATTATCAAGGTCTGTGTAGTGAAAAAATGGCAATGCTCAGATATTTACTTGATTATCTGTACAAATCGGTGCAAAATTTGAAAAATTGTGATGTCTATTTTTATCCGTGTATTAAATGGAATCTCGTATGAATAACATTGTGTGCAAGAATTATTTACTCTGTTCCTGTAGGTCAATTCCAGTCTCATTAGAAATTATCAAATCCAAGAGAATCGACAGTCAAGGTCAAGGGAAAATATCTATTTAGTGTTTATTTGAGCCACAGTAATGTTTCACACATAAGTTGTGAAATATCACAATAGATGGCATAAGTAGTGCGGAAAAAATAATTAATGATGTGTCCTAAAGACTTGTTGCACTCGCACTTGTAGTGTTGTAACACCGCCTAAGTGTCATAAATTGGCACCGCATTTCCGCGTAAGTGATCAATGATGTCAGGATGAAGCAAACGAGGAAAATTTGGAACAGACTCATGTTCATTGGTATCGAATTACTGAATACACATTCATAGGATGTTTCTAAAGTCAGTTCTGAAGAAATAAAACACATTTTGTTGTCTCCTGAACAATTAGCAAATAGTGAGTTACGCGGTATTGCCACTTAAGCGACGATATAATACTCATGTGCAATATCGAAAGATCACACAAGTTTTGAAACGTGTCAAGATGTGATAACAAAGGTAGAATAATAAATACATTACTTCTTGAAATCTTGACTGTGTATTCGACAGGGAAATCCAAGGAGGGAATGATGAGCAAATATTGCAAGATGATATAAACGAGGCCGAGAAATAGAAACGGATTGAATATTGGAAAGTGCAAGGGAGTTTGTTTTGGAAGAGGGAAGAAAAAAGTGGATGTACTGTACAAAGCCACTCCTATAGAAAATCTGGACATTGTTGACCGATATAAGTGTGCACTGTCCACAACAGGCGTTATAAAATGACTTTTCATTCCGTCCATTTAGAGTAGGTTAGACACCAGATTAGAAGCCACTAAACATTTTTTTTTAGTAGGCTTCTATCCTGTTTCTTCCAGAGATATTATTTTTTCCCTCCATCTTTTCCTGGGGCAGCCAATAAATCTGCCAATTGGTCTGTTGCCGTCCATTCTGTCAACTTGCCTATTCCAAATCTTCAAAAGTGTAAATATAACATGAATGTAAGCAAGACGCGTGTAAGTTCAGCAGGACGTGTTCTGGCTGGCCAGTGTGCACAACCAGACGTCATGCACGAGACAAACGAGATCTTACATGGGGGACGGTATAACTCCGTGTTAAAAGCTCAACCCACTTGATCACTTTAAATAGTGTGTAACGGCAGCCATGTTCACTGTTCAAACTGATTGCTGTCAGGTGTGGGCCTACAGAAATTTGTTTTATATTCAGTAACTGAAATCAAGGCCTTCTATATCATTACTCGAGGCCTTCTATATCATTACCTGATGTGTAATGATAAAGAAGGCCTTGCTGAATTACCAACGTGGGAGTAGCTCCAACTGGCAGTTGAATTAAGAACATGGCCGCCGTTTGGAAGTAACCGAAAGTACATGGCTCGTCGCTGAGTTGGACCTCCATAACAATACAGCTCCATGGTCAAACCTTGTCCAACTGGAATATACTACCATTGCCACCCTCTAATGCTGCAAATGTTTGACCTGACATCAGTTCCAACAGCCTTCAGCACTGAAACTAACAATCTTGTCTTCTATTTCAGGTGTATTCATGGAAAGTTGCTGACGAAATGTTGCATGAGAAGCGAGACCTTGAGTCTTGCTATTTCGCAGCTCAGACGATGCGATCGAAGATTCAACTGTCCTTCCACGAGCTACCCACCGACTCCCATAACTCGCTGCGTGATTCTCTGCTTGAACACATGACTCAAGTGAACATGTCGACCAACGTGGTAATTGTCACGCAACTGTGTCTAGCACTTGCTGATTTAGCCTTACAAATGGCCTCGTGGCACAAACCAGTCATCGATCTTCTCAAGAAGTTTAGCCACGTTAACGTGTGGCCATTACTCGAAATACTAACTGTTTTACCAGAGGAGGTGAATTCTCGATCCTTGCGACTAGGATCAACGCGTAGAGAAGAAGTCAAAGTTGAGTTGACTTCTTCAGCAGGCATGGTTGCCGAATTTCTGGTGAGTAGGCATAACATCGGTATTTTATTAAAATTCTTATTTTGCGCGTGAGTAAATATAACTTCACACACCCACACACACACACATATTCATATGAATAGGCATATATATATATGAGAAATGATGTTTGACGATTTTGCCACTTGCTTGATTCCGTAGTCCCTCTTGAGACTTTGTCTCGTGACATTTCTGCGTTGGTTAAATTACTACCAGTTCTAATAGATGGCTGGTGATCTTTTGTCTGTAAATCTGGACACTTGTCAAATGGGTTACGGTATATTCATGGGCTAGCTGATTGACAGCCCATAAAGAGATGTATCTTTTCTACAAAGTCAAACGACAAAAGCTTCAGCTTTGATAAAACAGCGAGAATTAGAAGAAATGGAGTAACGTTTTTTTTCTCTCGAAATGACCCGTGTAATTTCGGTGGGTACCCGGTCGCTAATCTGTTACCTGAAGGCATCACTAATATATACATATTGATGATATAGATAGGTAGATAAATACATACGTATGATGCGATTTATTGGTACCATACGCCAATAGAAAACCAACTATTTTCCCAGCCAAATTTGTCAGGTATTTCTCTTGTGTCTGTATGTCAAATATGGATACATGATATGGAATATCCTCATGGTCTATCCCATGGATAGGAGGTGAAGTACATAGGGGAGCAGAGGGAAGGGAAGAAAGAGAAAGAAGACTACAAATGTTCACTAGCTCCCTAATTTTTGAAACTTTTCAAAATCAAATGAATACTTCTCTCAGGTAAGCCAAAAAATAGCAATTACCAGTAATACACAATTTACAAATTTATTTCATTTCTATTTAGTGGTTCCTGAGAAACATAATGTTGACCTTGGAGACATTCTGATCCTGTCCTAAGATAATGGTTGCAGATGGTCCAGGTGAAATGACCATTTCCTAACCCAACTACCCGTCCTCTACATCCCATGCATGGAACGCACGGCAGAGAAGTACAAGATATGTTATGATTGCTCGACTCTCAGTTATTGCCAAACAGTAACTAACACTTTCAACCCCATGCTCATTAGGCCTATTATATTTCCCAAATCAATGCATTTTGTAGGACTAAGAGATTTTGGACAATGCGATACAAGTTAATGAAATGAAATTGTACATTTGGGTCAATGTCATAACAAAACAGCTCCATAGTAGCAAAGTGGTCACATGAACAGTTTTATTTGTTTATCGTAGCTATAATCAAATGCAGATTGTCGTATATTACATCTTGTGAATGCATCTTCTGATGTACGGCAGTACAAGTCAAATTATATCAAATTTAAATATAGTTTCACCTTTGTACAGTGTTTGGTAGGAACTTTACAAAAGTACCGCATTCCTTTTATTAAGTGATAACTTTCAATGGAATCAAGTTACTTTTTAGAGATAACAAAGAACCAAATTTACTTTCCTGCTTAAGTTCCTTTTGAACAGATTTCACTTCAAGAATGCCTAATGCAACATGGAAAAGATGGCCTATTCATGTGATAGCAGATAGAAGATCTTGTCTTCGACCCTTTTTCTCACATGCTCGGGTTTTCCGTCTACCTTTTACACGGTTTTTTCATACATTGCCGTAGTTGATGGCTCGAATTAACCGAGCGTCAGTTTGAGGCGTTAGAGAAAGATTTCAATTATAAACCTCAATCTTTGTGTACCCAGCGATTGCATTCCAAGAAGACCATCACTTCCTGGTGACATTACCAATAGCCAATGAGAGTGAGATTATTTTCAAGACGGAGATTTGTGTAAACACAAGAGGCCCATCCCACTTCAGTGTTCCATCTCGACTCTGCTAGTGCTCGTGACGAGATTATGTACAGTAATTATTATTCCAAAAATTAATATTGTGGTGTTTTATTAACCCGCCAGTGGTCGCGTGGGGTATACAGGTACCCCACACTATTACTTTTTCAGTTTTCAGCTAGATAGCATGAAGTTTAATTTTCGTCCTCAGTAGGCCTACCTTCAAGTTGATCCATCTAGTGGTCATATTTGCATCTAACTTGACCTTAGAAAAATCAAGAGGGCCGTGGCGTTCCCTCAAAAAAAACTTTGGGTCCCTACATACCCCACGCGACCACTGGCGTAACTATTGGTCGATTTTTCTAATAAGGGTATGTTTGGGTTTTATTGTGTTTATTTGCTCTGATTTGAAGCACATGATGTTGATTCAATACAAATACTATAATAGCGTCATGATTATGTTGTTTTGAGATGTTTTAAAGCTAAATAGCCTACATTTCTTGCAATTAGTCGTAAGCCGAAATTTGAGGTTATGTTGACCAGAAAATTCAGTTTCATTTACTTTTCAGTGCGTTCATAATGAATAATGCAGCAACGTGGCAGCTTTCATTGAGACCTACAGTGAGAATGTATTTATTTCACTTGAGGACTTTTATATTGACTTTTATATTGACTTTTATGTGAAAATTTCATAATTTTGCTAAAAATTTAGTCGAAATAATATAATATACAATATTTGAAGTGAACTAAAACTGTATTAATTTCAAGTTTATCGAAATATTTCTCCATATTATTGTTTGAACATTATATGTGATGAAAATAGATGCGCAATCACTTTTGTGAATGTGTATAATTTTTGAAAAAATAAATGACAATTGATGCGCAATGTCCGTGAATGTTTGTCCTTGAATAGCAATGTGTGGATAAATCTTTGGAAGTATTTTTTTCTGAATCAAAGTTGATCAAAGTGAGTACAAAATATGTGTTTCTGAGCGGAAATAAGAATAAAAAAAATTGGCTCGGAATTTGTTGATACTACACCAGTTTTTAGTGTGGGGTACCGCACGCGACCACTGACATAACTTTTTAGGGCGTGCCCACTAGGGGGTTTATAATGATTAAATGATGATCGATACTGTTTTAACATGGGGGCCGGACACCGTAGAAATCTTTTTTCCTGTAACATTTTAAAACCCATGAAAATACTCATACATTCAAATCAAAAACTCCACCTCGGTAGGCCTACTTTTCAAAGGTAGTTTGAAGGAACCTAATCTCTCAACGTGCTTTCAGGTTATTTTCTTTTCCGAGTAACTGTAACGGTAATTAGTTCCTTTCTATTTCGAGTAACGGTAATTGGAACTAGTTCCTTTATTTGAGGAACTGATCAATACTGCATTTGGACATCTGCTGACTAACGGTTAGGAAGTTAACACCCAGTTGGGTTATTTAAAAAAACACAGGCCATTTCATTCATCATTAAACCACCAAATCTCTGGTAGTTCTAGTTTTTGTATAACCTCTGAAAATTCTCGTATCTGTAACAGAAATAGAAAGTACCGTCAACTGGGGTAACTTTGTACATGAGGGGTAACTTTGGACAGGCTACCATATGCTATGTTTATATCTGCTATGCAGACATTTGGGGCACTTTGATGGGTATTTTTTTTTTTTAGGTTTACTTTAATGTTACAGAGTTGATTATAAATCTCTTTAGTTTAATTATCAGCCACCTTGGATTTGGTAGATGCTCAACCTTTCCTGCCTTTTTATTGGAAAGATTTTTTTTTTGAATTTTCACAGGTATGTCCAACTTTGTACTTTATACAACTACATATATGTTATTTTGAAAAACAAAAAGATGCCTCAGTAAGAGTACATCCTTGGGATTAAGAATTACTTTTCAAATTTGAGATTATGTCAACAATTTGTCTACAAATTTGAATTTATTAAAATTGGGGTAACTTTGGACACCATAACCTAGAAAACATATTTCACTTTAGGGGCCTACTCATGGAACTTTGTAGGCTATACTTTCAGTTGACATTTTGAAAGAAGCCATCAAATGAGGAATTTTAAAAGTAGGAAGCCTGGAACCATGGATACAAGAATTTCAAAGTAAAAAATGATTTCAAGGAATACAGTTGTATTTTTTCCCAATTTAGGTAACAAAATAAGGCTTAAAAATGAAAATGATTGTATTTCTACTTAATCAACATTCGTTCTTGAATAAAAAAAAGAAAAATACTCTGATGTAGCTGTTGTAATGAGTTGTGAAATAAGGTGTCTAAAGTTGCCCCTCCTACCTTGGTATTCATTAAACAGTGCTTTTTAAGTAGCTGTCCAAAGTTATCCCGACCCCTGGGGTAACATTGGACAGTACTTATTATTTTTAAATTTTTTTTTTATAAGGGTCCAAAAAATATAAGCTGCAGTTTTGCAATGCTCAATAAACATTCAAATTGCTCAAGAAAAATTGTTATTCTATTATGAAAACTGTATGAATAATTGATCAAATAGTGTAAAAAGTGTCCAAAGTTACCCCAGTTGACGGTATATAAAACTATTTGAAATCTTGATTATATTTCAGATGCATTTAAAATTAAATTGTTTCTGCTTTAGCTATTGCCTATTGGTCATCAATCAGCCAAACTCATCTCTTAATGACATGCATAGTATTTCGTAGTTGTGTGTAGAATTGGCGAGATACATAATTATTTACATGACAATATAGGTTACTGAGATGAGTGGTCAAGTGGCTAGCACCATCATTCAGGAGATTGAGGTTCGATTCCCGCCATGGTCGACCATCCTGACATTTTTTGTTCCGTGGTTTCCCTCTCGTTCAGGTCAATACTGGGACGGTTCCTTAACAACAGGCCACGACCGACTTCTTCCCACTATCCAAAAAACACATAATAAAATAACCTTTCATCCCACTATCTCATATATCATTCACTGACGCCAATAGATCTTAGTCATCAGTACAGTCAACCCCAATACAGTGACACCTCTTTAGTACGTTACTGAAGGGACAAGACTAAAAAACTGACCAAACTGAAAAACTCGCTACGTAAGGAATGTATTCAACATAGGGAGCATATGGATGGGATCAAAAAATAAAACTCACCAAAGTAGTAAATGCATTAACGAGAAACTTACTAAAGAAATTGTGTGTCTGTAGGTGATTTGTTTGACCGGGGGTGGCTATAACGCTCGGATCCACACTCGAATCCTGCGCTACTTCATGTCGTGGGTGTCTATCCGCACGATCAGCTGATAATTGTTCACTATTGTCTGACTATAGGTGATTTGTTTGACCAGGGTGGCGATAACGCTTAGATTCACACTCAAATCCTGCGCTGCTTCACGTCGTGGGTGTCCATCCGCGCGATCAACTGATAATTGTTCACTATCGTCTGACTGTAGGTGATTTGTTTGACCGGGGGTGGTGATAACGCTCGGATCCACACTCGAATCCTGCGCTGCTTCATGTCGTGGGTGTCCATCCGCGCGATCAGCTGATAATTGTTCACTATTGTCTGACTGTAGGTGATTTGTTTGACCGGGGGTGGCGATAACGCTCAGATCCACACTCGAATCTTGCGCTGCTTCACGTCGTGGGTGTCTATCCGTGCGATCACGCTGGCGGACGTGGCTGATAGCGCGGTCGTCGGCTACGCGTTCCAGATCCTGGCCAACCACCAGGCAGTCTCCTCGCTGCACGAGTCGGCCACCGACTGTGTCTGCACGCTGCTGCAGTGTCTGGAGGACAACAACAACCAGCAAGAGTTGGAACATCAGCTGTTTTCAAACGTTGTGGCTCTGGAAGAGAGTTTCCACTTGTCTGTGGCACACGAGGATCAGGAGAAGTATGTACCGTTACATCTAGGACTGTTATTTCTCATATCTGTAGCAGCCATACGAGTTACAAATGAATCTCTTGTAAGAGGAGTAGGCTCAAGGTTGTTTGTGTGTTGACACATTATTTCAAGAAACTGTGTCTTGGATAACAATTTCCCCCCAAATTTATGGTCGATGGACCTATAATCCTTGTTTCAGGGTTAAATATTTAGTTGTATTTCGTCAATTCAAGTAGTGCTTCAAGTGAGGCTTGGTGAACAGAATTTTAACTCATTTTTTTAGACCATCTGTTTCCCATAGTCGCTTGATGTAAGTTTTATATTGATATGATTGATCATAATGAACTATTACTAGGGCTTCGATTTTATGGTGATGAACAAAATCGTGATTCATCAAATTTTTCTCCATTATGAGCATGAATCATACTATTTCTTTTTTATTACCATTTTTATCTCTTTTATATCAAGCTTGTATTTGATGATCTGTGTATCATTAATGATGTTTCTTAACGAGTAATTAGTAACGTACATTTAAATAAACCTTCTCTTCGTTTCAGGTCTTTAAATTATTGCCGGATCTTCACTGAACTAGCTGAATCATTCTTGGAAAAAATTCTACTCAATAGCGACCTGAAGCCACATTTTGCAATCAAAATCTGTGATCTGGTTTTGATCTGTGTTGGTCATCACGACTATGAAGTAAGTACGACGTATTGAGTTGAAGTACCGTACGCTCTCTTCTATTCGAGCTTAGTTATTTTGGATTTCCAGCTAATTCGAAAGGAGAGAAATGACCCTGGCTCATAGTGTGGGAATGAATATGATTTCGAGTCTGAGTCTCCATCAGAATTGGACTCGAACTTGCTTCAAATTTGTACAGAATTATTTCGTAATGTTTTGCCATTTTGACGCATTTTCATTGGGTGATGTGTCAACCAATGCTTTTCAACCACATTGTCACTATAAAAAAAAACACAACTTTGAAAAACTAGTTGAAAATATTATCTAGTTGTGGTAATTGTCTAATTGATAATTATCTAGAAGTGATGTGATCTTCCATTTGAGTCAATTTCGGTTGATTTTGTGCTACTTTTTTCTACAATGTGGATTCTGGACAGTCGTGACATGCAAAGGTGTTATGGTTGACCCCAAAATTCCTCAAAAACCTCTTTGCTTCATTGTTGGAATGCGATAAAATAACATTTCTAATCATTTTAATAAGGGCCTAATCGAAGTGTGAGACAGTATTAAGAACATATACCTTCACTGTATGTATTAATGTGCCCAAGTTCCAAAGTTGTTGGTCCTAACTAAATGAATACATGAATGAATAAACAATGTGTAAGCATATGATTTTGTGAAACACAACGTATACTGGCAGAGTTCTGAGCCCAGGTCACAGTATCGGAGTACTGATATTAATCGTATGTCCGTTGTCTTTCCCAGGTTGCAGAAATTACTTTCAACTTGTGGTTCCGTATTTCTGAAGAACTGTATCAGAAGAACAATGATGCAATCACGCTTTTGTTCAAACCTTACGTGGAGCGATTGATTGCAGCTCTCTGTAAACATTGTCAAATGGAGCCGGACAATGTAAGTACTTCCTGTTGATTGTATTGTGTTGATTTGTTATGTCACTACTAGAAGCTTGTACTGTATGTATGTTGTCTTTGAACCATTATCAGTTAAATAAGAAAGTACTATAGGCTTCTGTCAAGTGATGTCACTCATTGTTGAAATTGACAGACAACAATGTCCATCAGTTGGAATTGACCAATCAGAATAATTGGTAGTCCACCAATTCGCTGTACCGGTATTGCTATGGTAACAATTGTTTGTCATTTGTTACGCGACAGAAGCCTATATTGTGCCGAATATAATCAAACCCCAAATATAAGCAGAAGGGTAAAGAAATTATGAAAATAATTAAGGCTCTGTTTAAACACGATATGTCGGAACACAATGTTAGATTATTTCTAATTGACAAATTATATTGGGTACTGATTGTTTACAAATTGTGTCTAAAACACTTGAATTACTGTTTGAGCCTTTGGCATTTTATTACTTACCATCACGCTCATAATCGTTCATCAGACATCATCACAATCATAAAACAGTCGTACCATATCTCTGCTAAAGTAGAAAGCAAGACAAGTGTACAAAAGAGCAATCATCTTCGTCTTCAACGCGTCTCGAGTGAAGTGTAGGCCTTTATAGCAACTCAATCTCAAAACATGAAACGTGTTTTTGGTCGATTGTAGGTCGAGATTCGCCAAAGAACAATGGCGGTTTTTGAACTTGACAATCAAGAAAAAAACCTTTTTATTTGCCACAATAGGGTGAAAAATTAGAATGAGCTGAACGGCAAGTTGAATATATTTGTCTCGTGTGAGATGATACCATGTGACATAACAACCTGTATAGAAGTTCAAGTGGGTTTGGCTCCTCTTCTTTAGAAATGATATTTGACACAAACCTTTCCCACTTGATCTTCACCATCACTAAAAACCCTGTGAAACATTTAATAGGTAACGAAACAATTTGTACCGAGATGCGTGGCCAAGTAGTAACACTCACACTGAACCGTCATTCGGGAGACCCGGGTTTGATTCCCGTCATGGTCGACCATCCTGACAGGGGGTTTTCGTGGTTGCCCTCTGTCGTTCAGGTTGATACTGGGATGGTTCCTTAACAACAGGCCACAACAGACTCCTCCCCACTATCCAAACACACCTAATAAAATGACCTTTCATCTCATCATCCCATCATCTCATTCATCTTCCACCGACGCCAATAGATCGTAGCTATCAGTATAGTGCGTTGAACCAAATATAATAAAAAACAATTTGTGAAGGTGAGTAGCCAAAACCCCCACTTTGACTTGCTGAAGAAACAGAAGTGTGTAAATGTTCTCTCGTGTGTTTCAGGAGGGGCTGGTTGAAGAGGGCGATGACTTTGCTGATTTCCGCCTGAAAGTGTCGGAACTGATCAAAGATGTGGTCTTCATTGTGGGCTCATCCAACTGCTTCCGTCAGATGTTCCTAGGATTGCAGCAGCCAGGTGTCACGTGGGATGCTACTGAGGCTTCTCTTTTCATCATGCAGGCGGTGGCCAAGAATATTCTGCCGTAAGCGTACAACTAGCAATTTAAACAAGTTGAAAAACGTACACCTAATCGTAATTGATATATGGTCAAGTTTTGTTCAGCAGAAGATCATTTCCATTGTAGTAAACTCGTTCTCATATATCATATAAAATCATAAATCAGAGATCTTCACACTTCGGGAGTGCACGGCTGTCGATGTAGCGAAATATTAGGCTTCTGGAGATGTCAACATTCCAGTGTGAGAGTAACACAGATTAATACCTTAAGCCCTTGAATTCTAACACTGCACAGTTACGGTATAATGGTTTCTAGCTGTATTGGAGAAACTTGAGCATTAGGCCTATAAATTGGATCATTTTCACTTGAACAATGTAGAAGGTTTTCGAAATACCGTTATGTCTGCTTGTAACGGAAATGACTATAAATACAACTTGATACAACTCTTGGGCTACAATTGTAAATTGATTCTATTAATAATATTAAATATTTATATTAACATTCTATTAATATCATTTGTAAATATTCATACAAAAAAACAATTATATACCGTAGCGCCATTATTTTTTCGACCTACATAGTGTCTGCCCACAACTCCATTGTGCTGCCTTTCATCTTGCACTGAAATGACCACACCCACTCTCTAGCTGGTGGTGCTCTATGTGAACTATTGCTAGCAAACCCAGACAAACAAATATGACAGTGCAGCATTACTTTTACAAACAAATGCAATTTTACATAACTGACCAATCTGTTCAGAAAGCTGGGGAACTATTGCTAGCAAACCCAGACAAACAAATGTGACAGTGCAGCATTACTTTTACAAACAAATGCAATTTTACAAAACTGGCCAATCTGTTCAGAAAGCTAGGGAACTATTGCTAGCAAACCCAGACAAACAAATATGACAGTGCAGCATTACTTTTACAAACAAATGCAATTTCACAAAACTGACCAATCTGTTCAGAAAGCTAGGGAACTATTGCTAGCAAACCCAGACAAACAAATATGACAGTGCAGCATTACTTTTACAAACAAATGCAATTTTACAAAACTGACCAATCTGTTCAGAAAGCTAGGGAACTATTGCTAGCAAACCCAGACAAACAAATATGACAGTGCAGCATTACTTTTACAAACAAATGCAATTTCACAAAACTGACCAATCTGTTCAGAAAGCTAGGGAACTATTGCTAGCAAACCCAGACAAACAAATATGACAGTGCAGCATCACTTTTACAAACAAATGCAATTTTACAAAACTGACCAATCTGTTCAGAAAGCTAGGGGCAAAAAACAGGTCTATATACATTTTACACATTCATTGTACGTCTCCCTGTATACCAGTATTGTACAAGTTGAAACGTTGATTGTGCAACATTTCCAATGCCACGTTGATTGCCAGTGTTGAGTGGATTGCGAGAAAGGTATATAACGCAGACATTTTTTATTTAGCCAACATTTCAACACAAATAGAAATGTGTATGTGGTATAATTTCAATTTTTCTTCGTTCAAGTTGTACCACTATTATGTAGTATGCCAAATATCATGTTTGTGCGTGACCTAATTGCGTGACGCTTGATCTTCCGACTGTTGTTTCTAGCGAGGAGAATGAAGTTGTGCCTAAAGTAGTGGAAGCCATCCTAGGATTACCAGAGAACACCCACTTTGCTGTCCGTCATACGTCGGTGCGTTTGATAGGGGAGCTCTGCGAGTGGATTGACAAGCATCCACAGTCATTAGGTGAGGATTTATCTCTTCGTCAAGCAAGAAACCCTTCAGGGAACATTGACTGCTATTTTTTGAAATTTTCATTTTTTTCTCTAGATTCGTAGTGTCATGTTCTGTCAATTGGATGCTGCAAGAATCCCCCAATAATTCCGAGTGGTTCCGATTATATCATTTCTTTCATTCAACACTTTGTAGGCCTGCTTCTCATATTTCAGTACAATCAACTCATGTGCTAATAGTTTCAAAGGCAGTTACAGTAAAATCTCTATCCATCGTTTTTCAAGGGACCAGAAAAATAAAAACCATCCATGCAGGTAAACGAATCCATCCAGGAAATTTAACATTGATTATATGGAAGTGGGGTGAGAAAAAATGAATGATACAAGCAGGAAAACGATAGATCCAGGAACGATGCGTAGAGGTTTCACTGTATTTCAAAATATTATTTTTTCTATCGCCGGTACATGAATCTCCGAAACCATTGAAGGCAAACAAAAGTAACCCTCAATACATCTTGGTTCAAGCAGAGTCAGACCAACACCATGAGTTGTACTCAATTTAATCCTTCATTGTGAAGGTTCCTTGATATATTGCATCATGTTCTAGATATGGTATGATGAAGATATTAACAATGAAATAGTAAATAATAACTTGGCAAGAAAACTTGACTGCTAAGTCATAAATTTGTATTTTCTAGAAGTGGCTCTAGTCTAGACCCACCTGCTTTCTGCAATAGAGATGAGATTGAATTACCTCAAATAATCAATTCTCACTTCAATTAATTGATTAATTGGTAACAAGTATCATGGACCTAGCAGATTTTTTGGAATGAAGTTTTAATATTTTTCTCTTTTTTGTCATTGTTGGGTCTACACACACATACTTGAATCAACTTGAAAGAGCTAGAGTAAACCCTCGTCATTTCAAACTCTGATCGTTCAAATTTTGCTGTAATTGAAGCCATGGTTCTGATCCCTACAAAGTTTTGACCAAAGCCGTCCCACTGTGTTACAAACTGCAGTCACATTAGGCATGGGTTCGAGTCCCGCACAAGGCATGGGTCTTGTAAACGACCTTTCACCTCTCGTCACTCCATCGTTTCAACATCACCCGCTCATTGGTACCCCCGTATAACCTAGCTTTTAGTGGGGCTGTTACGCAACATTGAAATAAATAAGTTTTGAACTGCCCTCGGTAGCTCAGTCAGCTGAGGCACCGCTTCAGAAACTGAAGTAACCGTCGGGCGTGGGTTCGAGTCCCGCGTAAGATATAGGTATTTGTAACCGTCCGTTCACTTATAATCAGCTGTTGTCCACCAGAGCCGGTGTTGAACTTCCTGCTGTACTGCCTGCAACAGGCGCAGCTGGCGGGCGTGGCAGCCGAGGCGCTGCAGAGCGTGTGCAGTGCGTGCCGTGCCCACATGGCGGTGCACTTGAACGGGCTGCTGCAGATCGTGCAGTCCCTTCGAGACGTTGACGCTGCCCCACTGTCTGCTCATTGGTACCCGTGTATAACCTAGCTGTTGTTGTCCACCAGAGCCGGTGCTGAACTTCCTGCTGTACTGCCTGCAACAGGCGCAGCTGGCGGGCGTGGCAGCTGGGGCGCTGCAGAGCGTGTGCAGTGCCTGCCGCGCCCACATGGCGGTGCACTTCAACGGGCTGCTGCAGATCGTGCAGTCCCTCGAGACGTTCACGCTGCCCAACGAGGCCAGCCTTGGCCTGCTCAAGGGAGTTGCCCTCATCGTGGCCGAGCTGCCTGCCGACCGGGTACACCAGGCGATGCGCGACGTTTGCTGGTGCCAAATCACGCCGTTGTGCACGCTCATGGAGAATCATGTGATGGGCGAACGTGGTTAGTCTTTCTGTTCAATAAGTGGAGTCTTTTTTTGTTCAAATCGTTAGAATCGAGGAATCGAAGTGAAATCGAAATGATTCGATATATTTGTGGGAGAAAAATCAATTGATGAGAACTGGAATCGAAATCGATGCTACTTCTTTAATAGAACAGAAATGGTAATCAAAACAGTTTATTCAGTAAGTTTTTCAATTCTTTGTTCTTATTAGTAGGTAAAACATGTCAAATAGGAACCTCCCTTGACCTTGACTGTCCCAGAATTCGATGAAATTCGACACGCTTGTTCATAATGTTGATTTGAGTAATTTAATTATTGGTTTTTATTATTTTTCCTCGAAGGGTTCAAAAGTTACAAGAGATTGAAATTAGTGCGTTTCCACCCCTCCGCACGTGTTTCAACTTCACATGATATAATGTAATGAACGTATAAACAAGGAACTTGAAAAAGAGGATCTACCGTATAGCGTACCATCCGTAACTAGTAACCAAGTTCCGATTGTTAGTAACTGGTTGTTGTTGCTGTTGTTTGTAGGCTCGAAGACAGATCCGTGCATGTGGCTGGACCGTCTGGCCACCATATTCCGCAGCATCCAGGTGCGCTCACAGAACGGTACGCCGCACCCGTGTCTTGGGGTCATCACAGAGGCCTTGCCCATCCTCTCCACTGCTTGTATCAAGTATCAAACTGACCTGCGTGTCTGTGAACGACTTTGCCGATGTTTACGGTGAGTTCTACACCAGCTAGGCCAGTCTTACATCCATCGTTTACCGCTTTGTCCCATCTTACTCCCATACAACCTATGTTGGATTTTCCTGGATAGATCGTTTTTCTTCGTGGATTGTTTATTTTTTCTGGTCCCTTGAAAACCCATAGATAAAGGTTTCACTGTATTTACTTGGTTTATAGGATTTTTTGTACTGTACTCCCAAATTGTTTCACGTGTGGATACAAATTTGCTTTGACAAACCTAGAAGGACATTTGTAATAACAAATGCACCGTTTCCTACGAACATGTGCTGTGTTGATACTTGATTCTCATTGGTGTGAATCCATATTTGAAAACAGTTCTCCTTGTTGCTCTACATGTTCGTTCGTCACAGCATAGTCTTTCCCTTCTCTTGTCACCTTGCCTATATCATTCCACACTGCTAGTAGTATTGTTCATCAATCATCAGTATTAAGTAGGCCTACTAGGGACGTTATCAACTGTACTGCAAACAAACGCATCTACTGACACTGTACTACAAAAAAACTCATCTACAGAAAAACTGTACAGTACAATCTCTTTTGTGCGACCTTGAGAGGAGATAAGCTAATCGTCGTTATATCACGATGGTCGTTCAACCAAATTTTTAAATAAAATTCACAATAAAACTTTGTGTGTTTGTTTAACAAGGCATACATAAAATACTGTCAGTCGTCAATATTATAGCATAGGGCGGAGTTCGATCACTGAGTCTGCCATGTGGTACGTATACATTTATAGTAAGACACTGTATAATAATATTTTGACATTAAGTTCATGTTTTCAGTCTGAATTGATGCTTTGATAAAATATCCCCCCTTCCACCTCCTTCCTGCAATTTACTGTGTGATTTCAAGTGTCTGAAGTGTTCAACTGTATCATATTTCTCCACCCGTCAGTTGTAGTCAAGCAGCACGCCTGACATTGAACAGACATGGTGCCAATCGTGATGTGTAGAAGTAGGCCTATACACTTTGCTTTATTTTGGAAGGGTATATAATATGAAAATAATACCACCGTCGTATAGTGTCTCTAAGTATTTGTACATACGTAAGAACATTGAAACATTGAAACATTAAAAGTATCATTAGACGACTGGTAGTTAATCGCGTAAAATGCACCGAGTGCGACGGGAATTGTCTACCGGAGTTAAGACCACATCGACCGCCAAACTAGCAGGCGAGGCGACGGTGCAATTGCCGGCCGCTAAACGTTAAACAGTCTCGTGTGTGTCAATGTCAGACAAGGTCAGACTACACGCAGTCAGCACTAGGCTGTAGGATGATGCACGCCATGCAGCCGACAGCGCAAAGTGGTTATGTTTATTATTGCGCATCAAATAAAAATGCTGGGAATTGAGAAAATCATGCTTGTTCATGATGAAACATTCATTAAATGTGTTTTCAGTGGATATCTCGCAGTTTCAAGTCGATTCCGTTGTTATGAGTGTGCGGGTGTTGTAAGCCCAATTGAAATGAGCAAAAAACGTATTTTGGACCGATTATAAGCCGATATTTGCAAGTAAGCTGAGGGTGACTTTAGGGCTTGAAATTTCGAGAAAAACCCTTGAGCAGCTTTTATATTCAGGACAAAACGGTACAAACAATAACAATTTTTCAGTCGTTTCGTCGTAGTATTGATGATTTTTCTTGGAAGGGAACCAAAAAAGTGTCGTTAACTCGCGATGGTCGTTAAATTAAGGGACGTATTAACAAATAAAAAATACACATGGTCTTATGGGAATTGGCCGGGACTATCTCAAAACGATGATATATCGCGATGATCGCTGTATTGAAGGACGTTCTAAAGAGATTCTACTGTACTACAAACAAACTATACTAAGGTTTTTAATTCTTGAGCAACCTGTACAGAGAAGAAAGTGGGGGACAAAGGCTCCTCCCTTTGCGCATAGACATCATAGAAAAATACGAGTCATAGAGATGATTTTTAGATGCGTTTGTGTGTGGATGAGTTTTTCTGTAGTTCAGTTTGTTCGTAGATGAGTTTTTCTGTAGTACAGTTTGTCCTTAGATGAGTTTGTTTACAGTACAGTTTGTTCGTAGATGAGTTTGTGTGTAGATAAGTTTCTCCTGTAGTACAGTTTGTTTGTAGATGAGTTTGTGTGTAGATGAGTTTTTCTGTAGTACAGTTTGTTTGTAGATGAGTTATTGTTCATTGTATACATCAAGTTTTTCGTCTCATTGAATTGATTATTTTTAGTAAAATCTATTTCTTATTATGGAATAGTAATACTAATTTTGTGAATGACTTGGATATATTAATATTTGAACGTAACTTGTCCGAATATTATTTGGAAGCAATATGATGAATGAAAGGCTTATCTATAATTTCATAGTTCTATATTAATTTATAACATTGATTCATTCGTACATGCATTATTAAATATTTTTCATTTCGTATACAAATGTTTGCAAATGACGGATTGGGTAATTATTAACATATTTAAGTAATTATTCAAAATATAAATTCAACTATTCTTTCAATTAATGTTTCAAATAATGCAGTAATTTGAAAAAAAACATCAAGTTGAGCCTAAGCTAAGCCTTGTAGGTGATTATTATTCACAAAAAAAGACTCATTTTCTGTATTCTGACAGCTGGTCACAGCACAATAGAGACCTGTTTGAGCGATCCTGCACTTGATTTTCTGTCTGATAGTTGGTTCAGTAGTGGGGGTTGCTTCTAGTAAAAATATTCTCCTACCTGGGTGATTTTTATATGAGTTTGTGGGTAGATGAGTTTTTCTGTAGTACAGTTTGTTTGTACATGAGTTTGTGTGTAGATGAGTTTTTCTGTAGTACAGTTTGTTTGTATAGATGAGTTTGTGTGAAGATGAGTTTTTCTGTAGTACAGTTTGTTTGTAGATGAGTTTGTGTGTAGATGAGTTTTTCTGTGGTACAGACGTGTTTTAGATGAGATGGTAAAAATCAATGTATTTTTCTATGATGGGAGGTGTCTATTAGGGATAACATCGATTAATCGAGAATCGATTCAGAATCGATTCTAGTGCCAAACGATTCTAAAAATCGAGAATCGATTTTTTTGCTATTTTTTTTTTTGATCGAAACTGTATACATTTGTAGCATTTACGTCGACTGACGCACGTGTACCATCGCTTGCACATGTTCTTTGTAGCCCCTCCCATCTTTTACCTTCCCCTCCCGCCAAGTCCGGTCGAGAGTTTTCGTAATGAGACAAACGCCATTGGATCATTTACACGACAAAGGGCGTGGTTCAGCGTAGTGGGGAAGAACGTGTGTGTGTGTGTGTATCATGGAGGGGAGAAAGCTTCGTTCATGACCTTGAAGGCGCCACTTCGACAGAGCGGTACAGTTGATATAACACGATGTGCAACAGTTTTAGCTACATGAAAACAGCGCGGAAATATTTAAACATGTAAATGTACACAGACATTTTTTTTTTTTTTTTCAAATTTGAAAAAAAAATCGATTCTTAATCGATTCTGGGAAGTACAGAATCGATTCTGAATTTATAGAATCGATGTTATCCCTAGTATCTATGCGTAAGTGGAGGAGCCTTTTATCTCACACTTTCTTCTCTTTACAGGTTGCTCAAGAATTACAACCTAAGTGCAGTTTGTTTGTAGTACAGTTTGTCCGTAGATTAACTTTTTTTGTAGTACAGTGTGTCCGTAGATGAGTTTGTTTGTAGTACAGTTGACCCATCCCCAGTCTACTAAATTGAAGGTATCGGCATTTGGTTAATCCAAATCTCAGCTAAACTTGACTCAAACTGATATTTCAACCCTTGAATTGCTTCAACACTGTTTTTGGATTGGATGATTCGAAATAGTTTGTGAATTCCCCCAATCTCCATCCTTTCTATTTGATGCGTAAGAACAAGCCACAGCCCATTGAGCTGTTTGCTGGTTTGTGACGAGCAAGAGACCATGTTGAGCTTCGAGCGTCAATAGGAGTGGGTCCTATGACGGTTGCGGGTCGTCGGAGCTAGTCGAGTACACACGGTCAGTGAGGCCCTTTGCAACGGTTTCTCACACTTAGTCTAGTCTTCTCTCGCACACAATAGGAAATTGACTGAATTCCAACCTTGGGGAAGAGGAATAATTTTTACGGAAAAAGAGTTTTCTGGTCAATTGAAATTTTTATGAATCCAAATTTTTTTTTTGGAGTGTTTTCCATTTTGTATCAATGAGGGTTCACTGTATTAGTCTCATTAGTCATCCCTAATATTTGTTTTGAATAGGAAATGTGTTTGGTTCCAGATTTGCCCTGCGCTGTGTTTCCCAGCAAGTACCTCACCTTGTGCCTTCGATTGTGGAGCAGATTGTGGGCCTGTACCAGATGTATCGCTTCAGCTGTTTCCTGTACCTGGGCAGCATCCTGGTGGACGAGTACGCGGCGTCCGAGACCTGCGTTCATGGCCTCTACGAGATGCTGTCGGCCTTCTTGGCGCCCACGTTCGACACGCTGCAGCAGCCCAACGGCCTGGTCCAGCACCCTGACACGGTCGACGACTTCTTCCGCCTGTGCGCTAGGTCAGTCCTCAGTCCCACTTCCCGTGATTCATTCTCCTAGTTTCAACATTATTAGACAAAATGCCCAGATGAACGTACCGTATTGTCTGGAATATAGGCCAAGGGTTTTTCTCGAAACTTTGAGCTCAAAAGTCACACTTGACTTACATCCAAATCTCGGCCTATAATCGGTCAAAAATACTTTTTTTGCTAAATTTGATTGAGCGTACAACACCCGCACACTCATAACAATGAAATCAACTTGAAACTGCAAAATATTCTGGACACTTGAAAACACGTTTAATAAATTTATGTTATATCATGAAGAAGCATGATTTTCCCAATTTTGATCATTTTTATTTTGCACAATAATGAACATCAGGTCGTTGAGCAGTTAGCTGCATGGTGTGGTGTGTCATCCTACTGCGTGTGGTCTGACGTGGCCTGACCTTGACGAGCACGACACTGTTTAGCGTGAAAAACACTCGTACGCCCGGCTCGAGACGGCCGAGCGCCAATAGAAGCCTTCGGGCCATATGACGATTGCGTGAGGCCCCTCTCACCGGTTTCTCACAAGTAGTTTGCACGCCGGTGGCATAGCTTTCTCGTGCGCGCAATACGAAATTGACTGAATTCCAACTCGGAAGAGTGATGATTTACGTGGAAAAGGAGAGAATTCCTTTTTTCAATTATTGATCTAAAAGTTTGGGGGATCGGCTTATATTAGGGGTCGGTTTATATTCGGGACAATACGGTACTATATACAAAATATTGGCCTAGAATGCCTAAATACAGAATAAAAAAGTAGTACCCGTAGTGTCAGATTTTTGACTGGAAAAAACTTCCGATTTCTGGCATAATATGTGGGCTTGGAATATTTGTGGAATATTTTAGTTTTCTAAAGAATTAGAATATGTCTAATATTTTTCAGGAACTGTATAGAATAGAATTGTGAAAATTGAGAATCGACCCATCTAGGCCTATAGGCTAATGTGTGTACAAGTTTGTTTTATTTATAAATAGGGGTCGAGTGGGTCAATTTAAAATCATGAATCAGTGCAGGATGTGAACATTTGTGTGCATAGGCGTGCGCAGGACATGACATTAGGTACGGCCCAGTATAAAGTGTCCCATGTAATTAAATTTATATACCCCACAGGGGGGTGTGTGGGGCTTGCCCCCCACCCTGCCCCGCAGGGAAGATTTTGTAAAATCGTATTTTTTTATATTATTCTCTTGGTCTGAGAAGACTTGGAAGTAGGTAAATGATAACCAGATTGCTTACACATTGTTACAATAAATTATTATAATTTATGATTTTCGAGTAGTGAGGTATTTTATAAACACGAGGGATTGAAAATTTATATTATTATATAATCTCCAAATCAAGCAATAGATTAGGTTCATTAATGAAATTCTTAACTCTTAATGAAAGGTGGGGAAGTAGGACAATCGGCCAGCACTTTACCTTTCAACGAGTGTACCTGAGGACGGTTCGGTGCATACTATTACTAAAAATATATAACATATTTCAATTCAAGAATGGATATATTTATTCAACAATTGAAGGTGAATAGAAAGATCACATGTATGATTCTCGTAACAAACTAAACACGAATTGAAATATACCAATTTTTTATCGGCCTAATGCGAATATTTCGATCAAGATATTCCATCAAGAATGTACTTTTATATATGTTTATATATTTATCATCTATATATGACTAGTCTTTATCAACATGAAATATTATTGAGTGAAACTGATGTTGACTTCAACTGCAAGCAACTGTGATTATTCAATATATTCAATAACATATTGATGTCTAACATGCTGGATTTAAAGAATCATTCGTCTTTCAGTAGGGATGATACTCATAAATTCTTCAATCACATCATCATGCTTTACCAACGATGTCAGTTCTTGCTCAATGAATAAAAGCATCATGCCTTGAAGACGATCCTGAGACATTGTCGTTCGCAGCTTTGTCTTCACTATACTGAGTTTGGAGAAGGCGCGTTCGCAAGAGCAGCTTGTAACCGGAATGGTTGCAAACAATTTGATCACTTTGAGAAAAACGTGAAAAATATCCACTTGACCAGTTGACTTGAACCACGAAATCCATGCCTTGTAGTCCTGGTTCTCTTTCGGAACCAGTCCAGAGCTGTCAGCGTTTAGCAGCCTTATCTCGGCTTTTAGTTCTTCTAAAGGTACTTCGAAGTGGGAAGTCAAGTATGAAAGATGCTCACCGTCAACTGATAGATTAAGCATCATGCCAACAGATGTAATGAGTTTCATCGTGTCCTGTTGGAAGCGAGAATCTATACCAACTATCAGTGAGTCCAAAAGAGGGTTGAATGTCTTGATTCGGATCTCATCTCGTTTTTCCGTGAACACGTGATGTTTGTGGGTTATCATCTATTCTTTTGGAAACCATTTTCCTTTTGGGGGCAGGGATTTTAATCTGAGCGTCTGTACAACATTCAACGACTGCATCGTACATTTCATTGAACTCATTTGGATCATTGCGCATCTTAACAAACACTGATTTCAGATCCTTCACTTTATTCACTGCCAACAACAAGTTCAACTCTTCATGCTGCAAATACGTGCTCACTTTGAGTATGACCTCCAAAATTGGCTGCATCATTTGCAAGCACAAAACGAAGTTATACGATTCTAATTGTGACAAAAGACCTCGACCTTTAGCCCTCACGTCTGCGTGTTTAGTTGTTGTATTTATCTCTCGAATAGCTGTAACTATGGACGTATAGTTTTTTTTTACCGAAGATACTGCTTCAGCTCTGCATGCCCATCTGGTAGCAGAAAGAGATTTCAACGTGTGAAGCTTAACATTAATTCCTTTCATAATCTGCTCCAGTACTGCATGCCTTGCAGGGCTACCTTCGATATAGTTGTACACAAACTGTATTGTGCCAAAAAAATCAAAAACCAGATCATTATTTTTATGCGATTTACATGCGTCTACAAGGACCAAATTCAGGCAATGAGCATAGCAGTGAACGTATAAGATTTTAGGATTTTTAGCCTTGCATCTTTGTTGTACCCCCGACTCGTGCCCTGACATTGTAGCGGCGCCGTCGAAACACACTGCCTTAACAGAACTCCAGCTGATATTCAAGTTCATACGCACCTCATCTAAAGCGTTAAAAATGGATTCAGCGTCCGTCATTATCAGACGTGTCATCGTTACGAAGAACTCTACCGTTTGCAGACGATCGTTATCAAAGAAGCAAACCACTACAGCCATTTGCTCGTGGTGACCACAGTCGCTCGTCTCGTCGGCAAGAAGAGAAATAGCTTGCCCATTGATTTTTTTTTTAATCGTTTCTAGTACTACATTATGTATAGATGTAATCAAATCGTTCTGAATTCGATTGCTCATATATGTAGCATTACGGGGAGCAGTAGCTAGATGATTCTTCATCACAGGATCGTACCTCTCTAATAAGTCGACAACTTCTAGGTAAAGACCTTTTTCACAACTTGCTGATGACTCATTGTGCCCTCTAAACGGGCGGCCCCCTTTTGCCAACATTAAGGTAATATCGATGAGACGATACATTACTTTCCTGTTATTTAATCTCTCAGACTCCCTTTTCTTCAAAATTACAGCTTTGTGATCGTCCAGTAGGCAATCAACGGGCTTGTTGTTCTTAAAAGATTCCCAAGCCACAACACTTTCAATGTGGCATCGGCTATGTTGGTGCCTGTTTAAACTTCGCGTACCTTCCTTCCAATACTTGAATCCTGTTTTTAAAAACGCTGAGTCAATATGACCTTTATTAGCTGTACTATTGAAAGCGAAAGCTCTACACGGAAAACAATAAGCCGCATCTTCTGCGCAGCTGTATTCCAGCCATTTAAATCCGAGATACCAATGATCATGAAAACTCCTATATTTTTCTCCAATTTTGGTTCTTGGAAAATGCGTCAGCTTTGGTTGGCAGGGCCCCCTTTTCAGTCTATTATCCCTTTCTAAACGTTCGGTTGGAAACGGTTGGCACGGGTCATCTGGGGTTGCGCCTAAAAACGATTTTGGATCCTGGAGTTCTGCTGGTTCGGCTATCAAATAGTCAGGATCGGGCTTATCGCTATCAATATCATCAGGTTTCATGTTCTGTTGAATTGGTACCTGCAGGTCTACTAGCTGTTCAAGCAGCAACGGGTTCACAGTGGAAATACCATGACCAACATCAGTATCAGATATTTTAGTCTTCGCTTGAGTTGTCGAAGATATTTTAGTAGTAGGCCTAGACGGTTTATCAGTCTCTGGTGGCACATCTATTGGGAGTTAAAACACAAAATAAAACAATCTTATCTTTTCAATTTTCTCAAGGTTGCAAACTCCGTTTTGCTAATCAAATCGAAATTACCGATTTTGAAACACGTAAGTCGATTCACGCACTCGCCTACGCATATTTTATATTTCTAAATTTGAGTGGAAGTAATTTTATACACGCTATCTCAGGAAACGATATAAAATGTTTGCAATTCATATTCCTATGCTAACGTCAAACGGCCCAACAACAGTATATTTCATTGCACATTACGCGTGTTGGCCAATGAATATTGAAAGTCAATACATTATTAATTGTTTAAATTCTAAATTTCCGAGAGCTGGTTGAACCAAATGATGATTGAATATTAATTAGTTAATCATTAGTTAAGGTACGAAAATAGCATACGTAACCAAGGGTAATAATAAGTTATTCCGCTAATTTTTGCTTAATTCACTAATCATCACCTCGATCATCACATGGTACTAAATACCGGTTCTAAATAAAACATGTTCATACCGCAAATATCAATATTGAGAAGATACGTGTTATCTTAGGCTTTAGAGGTAAATAAACGAGCTGTAGATCATCAAGAATCAAAACTACATTATTCTGATCTTACCTTTAGATTTGTCTTTTGTAGACCTAACTCTTAAATCAGGATCTTCACTTGATTTGGGTGTCTTCTTTTTAAAAAAACTTAATATGTTCGGTTGGCTCATGGCGAACACAAAGAGAATTTTATCAGAATACTTTCAGTTTCATGTAAACACGTGCAGTGTTGGACAATAAGCCGACTAATATGAACAAAAATATGTACACAACTGGCTATGTGAATCCTGCACCCTCTGCTCGTAAAACATAGTTGTTGTGCCTACCAGGACGTCCCAGAAACAATATCCTACGAACGCGGCTTCTCTCCCGTCTCTGTACTATGGAACCGAAAATGAACGTAACCGGCAGTCTTCCCAGAAATGAAACACGAGCCTCGACAATGCTAATTTTACTCTTTCGAAGAATGAAAATTGAAATAGTTATACCAACTATTGCCATCGTTTATCGATTGTTTCAGATACATTGTCGTAATAATTTCAGTCGTTGTCAGACAAATTGTTTGAAATAACTACAACAATATTTTTATTTAAAAATTGTGTAAATGTGGAGTGCGGCCGTACCTAATGCTTCACCGCCGCATGCGGCGGTGAAGCATTAGGTACGGCCTGGGCCCACTCGGCCTCCCCTGTGCGCACGCCTATGTTTGTGTGCCAAGTTATTCATGTCAAGTTCACGATTACCGTATTCACGCGATTGCAGTCCGCACCCTATTGTAGTCCGCACCCTAGTTTTTTGAAGTAGGTTTTAGAAAAGTACTTTACATGCGATTATAGTCCGCAGAGAAATACACATACTTAAACACGTGAAAATCGAGTTAGCGCAGCGACTACGACACGCCTGCTTACACTACTGGAGTTATACTGGCGCATGGCAGTGACACTGAACTGACATCTCAGCACATTTCAGTCACTTGGTCTTAGCTGTGTGCAGTGCGATGCGCGCTCGGTCGACATACCTGCCCCCCGCCCCCGCCCGCCCACCCGAACATCAACAAAACAAGCAAGGCGGATCGCACGCCAGCCCGCCAGTCAAGGTTAACCTTGAGACAAGGCGAAGTATTGCGCATCACTTGGAGACATTTGACAGAATGGCGTGAATTTTTTTTTTTACGCGCTTGGAAATCCGTCATCGATTGTAGTCCGCACCCCTGTTTTAGATTTTCTAAATTTGGAATATACCTGCGGACTGTAATCGAGTAAATACGGTATCCATCTTGAAAATAATATAGAACGGCAATCCTAAAAATTATTTTAAATCTATGATAAATTGTCAATTGAATCAAAATTAGTTATAAAAATAATTTGATAGCAAAACAAAAGTGAAATGGGCTATGTCCTTTCAATTGGAATACATATGTCAACTTGTTTGTCCGTTCCACCGCGTATTATTTGCTGCCCGGCCAAATGACGACACTGAAAACTACAGGGTGGTTGGGTTCAAGTCCCCGTCATTTTTATCCTCACATAACCCAAACAAGATGCTTCGTTTTTCAGCCAACAATAATCGTAGTATACAGTATACGAATAGGGTGAAAAGGGAAAGAAAGAACAGCAGCTCACCGAGGTTTATAAGTAGAGATACTCATAGCGTAGAGCCCGTTGATAGAACAGAGATGATTATACACAAACACATGAGACTTTGACGTTTGGCTATTGCCTCGGTCACAGTACAGTCTATATACTGACTGTCTACTCTAATTCGACCTAGACAATAGCCAAAATGTCAAAATCTCGTGTGTTTGTGTCTAGTTAGCATCTCTGTGTCAACCTATAAACCTCGGTGAGCTGCTGTTCTTTCTTTCCCTTTCACCCCATTCATATATATAGCCTCGGGCTATTTTCGTACACACCCAACTCATTCGTAATTCAAAAATTCAAATCAATATAAAAATTAAAATAAAAAATATGCAAACTATAATATTCTTTTTTCTTCCACAGCCAGTCTTCCTTGGAGACTTTGTGGATTTTTTTTGACTGGAAAGTTTATTTGTCATCTATGTAAAAAAATTGATAACAATAGAAAAAAGAATGCAATAATGGTAGTTTATTTTTGTCATTGTTCCAGGTTTATTCAGCGCAATGCAGTGATGTTCCTCCGTGGCCCGTGCGTTGTGTCGATCATCCGCTGTGCCATCCTGTGTATCCCGCTGGACCATCGAGATGCCAACCAGTCCGTTATGAAGTTCCTCCTGGACTTCGTGCACTCTGGCCGCCAGATACACATGGTACCTTCATCTCGATGCAATCATCAGCATTACCTTCTGCCTGTCTATTTTCATTGGGAATTAGCATTTTGTAGCAAATGACTAGAAAAAAGTGGCGCTGCAAACTCTAGATGAGCAACTACGAGATGATCAACAGAAATTCCTAGTATCACTCACTGTTGTCACTTGTCAGTTATATCGAGGAAAGAGATAACAACTCTTACCATCATGACCATTGATTTCTCCAGTTTATTTCATAGTTGAATACACTTTTCATACAATACAGCTGATTGTCTTCAAAAGCATGCATACCGGTATGTTCATGAAATGGCTAAATGTAACAAAGCTCTGACAAAGACATTTAGAGTGAAAAATGGTGAAATAGAATATGATGTTGAATGAATCAAAATACCAGGAAACATGAGGAAAACCCAAAATGATATATCCTTGTGAAATATTTAGGCTTGGTAGTCTTTATTGCTAGATTTGTTCATCTGTAACGATGATCTATCTGTGGTGGAAGTGTGGCTGCTTGGTGACAGTAAAACCATGTGCTAATATACTGCAGAGAAGCACTGTGAATTATTGTCATCCATCGTTTTCCTGCTTGTATCATTCATTTTCTCTCACCCCACTCTGATATGATCAATATTAAATTTTCCTGGATGGATTGTTTTCCTGCATGGATGGTTTTCTTTTGCTGGTCCCTTGAGAAACTGTGGATAGAGGATTCACTGTATATGTCATCAACTTATCGAACAATAGCAACCAAACTAATTATATTGTCACGTGACTTCCTTGCCATGAAGATCGTTTGACTTGACTTCTAATCTGTGTTTTGGTCTTATCTAGCCTGCCGTAGAGTCTTTAACATTTTATGAAGCATCGAGCATTAGAATATACTTGTATGTGGGTCTACTGAACCGGAGTAATATGAAATACTCTGTGCGGTAGACTTGTACCGTGAACCCTCATTCATTCAAAATCTGATGATTACAATTTGGCTGTAATTCAAACAATGGTTCTGCTCCCTACACAGTCGATCAATAATCTCGAGCTTGAATATTGCCATGATTAAAACTTTCGTCATTTTGGGACATTGATTTTTGAATTGTCGAGTGTTTACTGTGTGACACTCGGTCAATGACATTCTTTCAAAATAAAGTATGATTATGTTCTGTCTTTGTAACATATTGTAGATCTTTGAACTTGGAGGTTTTGAATAATAGTCTCTAATTGTCCACTAATTTCCAATATCGTCTAGATAAAATCAACCCTATGGTGATCAATGTTGAAAATACTCTAGGGGCTGAGTTTGGTACTGGGCGACCCCTTTCTGTCAGTAGTGTAAAATCACTTTGAATGAACCTTTGGTTATACCAAAAAACTCGTGTTTCAACCCTTTGAACAGAACGCTCGTATATACACATGGGTATTGAAAGTGGCTCGGAAAGTATGCCTGTAAATGTACATTTGTCATGTTTAGACGAGTGTAGTTTCTTTGCCTTCTAATGTCTTATGGTCAAAAACAGACTTACAGTGTTGCCACCAAGAGCATTGAGAGTTGCGTTTTCCCGTTGGAGATGTTCCAATTCACGGTCCACGGTTAAAGTACTATTGGCCGTGCGTAGATGAGTGGTGATAAAAGAAACTAACGTTCAAGGCCGGCTCGCTGGCATCAAGTTTGCCAGCCTATCAGCCGTTTCTACAAAAAAAATACCAGATACAGCAGTGATCCATATTACACAGAAAAGTACTCATAAAATGGAACGAGTTTTCAAATGAGTGAAGTCACCATCTCCCGGCGGCAAACCAACGCAACCCTCAATGCATCGTGGTTGCCACCTTAAAATAACCTTTCATCTCATCATACCGTTATCTCTTATATGATTCACCGACGCCAATAGATCTCAGTTATCAGTACAGTGCATCTTTAAAACCCAATACAACTCAATAAATGAATATATCAATAATTACTTCAATCTTGTTGATCTGATTGCCAGATAGATAGTGACTTGTTGAACGATGGCGTTGTGTTTCAGGAGCGTCCGTTTGCCAAGGAGCGCACGGACCGCGTGTTGGAGATCCTTGATGACTTTGGCCAGGATATCATCACTGCGTTGATCAGCGCGTGCTGCTTCAGTCTGCATTCCTACATGTTCTCCGACGTGGGGGACCTCCTTCACGAGCTGCGTCTGTATAGCTACGAGGTGAGACCCCGTATAACCTAGCTAGTGGTGGGGTCGTTGAGCAGACAGTAGTCATCCTTGTTGTATACCCTAGCTATCGTACCGATGGATGAGCCGAGCAACCAGATATATATTGAGAATCAGAAATGTGCTGTTACCGCAATACAAAATGCACTAGTTTGTTGTATTGCACTACTCATTTATTGTTCAATTCAAATGATATACTTTATAACCTTTCCATGCATGAAAACAGGAAGGCAAATATATTCTGAGCGATCATAATTATTTTGCTCAACATTTCTTCTGTCTACAATGAAGTCTTGTTTGTAGAACATATCTCGTACGAATCGTAAGAAAACAGTTCATTACTCGACCGAGTCGAGAATCACAATAATGCGATTCACAATATGATGTGAACAGTTCAGCTTGTGTTTCCCAGCTGTGAAGACAGTCTGCGTTGGGAATTGGCATGTGTTGCATGCATAATCGTTGAGCTATAATCCAAGGTAGGCCCTACTATCAAAATATTTCTCAAGTCATTAGTCATTACCGTGCTTTCAAATGAAAAGAAAGAAAAACAATTATGTCGCTAGTTGGGTGTGTGGGTCAAGCCGATGTCTCAGCATTGGCCTTAACCCTTTTAGTGCCAAGTGCCGATATGTCGGCTCTGAAAATCTTGTTTGAGAAATGCCAAGTGCCGATATATCCGCACTTGCTTTGAACCAAAGTAGTTCCCAAAGTTTCTGTAAGATATCGCTAGTAGTGACATATTCAGAAAGCTGCTATTCACACGAATTTCGTGTCACCAAGGTCAATATTCCACCATTTTTCCACAGCCGTCTATGTTTGTTTACATTTGGCTGAAATATGACAATGTTATTCTAGTTTGTTTTCAAAATGGCGTCTTGTGGAAGACGTGATTATTTTCAAGTTGAAGAAGTGATTAGGGATTTAGTAGATGAATCAGATAAGGAAGAAGTAAGTGACTTTTCGGAAGATGCATTATCCCATCTTCAGATGAAATAGTGATGCGAGTGAAAGGGGCAAAGATAGTGATGTACCTGATAAAAATGTGGCTAGTCCCACGCCCAGACCTAGAGTAGGCCTAGTTCATGTCATGTCGTCGTCTTTTGAATGATAGTTTGTAATTATTGAAATTCCACATAAAAATGAATGAAACTCATGATTCTTACTCGAAACAGTTTGTTCTTCATTATGCAATTCTTCAAAATAATGTTGAAAATTATTTGTTATCTGTACCATTGTCATCAACCCATAAAATATTTTGACAGTTGGAAAAAATAAAAATAAGTCATTTTTTTATTTATTGTCAGATCAAATATGAAATTTCAGTATTCCTTATCCAAGTGCCCATCCTTCCATCATATTTCAAAAAATATTTCATGAGATTTGACCGAATGATTGGCAAGTTATGATTTTTTTTGTGATTCACTGTAAATCGGTCAAAACCTACCTGGCATTCTTAGACACATTTTGGATCAAATCTGGTGGCACTAAAAGGGTTAAGACCTCTTTTTTCTCTCTTGCACTTACACTTTTTTATCAACTTTTTTTGTTCGACTTCTTTAGTTGCTCACAATTTTTTAATGCTGCATTGTAATTTGACTGAGATGGCTCATTTCAGTGCTGAACTATGTTCAACTTCTTGGTTATAACAAGTCAGGGTCGTTGAAGATGATGTTTTCTTATTGATAATTGTTTCTTAACTCTCATGTTATCGATAATATCAACATCACCATTTGATGGTATATTGGAATTGTCCTTGAATTGCTTGTACCGCTGTATATTGAACACGAGAAAGTGGAGCGGTTTCTTCTGTCAGATGGATACAAGTTGTTTCTATGGGTGACAGAAGTGGTGCGTGTCCATACTAGAAGTTCACCATCAAGTTATTCGAATATCGCTAACGATAATATCGATAACGGCAGTTATATTGACTATTGGAAACAATTTGTGTATTGATTATCTAGTGAATATTTTGTAGTTGCCCTATTAATAAGAGGTTGGTGTTTACCACACAAGGTTGAATATTGATTTGTGTTTGTTTTGTTCAAGATGTGGGTTGGATGGAGCTTGGAAGCGATGAAAGCAATACCGTATGACAATCCTCGGCAGGCTACTCTGGAACAAGTCAGCGACTTTCACCGACTCATCGTCACCACGTAGGTTCCCAAGTCCACCTAGTAGTGCTCGTTACCTCCATACGCGGATACCTAATATAACGTATTTCTTAGCTCTAGGTTGAGTGTAGATTTCTTACTTTGGGTAGTGTAGACCGTCTTCAAAACACGCTATGAAAATTGCACAAGTGAATAAGACTTGGATGTCTGGAGAGAGCACACAGCTTTCTATGAGGATCATAAAGCACAACCTTCTGAACCATTATGTAACATATACTAGGACGAGTGGTCGAGTGGCTGGCACACTTGACCGGCATTCAGGAGACCGGGGTTCGATTCCGACCATAGACGACCATTCGTGGTATCCCTCCCTCTATCGTTCAGATTAATACTGGGATGGTTCCTTAACATCAGGCCACAACCGACTCCTCACTATCCAAAAACACTTAACCTTCTATCTCATTCATCATTCACTGACGCCAATAGATCTTGGTCATCAATACAGTGCGTCGTTAAACCCAATATAAATAATATAGAGCTGAATAAACATGATTGATATTGATGATATGACATTGATATTATTATCCATGAAAATTCACTAAAAAGGTGAAAAACTCAACTAATGCTATTTAACCACTGAAAACGATTTTTGTAAGAATCCTCAACACCAGTTCACCCCTTTTAGGTAAACAAAAATTGTGTTTTAGTTCACCCCAAATGCATGCCTCTGAATGTTGACTAATGTTGACTAGTACAGTACAGCTTGAAGCATTAGTAAAAGTCTGTTTGCTAACTGGTCAAACCAGTAATGAAATGTACACATGTACGTGATTGATTTGTTTCAGTGCGGACACGCCAAAGAAGATGTCGCACGCTCTTCGGGACTTTGCCAAACTTTACCGCTGAAACCGTGCAAGTATTCAGTCTACAGTGGTCTGTCGTTCTGGGTAGAAACCTAGCGTTGATTGTACTTGTATATGTTTCAACCTTGAACCTTCTCGAAATTTCATGTCATGTTTATTTTTATTGTATATTTGCTGTCAGTGAAAGCATGAAAGTTGTTTTGTAGACGGTTCTGGTATTGATGTTTTCGGTGTGCTGTGTGTTGTTTGTGAATGTTGGCAGTGAATATGCCAGTGGCTATCCCACAACTACTGTCTATTACTGTATATCTAGACTCGCTATTACGGAAACTGGCCACTGTTCTATAATTTACTGCTCAAAATTTGAAATATAAAATTACTCGACTTCAACTTACATTTTGCTTTATTCATACCTCATGAATATAGAGGGATCTACATATAGTGCATATTTTTCAAATTCAAATTTTCCCTATATTAGTGGAAATTGAAATATTTTGAAAATTTAATGTAGTAGGCCTACCTATTCAGAACAAACAGCTTCTTGTTATCATTAATGTGAATAAATGTGTCTATTTTTACTAGTTTTAGTTTCTACAAACAACAAAAAGTTTCCTTGGCTAAGAATGAAATTGTAAGTCCGTTTGAAATTCAAGTCAACCAAAAAACATTTTGAACAATTTTGAAAGACGTTCAACATTGACCTTGAATTACATCACAACCCTGAAATAGATTTTAATGAATGACGCTATTTATCTCCCTGATTTGAGAGAAAAGTAGAAATCATCTCGGTCATTATGATCAATCTTTCTGACCTCAAGAGACCATGAGTCATGTACCGATTCTATGTAGAAACATGAACAGAATCAAGAAAGACTCTGAACAAAAGCCGGGTCCTGGAGGGCGAATAAATGAATGAACATTTCTGAAATTGAGATGATGTCTAGTTTTCTCTGAAATTAGGAAACGTATATTATTACCTATTAAAATCTAGTTTCAGGGTTCTTAATTCCTTCAAGACCCAACATTTGGTAGGGACCGAAATAAATATTTGCATTGAAACGTAAATCATCAAAGTTCTTAACAAAGGTTTACTGTATTCTCAAGTTACTTGAAGATGTGCTTAAAACACAAGTACCCCTACCAGCTGTAGATTTTAGGCCACTGCCAGCATTCCTAAATTGCAGCGTGAATGCTATTTGTAAAATAATATTATTTACTTGTAAAGTTTGTTTTTTTCCTAAAATTGGTGTACAGTCCGATAAGGTTTAAACAAGCCTGGAACTTTCAAGATTAATTGTGATCATGTTTTAGAATTAGTTTCCCACAGAACGAAAACCCCAGGTACAATATAAATAATCAGCAATAACGTACTAGTATACCTATGTACTATTTAGTATGATAGGTATAACATTATATCATACCTATAGTATAATAGCCTTGGCCTACTTCAAATTCTAAAATTACTTTCATCGTTCTGAACATGATTCTATTCAAGTCCTTACCAGGGGCGGCTCGTGTGGGAGTAGCCCACTGCAGAATGGCAGGACTCCCTGTGATTTGCCACGTTTATGCCATATTTCAATCATTTTATTCTGAATAAATCATTTCTTTCATTTCATATAACGTTTTTTCTCTAGCAATCATTTTTGACAAATATACCATATAGCGTATAAAAATAACTTGATTTCAGAATGAAACTTTTTTATTCATTGTTGAATGTCCATGGCTTTGATTGTGTTATAAAAAGTATGCGCTGCTGAAGCCGTATCATCAGCCACCACTGGTACTTACCGGTACTATTTTCTTCCTCGTATTTGTACTATAAATTATAGTGAGACTTGTAAACTCTTGGACACTAGATACAAATCAAGTGACTGAGGTATCCGTTCATTTCGCAGTACACCCTAATTGGTTTTTATTTATATTGACTGATATTTTGGCTGGATCCAGAAATGGGTATCTGGGTAAAACTAAAACTAGAAGCCTATGCCTTATGCCTATATGGATCTTATTGTCACCAATTGATAAAAAGTATGGTGTTTAATTTGAAAATGTTATGTTCTGATAATGTATTTTGTATTTGTAGTTGAGCAAGATTAGGTTTTGTGGTGCATGTCACCTACAGTGTCGAGTGATTGGAATCTGGACTAGCGTTTTATTGATGGGTAAATGTGTTCCAAGTTTCAGTGATGGTCTCTTCCTTCAATTGTCAGAATCAGCAACATCTTTTTATTTGATGACCTGTGGACACAATGTTGGTGTTCAACCAAGCCGACCCTATATCCAAGCATGTGGTTTTATTGGAACCATCAAAACATTTTTATTAATAATTGCATTTTTTACATACGGTATATTTTTTCTGTGGTTAATTTAGTTGCAAGTTATTATTTAGTTTGGAACATTTTGCTTTCACATGTCTAGAAGAGAAGTCCATTTGTTATGTAATCCATAATCAACATATTAAATATGGATTTGTATGCCACACTAAATGACTTGACTGCTTCAAACAATAATTACATTGATTGAATAATGCTTAACCAGGTTTTCATGATACATTTTCAATCTTTCTTTGAATATGAATTCTTTCTTTGTAAAAAACATGCGGTGTATGAGTGACTTTGTTTTGATGAGTCATTGACCTATTGTTATGGTCAAGTTATATGAAATAAGGGAGGTACTGTATGTTACTCATATTCCACCAGTTGTTGAAATGGTTTGACATTGGCTTGCAAACAGAGAAACCTCGAAGCATCGTTTCCTCGCTCTTACCATTTATTTTGTCCCATCCTACTCCCATTTGAGCCATTTTCCTGCTTGGATGGTTGATTGTCCGTGGTTCCTTGAAAATGGCCAGATAGAGGTTTCACTGTAGAGTCACGAGTGGTTTCCTTTTCTATCGTAAATTGAGACAACTACCGGTATACCTTATAGCATACCCGTATAATTAGTGTATTTTCAACTTTTGTTTTTAGTTTTCAACTATATCTAAAAAATGAATTGATTTATATAGTGCAGCTCAAACAAATTTCCAGACTTGTATGCATATAAAGTGGTATTGCTAGTTGGTCTTGAACCCTTCACTATTTTATATATTTGAATTAGTATGTACTACTTCTGGTATTATCCACTCAAGTGTGTTGTACTAATTAATAATTATATAATTTATAATAATATTTACTGTTTTTTCTCGTTTGATTTGATTGTTCAGATGATTTTAAACCCCGATGCTTTTGAAAAAGTGTTGTGGGCCACTGTTTTTGTAAATTGCCATTCTTCTACTATCTCACATTCTTCCTTGACAGAGTATGGTTCGTGGTAAGAGTTGCATTTTTTCATTGTGATCAAAGCTAGTTATGGTGCTGGAAAATCCTTGATTTTTTTTCTGGGAGGAGGGGGGGGGGGGGCAGAAATCTAGGTAGCTTGTATGTCTGTTGAGGAAAACCTTTCTGTTTTAATATTGTGGCGTACAACCAAGTTTTTGAGAATAACTGGTCATGAAAAGCATGTTCTTGCAAAGTTCAAACCTACAGAATCGTATTTACGAAACTAGACAGTATGCTGAAATATTTCTTGACTTTTCTGGTCAATGATGTCAACTCTTTCTCAGCATCATAGCTACCTATTGTAGTTGGGACTAAATTGATGAAAGAACGTAACTTTTAGTGGTGTACATTGCCATGTGATTCCACAGTATTGTATTGAAAGTGTGTTGTAATGTTATTCATAAGACAAAACTTCCATTGTGTGTACACTTACTATCTATGAGAGATGAAGGAGATAGAAGTCAAAACGTTCAAGAATTGTCAAGAAAATTGGGTACATGTGTGAACATGTAACACTTCCTAAAGATGTAGTTGGTTTTCTACTCTAAAGCTCCTAAAAAATGATTGGCTCTGAAAGTTTCGTAGCCATACAGACATACCGTAATGATGATGTTTGTATTTATTTTGTTAGAAAACCTCAAACTCATAGGTTCAAGGAAATGATACTAGGATGATGATATTAATGTGGCAACTTTGGTGTTAAGGCATTCAGGCTTGAAGGGCTCAAAATTGTGGATTTGACTAAAAAAATGTATTCTTGAAAATTCAACTATGACATGTTCCTGGCGTGATGATTGGTGATTGTGTTTATCGATTTTATCATTTTTTACAGATGTTTTGCATGGTAGTGCTTCCAAAAAGCAATCAACTGTTTCAAATTATAATGCTATAGCCAATCTCTTTAGTGTATTAACTAAGGTATGGACATACAGTTTAGGGTATCATTGACAGTATCTTTCAGGTGAAACATGAGAAGAGAAATACACTAACGAGGTTCGACTGTAAGTACTTTTTCTAGCATTATTTAAATGTCTTGGTTTTTCATTCAACCAACACTTCAACATGAAAAATAATGATCTGTACCATCTTGTATGCATTGTCATTATTATGCCAAGCTCTCTTTATTGCTGGTGTATGATGATTGTTTATATGTAAGTATGTTTTAAAGTGTAAGAATGTTCGATAATATTATAGTTCGATCTGTTATGCAAGAATAAACAAAGACTGATGCATTTATTTTGTTGCCTCTCTTTCCAGTTTCCTATTATTGATGTGATTAAGCGGTACTATAATAATTCAGTAACTTTATCTCGCATCGCCCCAGGTCTTAACCTTAGGTAACTCATCCCTGCTACTTCTCCCTTTCATCTCACCCTTTCAACTTTTCAGCACGACACTGCACAGCTTCTTTTAGCCCCCTCTTCATCTTCACCCACCCACCTGAACAAGCAGCTTTCATCACTACTCTACTGTGACCAAGACGTCAGAATCTCGTGTGTACTTTTCATCTCTGTGTTATATCCACGGGCTCTGCACTATGAGTAGGCCTTTGGTAAGCTGCTATTGTCTCTTTCCCTTTCACCCAATTCATGCTGCTGTTGCTCTGATACATCTTTTTCAAATTGACTCCTTGATTTGTTTGATGGTCGGTTCGGCATGGTAGCAAATTGTTCAATATCATTTAATGCTGCTGAACGACCCCACCAACAGCTAGGTTATGTGGGACCACAAATGAACGAGTGATAATGAAATGATGAGTGGAAGGACGTGTACGAAAACCCATGCGTTGTGTGAGACTCCAATCCACGGCCAACTCTAACCCAGTAACGATGGTTGACTTTGCTACAAGGGCGGCTTTAATATCATATACTACTCTTAGCCTTGTCCCTAGAACTTATGAGAAATGCCTGATATCCTTGATTTATGCAACGGTATTTTTATTGCCAGGTGGTTCATTGTGTTCCCGTAATTTCCACCTCGTCCTACAAAATTCGATTGACTGTTTCTGGCCTAGGATCAACCCTCCATACAGATTGTTTTGTTTTTCCCTCGAGTCTTATTGACATGAACGTAGATCTTATTATCTGATTTTCTAGAATACAAAATTGAATCGACATAAAAATAAAATTCATGCTCATTCGTAGTGAAAAACCACGAAAACATTTTTTTTTGTCTTCATAAATGGTAGGATGATTGTTTTATTTTGTGTAGTTGTACATTTTTTAGTTAATTTATGAAAAACATGAATTTAAAAAAAAAAATGTGTTGTATGTTCTCATGAAATTGTATCTCGATTGATCAAAATGATGGAGCCAATGATTTCAAGACTCCTCATTTGTAAAAGTCAAGCCTACATTTTGGGTATTTCAAGTTCAATTGACAATTACCATTATCTATTATCTGTACTTATTGACTACCAGCAGGGTACAAGTGAATGGGTGCTAATGAAGTGATACACTAATTGAAAAAAACTAGTGCCTACATTGCGACTCAAACCCGCATCCATCTAGACTCAATTTCGAAATAGAACCTCGTGTCAAACAGATGACAAAAAGCCATGTTATTTATTTAACCCTGGAATAACGGTTTTTCACATGATTCAACATTTCTGTTGTACCACGAATATGAATTATTATTTTACTACGTTCAATAATAATGTTGCAAAGTTGATTGACTTGTGTAGACTAAACTGGTATACTTTCAAGTTACTCCAGAGGTATCTTGGGTGAAAGATACTTTCAGTTTAGGGCAATGAGAATAGAAATACAGTGAAACCTCTATGCATCGTTCCCAGATCTATCGTTTTCCTGGATGTATCATTCATTCTTTCTAGTCCCACTCCCATACAATCAATGTTAAATTTTCCTGGATGGATAGTTTTCCTGGATAGATGGTTTTATTTTCCTGGTCCCTTGAAAAACGATGGATAGAGGTTTCACTGTATCTGTATGCCAAGTTTTGTTTGGGTCAGGGGGTGTACAAAACCAACATCCAACTGAGTTGGTCACAGCCAATGATCCTTGTTGAGGGGCCAATGCTTCAGACAATGTTGAATGTAATCCGTGCATTGGATTCCGTCCCGGCCGCACAAAGCCCTGGCGCTTGCAATCAGAACACCGGTGTGATCATTCAAACAATACTAACCATCATTTCAACAGAAATATCTTCAACGTGCAGTGGAGTGGATAAGACCAAGTGTTTGGTGATAAAATCATGACATTTTCAGGACATATTCAGAAAAATTTGCCGATTTGAAAAAAAAGGAGGTTTCTGAATTTCTTGTTTGTCTAGAAGTGGGACTTTGATCAACCCAATTTGATTCTGATTTTAAATTTGTTTTTTCACTAAATATATTGTTTGTTAACCAATTATTACAATATTCATGGTACCATGTGCATTATTACTTATTAGATAGAGCGTAGCGAAGACTTCCATTCCATATACCAATAAAAATTGGGCTTTGTTTTTGTTTCTTGTTCTTTTTTTTTGTAATTTTGTACGCGATATACAGGTCAGGAAAAACAACCAATCGACTTGGCTTGTTTTCTGAATACTGGTGTCACACCAGAATATGTTGGGATTGTTTTTCAGAAAAATCGGTCGGATGATTTTTTCGGAAAAAATCGGAAAGTTTGGAAAATCTTTGTAAGAATCACCCGGAAGTAAAATACTTGAAAAGCAATTCTTCAGAAGCTATCAAGTTTTACTGAATATGAGAAAAATATCATACAGATTTTCGGTGATTTTTACAACAATCGAATGGGAGATAACGAACAAAACACATATATGATATATTTTTTTTAGATCAATCAAAGCTATCTAGAGAACTATTAGAAATCGCTGTCTTAGTATTTATTTGTCCTATATCCATTTTTCGTATTTTCGGAGTTGTATGTTGTATAATATTTTCCAGGGCTGCTTGCCCAATATCCGTCATTCTTTGCGAATCAGCAATCAGGTGACTCTTGCATGTTATATCAAATGATTTTGTGTTCTACATCCAGGTGATTTGGCCTACTAATCCCTGGAATATATTTCACAGCATCCTGCTCCGAAAATACGAAAAATGGATATAGGACAAATAAATACCAAGGCAGCAAAATCATAAGCAGCAAAATGTGTCACCAATTAATTCAGAAGATTAAAAACAGCAAGTCAGTGACACAATTGATTGGAACTCAAGGTGCATATATCAACAGGCAGCCAGTAAGGCTTTTAAACGTTTGAAGTAATCCAAGGTCTGTAGATGTAGATTGAACTGATGGAATATTTTTCATTAAAGATTTCCATACTTCTAAACTCATATCATAACGCATAGGCATATACTGCGTTTTTCTAGTTACCATAATAATTATTAGGCCTACCACGTTACCAACCATTCATGAGATTTTGAATACAAATACAGTATTTGACCAATGGTGTGGTGAATAATCAAATTTTGACTGATTTTCATGGTAGGCCTATTTATTATATAAGCATAGGCCTGTATAGTAAAGGAGGAAAATCTACATCACATTTTTTTGCAAACTTATTCTTCAACATATATTTTCAATTTATTTTTCTTGTACTGTTTCCATAATTTAATTGTTATAATTAATATGTATAGGCCTAACAAAACATCAAGCTGCAAGCATATTTTAGTATTTTATATATCTAAATGAGAGGTAGCTCATCTGGAGCCAAGTGGATGGTTCAGTAGCCTACCTTGCCCGACCACACAGCTTGAGGATGCGTTCTGTTTTTGTGCGATTTAATCAGGTTTAGCGATAAGAGATTCCAGAAGAGCAGTCAGTGTACCGTAACGTCTTAAATAGCTGAGACTCCCAGCCACCTTGAACCTTGCTAAAACAATCTTTTCATTGCTTTTGCCTTTTTTTACTTTTTACAATATTTGCCATTTTTGTTTACATTTTTTTCTATTGTCATTCAATTAATTAATTTTTCACTAATTTTTTAATTCTATCCCACACTTCTTAGTTAGAACTGAATAGTTTTGGTAACAATCGATATTAAGTAGATTTGGAAAAATGATTGATTCGAAATTTAAAAATAACCATAGTGACCAACGCAATATTATAAGTTCATGATGGTGACCAACAACTAACAACAAAACAGCATGGACACATTTGAAAAGCACGTTTTATTCGAGAATAATTGAAATTTGGGACGTTGAATGTCAACAAGCGAAATTGTTAAACGGTGACCAAGGTGTGTTGTTTTCAATCAGATCACATGAGTTATAAATATTGACATCAAAATTCGAGCCACTAGCCCTACTGTGAGTGGCCAAGTTCTCCTATTTTTTGCATGGTTTTAAGAATTCTAAGCCAACTCGTTTTTTTTTTAATAATATCGTAATTTGATACAGAACCACTGTTCCCCAATTAAGACTGAGGATGAAATGTAGGTTCGTTTGGACGGGGCTTAACAAGGGCGATTTTAGCGCTGTATTTTTAATTATTTTAGCAATGATTATATTAATTTTATAGTAGGCTATTCAGAACTGAAATGTCTACAATTAGGAGATAGTTCTTATACTTGCACAAACCTATGACTATCAATAACGTAACGGGATAAGCAACATGGCGCTTTCCTTTCGCACCATGCGTATATCAAAGGGATGCCGCCTTACAAATGTTATGATGATTTGCTGGTATTATTGTGTGCTGATCTATACAAGTAATAGATGTAATGCAATCTGTGAATCCAGCTCTTTCTAACTGCATTAAGCAATATTGGGATAAATTTCATTTGAATTGGCCAATCTAAATTTAAAATAGGTCTGTAAAAGCATTTAGTCGCCTCGTCAATAGCCCTACTGCTATATTTACCATTTGATAACTGGATAATTACTCATCATCTACGAGAAAGATTAAAATCAATGCAATTGTACAACTATGTACTATATATTGAAATACAAGCCTAATACGTACGATTTGATTTGAAATTGCGAATCTCACAAATGTACACGAAAGCGCGCTGATTCCATCATGGTGAAAACGGCCTAATGTTAAAAGGATAGGACTTATGCCGTGTTGCTTATCCCGTTACGTTATCGATAGTCATAGCACAAACATAATGTTTATCTCAGCATATCAACTGGATTGCGATGGACCAAGACTAATTCAAATATCAAAATGCATAATGTTAACAAAGATAAGAATAAAGAGAATTGAAAATCGAAAAGTGTACCTGAAATGAGCCGTGAAAGAAGGAAAGAAGGAGTGAGCACCATGAACTTCACTGGACTACAAACACAGTCGTTGTTATCATTGACAAATCAGCTTGTATTAATCAGCTTGTATTGTATAATCACATTATTTGATTGGGTTTTAATATTTGATGAATTTACAGTAAATCAAACAGGGATTTGATCTGTGGATAATAATCTGTATGAATGTGTGAAAGAAAATAGTATTTTCATAGTGGCGCGCTAAACCGATTGAATTTCAATTCTAAAAACTTGAGTCTCAAAGAGGTTGAAGAATCGGAAAGAAATCTGGGAGAAAGTGATGTAGTGATTTTAATTGGTACCATGTTTTATGAGCGTCTATCAATAGGGATAGGCCATATGTTTTTAATTGCTAAACCAAATGGCGGACACGAGATATGAAAATCGAGCAAATTCAGCGATTTCAAATTGATACCAACTCAAAAATACAACAATAACCACTATCTGGTAGAAAAAGTACAATAATTATACACATACGTTTTGGTATTATTGACTGATGAAAAAAATTACTTTAGGCTACCTCTGTACCGATCCACACGCTCTGCCACTGAACAAATAGAGACTTTAAAATGAGCAAAGTTCGGGCATCATACGACCACGCTATGACACTAGAACTATTCTCGTAGGCCACCATCTGTCATTATCTAAAACCAATACAGTAGGCCTATAGGTCTATATTGATCATTTTTCTGGAATTCAGTATAATTTATGCTCCACAATTGGTATGGCTTTTATGCTGCTTTTTCAATTACATTTATAGTCAAGAACAACGACTGTGGTTTTCGTTGTTGTTTATTTACTCATTTTTATTTGGTTTAACGACGCACTCTACTGATGACTACGATCTATTGGCAGGCGCGGACTGGGTCCAAACTCCAAAAGGCCCGGGGTGCTGCTTGTAAAGTAGGCCCGTAAAAGTTAGTGCCAGGCGCACGCAACGCCCGCGCAGCGGCCGCCGGAAGCATCCTCGCTGATCGAAATTTTTCGATTTTTTATGTTTTCTAAGTAGCTTTTCACATATATCTTGACACAAATCAATATTTATATTGTATATAACTATTTGCGATGGATTATTATTTGGGTATGGATATGTTTGGAAAACGTATCCTCTCCATAACTTTTCCGTACTTCCTCACCTTGATGTTTGCCGTGTACCTGACCAAGATTTCTTTCTCATTCAGAGCTGCCTGCAAGGGCTTGAGCTCAGCCTAACTACATCATCATGTTTGCCGTGTATCCAAAGCTAGATTTATAATGAATTTGCAGTTGGGTTAGGTTAGCTGGCTAACCTCTTCACCTTGATGTTTGCCGTGCATCTGACGTAGATTTCTTTCTCATTCAGAGCTGCCTGCAAGGGCTAGAGCTCAGCCTACTACAACATTATGCTTGCCATGTATCCAAAGCTAGATTTATAATGAATTTGCAGTTGGGTTAGATTAACTGGCTAACCTCTTCACCTTGATGTTTGCCGTGTATCTGACGTAGATTACTTTCTCATTTAGAGCTGCCTGCAAGGGCTTGAGCTTAGCTACTACAACCTTATATTTGCCGAGTATTCAAAGTTGGATTTTTAATGCATTTGCAGTTGGGTTAGGTTAGCTGGCTAACCTCTTCACCTTGATGTTTGCCGTGTATCTGACGTAGATTTCTTTCTCATTTAGAGCTGCCTGCAAGGGCTTGAGCTTAGCTACTACACACAACCTTATGTTTGCCGAGTATTCAAAGTTGGATTTTAAATGCATTTGCAGTTAGGTTAGTTTCGGATTATGGCTATAACTCCTCACCTTGATGTTTGCCGTGTAGCCTACCTGACGTAGATTTCTTTCTCATTTAGAGCATGCCCTCCCCTAATGTTTCTATGATATGCTTCATGTTCAAAGTTTTTTCATGAAAAATATTTTCGTTATTGACGCCATGATCTAAATGATTGGATAACCTCAGAGCCCGTTGCGTGAGGTCTAGGTAAGAAACTTGAGTGAACTTGGTGAAGTGACAATTAGGGAGAAATGAGAAAAAACATTGTGGTCAATAATCAATTGTTGAATAAATTATTTTATGAATTACTATTGAATTATTACTACTATTACTACTATTTACTACTACCGAGAGCCGCCAAAGACAAGGCATGAACCATAATAATTTATTATTAATATTGTCTTATAGTTATAGTAATGTATTCTGTTCGGCAATTCTTTTGCGCAATCAACAAATGAATATTTAAATATTGTCTATATAATTATATCATATGTTCGGAAGGGGCCCGGAACAGTAAAAAAAGCCCACCCCCTGCCAGTCCGCGCCCGTCTATTGGCATCGGTGGATGATATATGAGATGATGGGATGATGAGATGAAAGGTTATTTTATCAGGTGTTTTTGGATGGTGGGAAGGAGTCGGTCGTGGCCTGTTGTCAAGGAACCATCCCGGTATCAGCCTGAACGACAGAGGAAAACCACGAAAAACCCCTGTCAGAATAGTCGACCATGCTGGAATCGAACCCCGGTCTCCTGAATGACGGTTCAGTGTATTAACCACTCGGCCACACGTCTCAGTTTCGTTGTTGTTATTGTTGTTTTTTCTTTTCTTTTTTTTTTGTTCATGACGCTCACCCACACACATGCAAGCTATTGCCACTTCATCCTTCTTCACAGTTTAGTGGGATATTCAATATTATGACTGTGTGTAATTTGATAAATAATCTTCATTCAGGAGTTTTCTCGAGTTTCACTGTATTTTTGGGTCCGTTTCCTTCCTCTTACTACCCTACCCCCCCCCTTCTCCCCTCCCCCTCCCCTTCCCCACCCTCTTACTACCCGTAACCCCCCCTCCCCTCTTACTACCGTAACACCTCCCCCCTTCCCTTCCCTCCCCCCTCTTACTACCCGTGACACCCCCCTCCCCCTCTTACTACCCGTAATACCCCCACCCCTCCCCCCTCCCGTACTACCTGTAACACCCCCCCCCCTTCCCCCTTCCCCCCTCTTACTACCCGTAACATAACGTGCTTTTCTATTAGATTCTTGATCAAACGCAACCTAGACGATTTGCTGAAATACTAATTAGTTTGGGTTATATTTTTTTATTGATCTATAGCAGGGGTGCCCAACTTAATTTAGAAGTGGGCCACATGACATAATTATTATACGTTTGCGGGCCACGTCAACACAAATGTATAACGATATATTTTTAAGCGATATCAAATTTTATGAAAAATTTATTGATATAGGACTACTTGAACTTGGTATGAATCAACACCATGTCGGTAAGGTTCATTTCTATATTTATGAGTCTCATGTTTTCAGACAATGCTATGCCCTGGGAGGTGTGGGCCAGATAAAATGGCTTGGTGGGCCGCATGCGGCCCGCGGGCCGTATGTTGAGCACCCCTGATCTACAGGATTGTTCTTTAGAAAAAGGAGAATATATGGCAAGTCTAATTACAATAAAGATATAAATAAAATGAGTAAGCTTAGACGAAAGTTCAAAATCATCTTCTTCTATATTTTTGAAGTGTAGACCCGGCCTATTGTCTGAATGAGGGACGTACAGGTCATAACAATACATCAAATATATAAACATGCAATGCTGTTATATTAGGTGCAACTTGGTCACTCTACATTGGGTGGATTGCAGAGACGGAGTTTAAACCCCGGGCTACCTTGGAGACACGGCCGTCTGAGGTATAGGCCGGGGTTTAAACTCCGTAGGCCTATCTGCAATCCACCCTTGGAAATCTTTCAGTTGTTGTTTGAACTTTGTACACCTTCACCCTCTTTTGTATTTTTAATTTTTCAGATCAATCATTATATATATAATATATCGTTTCCTATAGTGCCTGTATTAAAGTTGAATGTTTGATATTATGATATAAATGAACGAAAATGTATTTCCTTCAATATTTTCACATTATATTAAGATATTGAATATCAATACTTTGACAACAATATTTTAAGAAATATTCAATATTCTCATGCAAACATTCATTTGTATTTTTTGCTTCGTATAAGTTTCCGCAAATGACAGAAATGACAGTCTTGACAACCTTGGGTGAAATGACAGAAATGACAGTCTTGACAACCTTGGGTGAAATGACAGTCTTGACAACGTTGGGTGAAATTAAAGTCTTGACAACCTTGGGTGAAATGACATAGTCTTGACAACCTTGGGTGAAATGACATAGTCTTGACAACCTTGGGTGAAATGACATAGTCTTGACAACCTTGGGTGAAATGACATAGTCTTGACAACCTTGGGTGAAATGACAGTCTTGACAACCTTGGGTGAAATGCCGCCCCGAAACTTGCCACCTCAGGCAGTTTTCCTGTTTTCCTAGACATTGAGTCTGTACGTCGTAGACTCAATGGCCCTGGGTTTAAAAGCATCTTGCATTTGACAGTTTATGGAAATTCAAGATACTTGGAAAATGGAAACGCATCTGAATATAGGCTAGTATCTGAGATGAGATACCAAAGGGGACACTGAATAGCGTATACTGGAATAAGGTCGACTCGGTCGTGTGACATGGGCTTTGGGGTACTCATGAATGGATGGTTGTAAATGTGGTTAGGGTTCAGGTCAGGTCTGACACCCAAACCCATGTTACACAACCGAGTCGACTTTACTCCGGTATACGTTCTTCAGGCGCCCCCCTCCCCCCCCCCCCCGGAATAGCTTACTTTCATCTCGCTTATGAACTATTTCGAAATCAATTATCGATATGAGAAAAAATACTTATTATTTTTCACTCAATTTTCCAGGCATTTTATTGATAAATGTCAGGGCTTGACAATAGACTCAACATATTCTCATTGTGGTGAAAGTTGAAGAGTGAAATCGAACCAGGGTTTAGATTATAGGCCCCAGCAGTGGCGTGCAAAGGTTTAAATTGAAGTGCGACTCCCAAGGGATGACATCACTCCCCTTTTTGTATAACATATAAACGTACTTAACTTCTGCCCCTTCACCCTTGAGAAGCACATTTTGGCTAGAAATTACATTCTTTATGCTGCGTTCTCATGAAAATATCCCCTCTTTCTTAAAAAACGTAATTTTCATGCAAATTTATTTGGAGTAACTTTGATTGTGATTATACTTATATAATTTTTCCAGAATAAATCTCACAAACCACAATCAGGTGGTATTAAAAAAAGGTTTATATCACTGTAATATTCAGTATTCACGCTATTTAGACTCGTAGCCAAGTGCCTTTAAAGGCCTACATCTCAATATTTCGACTTCACTAGAGAAATCTTCTTCACGAGTGATATTCAACGATGAAACTAAAATAGAATCACGACAAAAAAAGAATAGAAAGCATATTATAACATATGGCAGATTGTTACTCAGATATTTAATAATGTTCAATAAAATTACGATGTCATGAAATGACCAAAGAGTATATTGTGAAAATCCAAGTCCGCTTCAATCTGAAACAAGCAAGAAATGTTTGTGACATGACATCCCCCTTCACACTCCGAATCAGCTGATCAAAGCTAATTGATGCGGGAGTGGCTGAAAAAAACAAATTACACGAATAAATAAATCGCAACTTTTTGTGTGGATAAGTAATACGTTTGCTCCTTTCCTTTGATCAGATCATTGAAGGTTGGGTTCAATGTTTTCATATGACGGCCGTCCTTGATCCTTGAATCCTTGATCTAATTATATATATATATATATATATATATATATATATATATATATATATATATATATATATATTCATATATATATATATATATATATATATATATATATATATATATATATATATATATATATATATACATATATATATATATATATATATATATATATATATATATATATATATATATATATATATATATATGTATATATATATATATATATATATATATATATATATATATATATATATATATATATATGAATATATATATATATATATATATATATATATATATATATATATATATATATATATATATATATATATATATATATATATATATATATATATATATATATATATATATATATATATATATATATATATATATATATATATATATATATATATATATATATATATATATTATATATATAATATATATATATATATATATATATATATATATATATATATATATATGTATACACATATACACACTTGGTTATTTTATAATTGGCCAAGTGACGATTAACATCAACGTCGATATCAGAATAATAGATGTATATAGGGGGATGAATAGTTGATCTTCTCTTGTTCACCAACTGTGGCAAGGGGTGGCAGTAGAACTATCCCATTGTGTAGACAATTCTTAAAAAAGGGAGAAAAGAGGAGTGGTGGCAATTCACGAGACGTGCACGGATTGCATTTAAAACTGAACCCAAACAACAGAAGAAGAACAAAACTTAACTTAGTTGAAAAATGGTGAAGAGAAGTTTGTGAACAATCTCTATTGAAAAGAATAAGAGAAAATCATTAAAAATGTTTCACTTCAACAAAGACATTCGGAAATTTGATCATCTCAATACAATTTCACACATTCAATGGGAGCTAAATTGTAATTTCAACTTCTGTGGGGAATACTTTCTTGAAAAGCACGCGGTCGAATTTGTTGTGTGGATTGGGTTTTAACTTGTTATAAGTTAGAGATAACGTTTCCGATCGATTTATACTTGCAAATGAGAATATTGAGCGAAATACCAATGATTTGAGACATCAAAACTCTAATGTGGTATCATTATGGTAGTATGAACATGGCTTTTTTCATTTCAGAACGCTTTCAGTAGGCCTATAATATGCATTATACCTGTTCAACTCATATTTCATAACTTGACTACGAATTATGCAACAAATGTGTTCCTGTGACTGAAATGTATAAGATAGCAAGGAGCGAATGGTTTTATTTTCATTTTATCTCAATTAAAATCTATGCTGATAGCATTGTCACCAGAAAAAATATAAAGCAGTAAATGTAATAATAAACGTTTAATAGTAATTAAAAAAAAGCGGACTCATGGTGAAATTAAAATGATATGAAATGTTACTACAGTAGTAGGCCTATGTGTTTGCTCAGTTACGTACTACAAGATACCTCGTTGGCTGCAGACTAACAATAAGTACAGTATAATATCTTCTAAATAGCAAGTGAGCAGAGAATAAGGAGGCAGCTAATGAGAAAATTGAAGTGAAGCGAAAGAGAAGAGATGGAGATAGCAAGAGGGTGATGGACTCATAAAAGAAGGCTGGGGGGAAAGCAAAAGGTAGGGTGAAAGAGGCGCTAACGGGTTGTGAGGAAGCTTGTTGAAATTTCACTGCTTCACATTAATTAAATTACATTTTTTGCTCATCAAAGAAATGTAATTAAGAAGTTG
>OZ023327.1:24463271-24465771 GCA_964007535.1 Brachyptera risi
TATCAAAAGAACAAAATTGACTTGTAAGCCACTGCTTCCACTACTCTATGGTCCGTCCATGGTTTCTTGATTGGTGGATCTCCAGATTTTGGTTGTCTATTATTGCATCTGATTTTTACTTCCCAAATTATAAGGTGACATACTGACTGTTTGATTTTGATTTTGACTATGATTATGTGCTGTTGTGCTATTGTTCTGTGGTTTCAATCGAGCAAACTTTCTCAATTCTTCTGTTGCTAGCGACCAGCTGTCTGGAATTTTGTATCCATCTTCTCCATTGAAATTATGAGGGTGTTTGATAATCTCCATTGATTCATATATCGCTCTTGGCCATCGTTTATTCGATTTCACTAAAATTGTAGTATCGTCGTATAGTATTCGGTGATCTTCATTCTTGTCACTGCTGAGAGCGTGTTTAGCCATCTCCTGATAATAAGCTGTTCCTCCTCCTTTCTTGGTATTGGTGTTGTTTAATTCTATCTTTTATGGTTTTTTTGGTTTGCCCGATGTAGACCAAACCACAGGAACAAGGGATGTTATATACGCCACAATTTTCAAGATTGATAGTGTCCTTAACTGTTCTCACCAGTGACTGTACCTTTTTATGAGGGCAAAATACTGTATTAATGTCACAATTATAACAGATCAGATAGGTCGACTTCTGAAAAAACACGACATTAATACAGTATTTTGCCCTCATAAAAAGGTACAGTCACTGGTGAGAACAGTTAAGGACACCATCAATCTTGAAAATTGTGGCGTATATAACGTTTCTTACACCATCCCCCCAAAGAGAAAACGTTGCTTACACCATCCCCCCAAAGAGAAAACGTTGCTTACACCATCCCCCCAAAGAGAAAACGTTGCTTACACCATCCCCCCAAAGAGAAAACGTTGCCTACACCATCCCCCCAAAGAGGAAAACGTTGCTTACGCCATCCTCCCAAAGAGAAAACGTTGCTTACACCATCCCCCAAAGAGAAAACGTTGCTTACACCATCCCCCCAAAGAGAAAACGTTGCTTACACCATCCCCCCAAAGAGAAAACGTTGCTCACACCATCCCCCCAAAGAGAAAAGGTTGCATACACCATCCCCCATTCCAGTTATTATAGTTTTTCTCCAATGTAGTATCTTGATTATTAATTAATAGTTTATTAACACAGTTATTTTAAAATCTAGCGTTTTACTTGCGTAATTTGCGTGTATTTACATGTTATACTTCACAGTCCAGTTTACCAGTGTCGCGGTAGGCCTACTTTTGAGCGAAAACATGCAGATTTCCCGGTAATTCACCGGTGAGGCGGTCACTCATCGTTATGTTATATACAAAATATTGTTTCCTCCTCGCTTCATTATACGTGAAACTTATTTTAACAATTGATTTAATTTATAAAATATTTAAATACATATAGTAAAACAGTGTACGACTACCTAGAGACTCCCAAAACTTGGGAAACAGGATAAAAAAACATGATTTCACATTTTCCCTGCGGGGCTTTGTGGGGGGGGCCCTCTCCCCCACACCCCCCGCCCCATTTATCCTTTCAGAGCTACCTTTTGCGACTCGAGTTACCATCCCCCCATAAGAAATTTCCCAATTCGACCACTGGCGTGTTCTTGCTTGAGGAAATGTATCGTCGGTTCATGTCAATAAAATACCTTCACTTCAAACAACATGATCAAGTTCATCGCCCCATTGGATTTCAAATTTAATTTAAATTATAATGTTGATGTACTTTATCAAAATACCAAACCACTATCTGTTTATAGACTCCTCCTTTATGAATTCATACCGAAATTCTATCACTCGGATCAATTTCGTTGGAAGGCCCATATTGAATACTGTACCAACAAATTAAGAAACCTTTTGTTCATTTTTTATCGACTCCGCAACATTTTAGATGAATCATTATTAATAGAAGTGAAAAAAAAAAAAAAAAAAAAATCATTAATTATAATAACCTACTGGTGGTCAACCAGGAAGCCATTGAAATCATATATATATATATATATATATATATATATATATATATATATATATATATATATATATACATATATATATATATATATATATATATATATATATATATATATATATACATATATATATATATCTATATTTATATATATATATATATATATTCATATATATATATATATATATATATATATATATATATATATATATATATATATATATATATTATTATTACATAGTTTTGAATCCTTGATTTCTCCAGGGTATTCTGTTTCGTGTACTAACGTGAGTACTAGGTTCAAGATGTAAAATACGTTCATTTTCTCTCTCGACGTGGGACAGAAGTCTTGTTGCTGTCTTTTCCAAAAGTTCATGAAATCATTGACATTATGAAACTAAAAGAAAGAAGAATATCTTTACAAAACAAAACTGAAAAGTAGATGACGTTAGAGAGTCAGAGGATATAGAAATGCAAGGATATGATAAAATCAAATTGGCATAGTTAGTTTCACTAGAA
>OZ023327.1:24468271-24491823 GCA_964007535.1 Brachyptera risi
CCGTTTCTGTGATATATACGGACACCACCAGCATTGGTATTAGGAGTAAACAAAACACACGAATGTTGATATCTTCCACTTTTGAACTGAGACTCTTGGGCATTGTTTATTTCTCTCCATTCAAATCGTTCTTCACTGAGTTGAACAACGCAATTGTAAAAAATTGACAACTATCTTTAAAATGAGATGATCGTGATAGTATTATGGAACCGAGGGTTATTTGACGAGATGACGATAGAGGGAGGGAAGTATCAATCAATTAATCACCAAACAACATCAATCGATTTCCATTGAAATTATGGACATTTGTAGGAGCCTATTTCACTAATGTACTTAATTTGCATACACAATTCTTATGCGTCTGAGCGTGAACTCTTCTCATCTTTCTCACGTTTTTGTTCATTTATATCAGTTTGAAAATGAAAATGTATTTTTGAATGGTGTAATTGCAGTACTTTCAAATGTATTCTGGTTGATTCCGTCCATGAAAATGTATCCGGATTTGTTCTTAGCATTACATTGTATACAATTGTTATTGTAACATCGCAAACTTGACTGAAAGTAATTGTTTCCCTATTAAGGCAAAGGATGACAGTTTGGAATCGTTTGAAGGGGGCACCACAAGGGCGATCTCACAACCCCAAAATGAGTAGTTGGATATAATAGAGTTCATTCAACACATGGCACAAATTGAAGCGATAAGTTAAAGGACATCACAACCCTAAAACCAGATTCTGACGGATGATGACGACATTTATTTCCCTAATTTGAGCGAAAACTAGAAATCATCATCTCAATTTCAGAAATTGTATTCGATTCATTCGTCCTCCAGGACCCGGCTCTTTTTCTGAGTCGTTTTTTTTTTTCAAATAACATCGAAACTTGATACAAAATCATGGTTTCCGAATTAAGGTCATGGATGAAAGGTAGGATCGTTTGGACGGGGCACCACAAGGGCGATCAAGGGGAAGTGGTGACGTCGACATGACTCGACCCTGTTCATGTTTCTAGATAGAATCGGAAATGCCTACGTCATGACTCATGGTCCCTGGAGGATGGAAGAATTAATCATAATTTCTGATATTTCTGATTGTCATTTTACGGATTTACGTGCGAAGTGGCTATTATTCGGACCGGACGCAGGTTTTAGATTGGTTTTAGTTTAGATCAAATCAGTTCAGGATGTTTGTCTGGTTAGGTGAGATAGTTAAGGTTACTTCAGGCTGCGCGAAACAGCATCCCCGCATGTGGACCAATGGTCCGATGAAGAGAGCCAGACGTGCGCTAGTTTTATTGTTTGGAGTACAGCTAGTATAAAGTATAAAGTACTGGAAGATGGTGTGAACTAGTGAACATGTTGTTTGTTGAGAGACTGGGGTATGTTACTTTATATTGGTTTTCGATGGGACATCTGGTCGTTTGAGAGAGCTGACTGCTACGTGGTGTGGTGTATCAGATTATAAGGAGATACAGATTACAGATTTATATGTTTTATTGCTGATATGGTCTGTCAAGCTGAATCAAATCTGACGCTTTTGTGAGTTTCGGTTACGATTCTATGTATTGTATGGTTACATGTGACGTGAGAATGGCCAAGGTAGGCTAGATTTTGCCAAATAAAATCTTTAATAATAATAATAATAATATGGTTGGCCGAGACATATTGGATTCACTTGTAGCATATAGCGAGTCACCTCCTCGAAGCACTTAACTAAGAAAATTAAAATAACAGCAAGAATTTGAAGGATGAATGTATATTTCTCAATAATAAACCATAAAGTGTCCTAGATATAATCCGCATTGAAACATTTAATAACAGTGGCGGCCGGTGGTGTGAAAAGGCGGGGAGGCCCGGAAATGCGGAAAAGGGTACCCCCGCGGAGAGGCCGCCGTAAGTAACCCTGCGGAGCGGATTTTTTTTGAGTAATTTAGCATTCACGCGCTGCCTTTTTTACCACGGCTACGCGCATTTCAAGCTTCAAACAGTATGAATAATTCATTATGAAATAGCAAAATAAGCGTTCATACAAATTACAATGGATTGAAATGCCACTAAACCCAAATAATAATTCTTATTATTTCGTGCTTTAAACAGCCATTAACAAGAAATGTTCTGGACAAAAAGTGACAAAAAAAAACCATCAACGAAAATACACATTAACGGTTGGTGAATAATGTGTTTATCTGTACGATCAACGAATGCAAATAAAAAAAAAAAACATTTTTATTTTCAAGAGTTCTTCCAATTGTCTCATCGTGCTGCTTATTGTGTTATATTCTCTGTATCACGTTTGATATGATGTATTCATAATTTCCGCATACGTGATTTACGCTCTGTAATTATGATTTTCAAAAAAATATTCCGCTAAAATATTATTAATACTATCATTACAATTGCAATTTCAGATAATTTCTGTCTGTATTTTATCTTAGTGAATATAGACTCAAATTATTTATTTTTGCGAGTGCATATTATTTGATGAAATATGTGGAACTTTATTTGTTGCTTTTAATTGCTGTGCATTGTTGGGGTACGTAGCACGTGCATAACTTGAAAATCAGTTCTGTATATTCTCGTCACACTCCCTGCAGAACGTAGAATCAAACGTAGAATAAATAGTCAGTCTACTTCGGAAATCTCCGCTGCAGTTTATAATATGTTGCGAACCAAGCCGAGAGGCCGGCCTCCAACGTTCTTTTTTCAGCATATTTCAAACTCTGGTACGCGGGGTAAGGATTGCTGGATTGAAGAGCATCGCCGTACGTCACTCGTTGGCTATGTCGATCTCGGAGACACGGCCTCCCAAGCTAAGCGGGTCCCGTAACTAACCTACGTAAGGGGTGCGCAATTATAGCAATAGTTTATGCCCTTCGGGCAGAGGGCTTATCCCGAGTGTGACATCGGAAGTCGAGGCAGCTTGACACTCTCAGTGCCTGGCGTCTGGCCTAAGGGTGCAAGTCACGTGACTGGTCAACCAAGCACACGTGACGATAGCGACACAACGTCTTGACCTACTATAAATGTGAACCAACGAACGAAGAGGGATTGTTGTACAGAATGGGAAGTGACACCGGAAGTCGGGGCAGCTTGACACTCTCAGCGCCTGGCGTCTGGCCTAAGGGTGCAAGTCACGTGACTGGTCAACCAAGCACACGTGACGATAGCGACACAACGTCTTGACCTACTATAAATGTGAACCAACGAACGAAGAGGGATTGTTGTACAGAATGGGAAGTGACACCGGAAGTCGGGGCAGCTTGACACTCTCAGCGCCTGGCGTCTGGCCTAAGGGTGCAAGTCACGTGACTGGTCAACCAAGCACACGTGACGATAGCGACACAATGTCTTGACCTACTATAAATGTGAACCAACGAACGAAGAGGGATTGTTGTACAGAATGGGAAGTGACACCGGAAGTCGGGGCAGCTTGAGACTCTCAGCGCCTGGCGTCTGGCCTAAGGGTGCAAGTCACGTGACTGGTCAACCAAGCACACGTGACAATAGCGACACAACGTCTTGACGTACTATAAATGTGAATCAATGAACGATGAGGGATTGTTGTACAGAATAGGAAGTGACACCGGAAGTCGGGGCAGCTTGAGACTCTCAGCGCCTGGCGTCTGGCTTAAGGGTGCAAGTCACATGACTGGTCAACCAAGCACACGTGATGATAGCGACACTCAACGTCTTGGCCTATTTCGAACGCAAAGTTAGGTAGATCGGCATTTACAAATATTCGTCAAAATTAGGAGAACATTCAAAGTGAAATTAATGGAACATTCGAGAATTAAAGTCGACAAAATTCACTCTTTTACAGTATGTCTTCTTGGGAAGGTTTTATGGTGTGGTACCGGCACATGCAGCGCAGTGGTTAACGCATTCGCTTCATGTGATCCGGGAGGTAAAGGTGCATATCGAACCTGGTTCGATCCCTGCCAACGTCCATCTTTACAGGGGTGCATCGTGGTTTTACTCTGCCACGATAACCTTTCATCTTATCATCTATCATCTCATATATCATTCACCGACGCCAATAGATCATAGTCACCAGTATAGTGCGTCGTTAAACCCAATGTGAATGAATAGGTTAGTTTTGTTTAGGTTCAGGTCAGGCGTAGTAAGAGGTTTGACAGTGAAGGGAGACAACACAGGAGTCAAAGTCTGAAGAAAACGGCGGCCATCATCGTGACTCGTGTGTGAGGGCTCCGAGGAGGTCGTCTGCATCTCGATGCTTTCCCGAACCAAGCGTGAAGGGAACGGTAAATCGAACATGGGTTCAGGATATTGATGGAATAACGAGCTGAAGTGGGCCTACCTACGCTGAAAGCAGAGAGTGACGCTGTCTCTGTGTTCTTGTATAGACGTGTGGCCATCTCACGTCTTTGCTCGCCGTCGCCGTCAGGTCGACGCCAAGCGCCGTCGAATAGCGGCGAGTATAGCTCAGCTTCACGGCTTCACAACACGAAACTGTCACTTTCACACTTTCATAATCAGGAGCATTTTTACAATGATGAAATGAATAATAATGATAACCAGTATTGATTTTATTGATCATCATACCAACTGCAGTATACTTTATAAAATCATGTTTTATTCAATACAAACGCAACACAAATAATGTTTAGTTTCACACTGAAGCCTGTCGTACAGGTTCTAGAGAGATTCAAATAAACCGTATGTACATGTCTAAAATTGCAAAATAAAGGAAACATAACAAAACAATATTATTATTTTTATGATGATTATCATTATTACCATTGATGTTATTATTACTATTATCATTATCGTTCGCCAAAACTTGGAGCCCACACAAACATATACTCGGACTAAATTGGGAAGATAATGGCTGCAATCGACTGTAACACGTACCTCTCAAGATCGTCTGCAGACTGCAGTAGCCGTCCCCTGTGAAACCAAGAAGTGATCCCATTGGAATGACAGGAAGTGTAGGGACTTCAAGGAAACCTGTGACGCGCCCACCTGTACACGGTAAACCACATTACTCTGATCGTGTAGACTCAAGAAGTCATCACAACTGTCTATTCTCTCAGTGGACAGCGATGTGCTGCCTCCCGAGTGGCTCGTACAAGTGTACCAGTCAACAGGGAACCTGTGTCGCGTCTACCTGTAGACGGTAAACCACATTACTCTGAACATGTAGACTCAAGAAGTCATCACAACTGTCTATTCTCTCAGTGGACAGCGATGTGCTGCCTCCCGAGTGGCTCGTACAAGTGTACCAGTCAACAGGGAACCTGTGTCGCGTCTACCTGTAGACGGTAAACCACATTACTCTGAACGTGTAGACTCAAGAAGTCATCACAACTGTCTATTCTCTCAGTGGACAGCGATGTGCTGCCTCCCGAGTGGCTCGGACAAGTGTACCAGTCAACAGGGAACCTGTGTCGCGTCTACCTGTACACGGTAAACCACATTACTCTGAACGTGTAGACTCAAGAAGTCATCACAACTGTCTATTCTCTCAGTGGACAGCGATGTGCTGCCTCCCGAGTGGCTCGGACAAGTGTACCAGTCAACAGGGAACCTGTGTCGCGTCTACCTGTACACGGTAAACCACATTACTCTGAACGTGAAGACTCAAGAAGTCATCACAACTGTCTATTCTCTCAGTGGACAGCGATGTGCTGCCTCCCGAGTGGCTCGGACAAGTGTACCAGTCAACAGGGAACCTGTGTCGCGTCTACCTGTACACGGTAAACCACATTACTCTGAACGTGTAGACTCAAGAAGTCATCACAACTGTCTATTCTCTCAGTGAACAGCGATGTGCTGCCTCCCGAGTGGCTCGGACAAGTGTACCAGTCAACAGGGAACCTGTGTCGCGTCTACCTGTACACGGTAAACCACATTACTCTGAACGTGTAGACTCAAGAAGTCATCACAACTGTCTATTCTCTCAGTGAACAGCGATGTGCTGCCTCCCGAGTGGCTCGGACAAGTGTACCAGTCAACAGGGAACCTGTGTCGCGTCTACCTGTACACGGTAAACCACATTACTCCGAACGTGTAGACTCAAGAAGTCATCACAACTGTCTATTCTCTCAGTGAACAGCGATGTGCTGCCTCCCGAGTGGCTCGGACAAGTGTACAAGTCAACAGGGAACCTGTGTCGCGTCTACCTGTACACGGTAAACCACATTACTCTGAACGTGTAGACTCAAGAAGTCATCACAACTGTCTATCCTCTCAGTGAACAGCGATGTGCTGCCTCCCGAGTGGCTCGGACAAGTGTACCAGTCAACAGGGAACCTGTGTCGCGTCTACCTGTACACGGTAAACCACATTACTCTGAACGTGTAGACTCAAGAAGTCATCACAACTGTCTATCCTTTCAGTGGACAGCGATGTGCTGCCTCCCGAGTGGCTCGGACAAGTGTACAAGTCAACAGGGAACCTGTGTCGCGTCTACCTGTACACGGTAAACCACATTACTCTGAACGTGTAGACTCAAGAAGTCATCACAACTGTCTATCCTTTCAGTGGACAGCGATGTGCTGCCTCCCGAGTGGCTCGGACAAGTGTACAAGTCAACAGGGAACCTGTGTCGCGTCTACCTGTACACGGTAAACCACATTACTCTGAACGTGTAGACTCAAGAAGTCATCACAACTGTCTATTCTCTCAGTGAACAGCGATGTGCTGCCTCCCGAGTGGCTCGGACAAGTGTACAAGTCAACAGGGAACCTGTGTCGCGTCTACCTGTACACGGTAAACCACATTACTCTGAACGTGTCGACTCAAGAAGTCATCACAACTGTCTATTCTCTCAGTGAACAGCGATGTGCTGCCTCCCGAGTGGCTCGGACAAGTGTACAAGTCAACAGGGAACCTGTGTCGCGTCTACCTGTACACGGTAAACCACATTACTCTGAACGTGTAGACTCAAGAAGTCATCACAACTGTCTATTCTCTCAGTGAACAGCGATGTGCTGCCTCCCGAGTGGCTCGGACAAGTGTACCAGTCAACAGGGAACCTGTGTCGCGTCTATACCTGTACACGGTAAACCACATTACTCTGAACGTGTAGACTCAAGAAGTCATCACAACTGTCTATTCTCTCAGTGGACAGCGATGTGCTGCCTCCCGAGTGGCTCGGACAAGTGTACCAGTCAACAGGGAACCTGTGTCGCGTCTACCTGTACACGGTAAACCACATTACTCTGAACGTGTAGACTCAAGAAGTCATCACAACTGTCTATCCTCTCAGTGGACAGCGATGTGCTGCCTCCCGAGTGGCTCGGACAAGTGTACCAGTCAACAGGGAACCTGTGTCGCGTCTACCTGTACACGGTAAACCACATTACTCTGAACGTGTAGACTCAAGAAGTCATCACAACTGTCTATTCTCTCAGTGGACAGCGATGTGCTGCCTCCCGAGTGGCTCGGACAAGTGTACCAGTCAACAGGGAACCTGTGTCGCGTCTACCTGTACACGGTAAACCACATTACTCTGAACGTGTAGACTCAAGAAGTCATCACAACTGTCTATTCTCTCAGTGAACAGCGATGTGCTGCCTCCCGAGTGGCTCGGACAAGTGTACAGGTCAACAGGGAACCGCACAATATGAAAATGTCGAAATGTGCTCATTCATTTCCTCTAGGTCAATCTCAGAGGTCAATAAACGTCATTTTGTAAGGAATCATTCCATATCTTTTTTCTTTCGATGTTCCTTAACGATCCATCCAACAGCTGGGTCATACGAGGGTACGAATGAGCGAGTGATAATGAAACGATGAGGTGATGATAGCTGAAAGGACGTTTACAAAAACCCATGCCTTATGCGAGACTCGAACCCACGCCCGACCTGAACTCAGTTCCAATAGCGCAGTGCGATGGTTGACTGAGCCACGGGGCGGCTTTATACCATATCATACGGTCTTCGCTCAGAATGTAGGCCTGTAGTTTCTGTTATTTGTAATTATTTTGTGTTTTTGTTATTTGTCATTTGTTATTTGTTATACGGGATACCGTTAGGCGAGGGCACTACCCTTCCGGTCAATGCGCACACCCCCACATTTGAAAAGTATACTTTTGATTAAGTTTCTGAAATGGGCTCGTTTTCTCTTGAAATATGCTGTCGAAAAATCGTTTTGTGCTGCTATCGTTTTTTTATTATTTCAATTTCAATGTGAACAAATAAGGGGGGGGGGGGAGGGGGGGCATAGTAATGCCAGCCTCCAAATTTGGAAAATATATATATATATATGTATATATATATATATATATATATATATATATATATATATATAAATATATATATATACATATATATATTTATATGTATATGTATATATGTATATATATATATATATATATATATATATATATATATATATATATATATATATATATTATATATATATATATATATATATATATATATATATATATATATATATATATATATATATATATATATATATATACATATATATATATATCATGGTGTTTTTGAAATGTGATCGTTTTGTGCTGAAGTGTGCTCCAAAGAAATCATTTTCATGATAGCATTTCATAGTTATTCAACATTTGATGAGGGGGAAGTGGGGGAGGGGGGTTGCAAGAGAATATTGTTGATGTTTTTGAAATGTCCTCGTTTTGTGCTGAAGTGTGCTCTAAAGAAATCGTTTTTATGATAGCGTTTCATAGTTGTTCTACATTTGATGAGGGGGAAGTGGGGGGGGGGGGGGGTGCAAGTAAATGCCAGCCCCCCCACATTTGAAATGCATATTGTTGATGTTGTTTTTGAAAAGTGCTCGTTTTGTGCTCATTGATTATTCCACATTTATTGGAGGGGGGGGGGGGGGGGAGTTGTACATCATTCTATGTCTTGCCAGGTGATTGCAGGTGATTGCGTTGTAGAGAAGAACCCTCACTCGAGGAACAAGTGTTGTAGCTCGGGCAAGGTCTACAACTGCATGTGCTCGATGTTTGCACTGTTTTTCTGTTGGCTACATACGTCACTATCGATTGTCAGTCTATGGAATGGCAATCTTGGATGCAAGACAGAGTCTTGTCAAGTATCAACATCACATAATATATTGATGCCAAACTATTAATGACAAGTCATATACTAAGATACTTCTAATCTATATATACTTCTATGTATATTCTATTCTATAGATACTAATAAACTTCTTCTCGAGTTGGTTTCTATGTGTATGTTTGCATTGCTTGATTATCTACACTTGGAAAATCAAGGCCAGTGAAATAGGTTCGAATCATTATTTGTTATAGTTTCGTCAACATAAATATTAACGTTTGCTAGTAATGCCCGCACGCAAGATTCAGTTCTTACGCGGGTTTCTTTTCGATCTCCTCTTTTAATTTTGCAATGTAAATCCACATGTATATATTTAGTTCACTTTATTACTGTTTGTATAAAAAGATTATAGATCGAAAATTGAAATTGATGTCCTGTAGAGTATCTGGGATTTCAATTATAATTACTCTCGCATACACAGTATTATACAAGTTTGTGTTTTATTTAATTTATATTTTTATCGCTTGACAAATTTCATTCTTTACCCGTAACAAGACATCTTTGTGTATACATCAGAATAAGTGTTTGTATTATTTATGTATCAATGTGGAAGAACAAATATCTCTCCATCTATCAGACTTGGAAGTCCAACTCTTTTTTTACACGTGACATTGTACGTTATTGTGTGTATTGTATTTATACGTGACGTTGTATTTCCACTTGATCCATTCTTCTGATGTAACCTTGTGACATACCACCTCGACGTCTATCTTGATGTAGTACCTCCAGCTAGACTTCAGACACATATCCTTACTTCTCTCTATTCTCATCGTCTTCATACACCTACTAAGGCATATTGAAATTGGTCAAAAATACATTTAACAGTTAAAATGAAAATTAATGATGAAATATAATTACAAATGGATATCAAGCATTTGACACCCCCCACACATATATACATATATATATATATATATATATATATATATATATATATATATATATATATATATATATATATATATATATATATTTTTTTTTTCATTTATTTATTTCCAAGTTTCAACACGATGTTATAAATACGTTACATATTTTGTATAACATCACCATTATTAGACGAGCTTTAGCGAGGATTCAATTTGACATACTGAAAAAAATTGGTGTTCGTTTTTATGTTTTTTTTGTTGTTGTTTTTTTTATGTTTTTTTGTCGGTTCTCCACAGGTCAAACGGCTACAGCTATCAACTTCAAACTCTTTTTCGTCATGGTTCCTCATCTAACTTAGATCTGTATAGTTTTGTGGCATTATCGGGTGGTAACTTTTTTTTTTATGAATTTTAGAAATTTCAAAAATCCTCATTAGAATAACCCGGAGGAAAATACTTGAAAAATCAAAATTTTTCAAGACCTCTCAAATTTTCGCCGAATATAAAGGAAACTATTAAGCACATTTTGAGAGATTTTTCGCATCAATCGGATGAGAAATAACGAAGAAAACGCATTTATAAAGCATTTTCCCATCAATTTAGGCTATTACGGGAACCAATTAAATCTATAGCAACAAGTGTCACCAATTAATTCAAAACGATTGAAATGAATGAAGAGGAAGGCCGTGACATAACTGATTCTCGTAAGGTTTTTGAACGTTCGGAGTGATCCAAGGTCTGTAGATGTAGATTGGGTTGACAAATTATTTTTCATTCTAGATTTCTATACCCCTAAGCTCGTCTAACAACGCGCATCCCGCGTTTTCCTAGTAATAACACTACTATACAGTTCTAATAATATACTAGTTGAATAGGAAATACAATACTGAGTGCAAGAAAGAAACCTTGTGTTTGCACTCAGGATAATATAAAATAGAGGATATGATTTAGAATTAGAAAAAAGAAAGTATATGTATATATATATATATATATATATATATATATATATATATATATATATATATATATATATATATATATATATATATATATATATATGTCTATGAATGTTTTTCCATGTTTCTTAATTTTTTTCTCACGACCCTAAAACGACTCATTCTGTAATGGGATACATTTTCAAGAGTTTTGCAGTCGTGTATGTAATCAATATAGATAATATGAAATAAATTCAGAAGCCAATACTATGATGAACAGATAAAATCAAAATCTTAAAAATAAAAGATAAAGCGCGGAGTTATTCATGTTAATAGTTGAAATTTGAAGAAAAAATCGTCAATATTTATGCATATGTATTTGTACATGTATAGCATACCATATGTGTGTATGTGTAGGCCTGTACCATATATATGTATAGTATATGTGTATGTATAGCCTTTTGAGATTCTATTCTTCTTCAACTATACATGTTAATCGATATATATATATATATATATATATATATATATATATATATATATATATATATTTATATATATATATATATATATATATATATATATATATATATATATATATATGTATATATATATATATATATATATATATATATATATATATTTAAATATATATATATATATATATATATATATATATATATATATATATATTTATTTATATATATATATATACATGAATGAATGATATACATTTATGTATTCAATACGATTGTATATTAGTTATCAGTATGTTTCAGATTCAATTTATATCATTTCAATTTTCTGGTGAACATAAACATATTTTACATAGTCACTGCCATTCTACACCAATACATTCATTACTATACAAATTACTATACATTTATTGTTCAGTTAAAGAAATGAGCACATTGACTATACGAATACATTTAGAGCCCTGTATAAAACAGCGGTACTCATTATACATACTAATTTGAATAATTCCTTCGCAAGTTGAATACGTTGATGTTTGATTATTTCCATACTATCATAATAATATATTCATAGAATAATTTGACGAACAAAAAGTTTTCGTTATAAAAAGCCACATCTGCGTCTTCAGTATTCCGTATTTATCATGCTTGTTGAATAATTTCTGATTGCTTTTTTGTATTATCTGGTTTTCTTGCAAGTATGGCGTATATTGTTGGCACAGTAACATGCTCAGTTTTAGTGTCGATATACGAGAGATTGTGTTTCACCCTGAAAAGCCCTGTACATACACATTGCTATTGAAAACTGAAGATGTGTTCTATGGGATCACAGAAAATGATTGATACAGAGAATGGATACAGAGCATAGATGGAAGGTAAATAAAAATGTGAGGACAAATAATGAAAGGAAATAACTTGCCGTAGAATAAAGTGTCTACATTTTTCCCAGGCAAACGCGACATATGCGTTGTAAAGCGAGATATCTCTATGAAGTATAATTACAAACTCTACACACTTTAACGCATGTAAAATATACTTCATTTGGTAACTATCGAATCTATAGAAAGCCGTCTCTCGGACATATGGTTCTGCAATTATTGCCAACTATTTGATGAATACAAAGTAATTAATCAATTATTTACTTCAAAACGGCTGATCCGAATTGCATACAAATTTGCAATAATGTATATCATTCATGTGTTTACATTAGGAAAGAATTGGAGTAGTTTTGGAGAGGTTTTATGTCTCAAATTTTTCTACCTAGCCTAATATTATTGGGATTTTAGAAACTTTGAGATAATGTTTCTCAAAACTGTTTCAACCGATTTGATCTTAAATCTATAGCTACAATTCCAAGTTGGATAAGTTTGAGTGTCCACACGAATCGTGAAACCGTGCGACTCGGGCAATGTTGAGCTCCATAAGAGTGGGATGGAAGTCTTCGTTATCTCTCATCTAATCATGCCTGTATCATTTTGTGTCAAGTGCATAATCAATTACATAATAACAGAATAAGGAGAGGATCGTCCAAGAAGCTATTGGATTCAATGCGCCTGTCAGCTTGTTTTTTGATTCACATTCAAACTCATTATATTGTCTCAATATGAATTATTTGACCGAACCATTCACCGCTTTAAGTGATGCACTGCGTGTAGTCTACATGTCACACTCGTCGAACAATCTGAAAAGGCGTAAAGCACTTCAATCGGAATATTAATAATAGATGAATAATAATCAAAAGAAAATGTAAATAACAAAGATACCGTAAGAAAAAATGTATTCATATATTTCCGTCCACTCAAATTCAATAGAAGCTAGCTAGACCATTGATTTATTAGTTTCTAGTACAACTCATAAAGGGCGGTTGCTACTGGCGACAGAATTGTTCCCATGGAGTAGCACTGAAAGTCAGAACAAGAGAACATGTCTCTGTTGTCAGTCATTTAAAACACTATATCTACTACAATATGTCTATCTATTACAACAATAATATTGCTTTATGCCCTAGGGTATATTATTCATATTTTGTATTTTCCGATATTGGAGAAATAGTATGTCATAGTAGTAATATAGAGTAATAGAGTAATAGTATTCATATCAGACTTTCATAGCAAAGGAGTGAAAACTGAGGTAAAGAGAACAATAATATTCAAAACATAAAAATAGCTTTATAATTTTAGAATTGCATGAGACTGTTGAATTATTGTGTTCCAATGGCGTACACTTATTCGGGAACAATTGGAACTTTTGAAAAAAGTTTCCATTTGATCAGGAAGTGACATATCAACACTTGAATAGTTCTAGTAACATGTTGTAATGGCGATCGGAGGTATCATATATTGTGTACAACTCTCAATTAAACAATTCCAAGACTTCAATGCTCGTCGAAATGATGTATTTCCTGAAAACGTTTTTCCTGACATGTCGTGTTATTCATTCTCATAAAAATATCTTTCAAATATTTCCTGTGCATCAGTCGTAATACAACGAAAATCGTAATAAAATTGTCGCCTGTAGTTTTCATTAATTACATCAGACCACAATGCGTCTCATATGATTTACTCTTCAGTAGGCCTACACTAGCGCGCCATCTTACCTCTCATCTATAGTCCTATCTAAAATACATCACATTTATTTGACGACATTTTTATATTACTTTTTGATTTATTCAATGGCACAGGAAACATAACCCACACGTTTTGAATCTTGTAAATTAAAAAAAATGAAAGGCAAATCTCAAAATGAGTACAGATATTTGAAAATGTAGGCCTATATCTCTACACGGCATTCTTCAAAGAGAATATTCAAACACTGTTACAGATTTATAAAAATTAATAGCTATGACCTATTAGGTTACTCAACAGCGAATAATTCGGGATTAATTCCCAATATTTTTAATAATGTATTCCGTCTTTCTTTTCCTAATTTGACCTTAACTTGATCAAAGCACGTGGTTACTTGAATGGAAATACGACCGACAATATTTTACAGAGAAAAAACAGCTAGTTCAACTTCGTGCCATTTTGTTAAATCAAAAAACTACAAAATGATCTTTCGGAATATTTTAAATGTCGAAGTACGCTATAGCTGTATAGGCCGCTACTCACATATTCTATCGCAGACGAAAGATATAGGCCTACTATATCTAGATCGTACTTTATCTACCAATATATCGGTGGTAGACCTATTTCTGTCAATGATTATATCACTTTCTTTCTTTAATTAAACGTTTATGATTTTGTTCAAATCGTTGCGCATCACCGTATTTCTCTCTCGCACCAAGAAAACTGTTCATGCTTTGTAAGATGAGCGAGATATTTATATAAACACCTTGATTTTCCCAGTACTATAAGCCCTCTATATTCACTAATTAATTCATTCCGTCCTTATAGCTCATAGCCTTGCACCATATAGATTTTCACTGACAAACTTTATTACATTAGTCATTTTTCCAATGTAAAGATTTATTTCCTCTTAAACAAAAACCAATCCAAGTTTCTGTATGCCTATAAGCTTGTTAGACATATGTATTAAAACAGTATCAACATTCTGTGAAATGTTCAAGTCATGCGGATGGGAGATTCTCCCCTGTGCGAATTATTCTTAGGAGGATTATTCAAAAGTTTCCGACTTTTTCACAAAATAGCCGTCGAATTGATTTTTTAAATACAATCCCAACCTTTGTTGGTATGACAACAATCTGCAGAAGAAGTTTCAAGTTGATCAGTTACTGTTCTTGACCTTTGTGCTGCGTACAAAATTACAAACGAAAAAAACAACATAATAACGAAGCCCGATCTTTTTCCGTATGTGACACGCTATATCCGCTCTCTACCATCTAACCAGTGGCGTGCGATCAGAGAAGCCACGTCCTATTTCCATGGTGTGAGTATTTGTGCCAAGCCTGTTGGGAAGCAATAGTGTGTTCCTTATTCAAGAATTCGTCAAAGAGAAGATGCCAATGAAAGATGTTATGAAACAAAATAACAAAATCTCTCATCCATAGAAGAATAAACGAATGCAACTTGACTACAACCAATCTCGCAACATTTAGTATTCATTTGACTGAGATAACAAGTCGTTCACTCGAACTATTTCAGAAATTACTTATTTACTGATGTGTATGATGGAACTGTACATCGAGCGTGCTGAGGGATTACTGGATCTCCGTCGTCTCCTGAGACTCTTCTCAACAAATCAAATAATTAGATGTATTGAATTCCTATCTCATTGAAACTTGTAGCTTGGTATTTATATATTTGGAAACAATTAATAAAATTCTTCTCGTCGAAAGTCTTCCTACATATAACTAACTCTATTTTATAATATCAGGGCAACCTGAACCCCCCTCCTCCACCCCCACCAGAACACTGTCTCAATTAACTCTATTGTATAATATCAGTGCAATCTGACCCCTTCCTCCTCCACCCCCACCAGAACACTGTCTCAACTAACATGGAGACTGTTAATCAATAAAAAAATCAATTATATTGATTAATTAATTCTTGCATGCATTTTTGAACAATTACTTCTTGAAATTAGGATAGATATATATGAAATGTTTTCACTCATTGTTATAGATTCTACTTGAGAAATGTATTTGTATTTTGATTGGATGTTTTTTACATATAAGCATTGTCGACCTGGCAATCGTCGGATGGCTGGTTGGAAAGCTTTTGCGCCCCAAAACTCCAGTCAATCCGACCAAAAAGGGGCGTCATCTTGGATGAATTGTGACATTTTTTCTGTGTTCATACTCATTGCCTTGTTATTGTTCACTGAAATGAAAAAAAGATTGCTCAAATCGGAGCCGCCATTTTTTTCATCGAATTGATATGAATATTCAGTTTAATTTTTATTGGCCCTTGTTGATGATTTTCATTGCCACATTTTATTATAGTCCTGAGAAATACGCAACATAAAGAAAATCAATCGGATGACAATGATAGTTGTTGAAGCTCATCAACTATCCGCTGAATCTATTATTCTCAAACTTGTTGAGTGTTTTCAACTTGAAAAGGAATGCATAACTACAATATTTTCATCAGATTCGAAGGGGCCTATTTACTTCCTCCGGAACCATCGATCAAATTGCATAGTATGCCTATAAACTTCAGTTGACCCACCCCCCTCCTTCACTTGTATTCCTCCTTTACTTTTTAGGCCTATTCACTTCACTATTCGATCTTTCGAATAGTGTTCTATTTTGTCTCAATTTAATATTACATTCATCTATTTATATTATTATTACTCAATAATTCTGTGTCCTCGTATAAACAAAATGAGCATCATTCATTAAATTAGAATTTACAAAAATGATTTAAAACAAAAGGGCGACACCAATTAGAGCAAACTTCATAATTCATTGTTACATATTATGCGCAATCATGTGCAATTGTAAGAGTTTTAAAAATAAATATATAAATAAATTAATTCAGATTTCAAATTTAAAAAAAATTAATTTTTAGTTTCAAATTAAATTCACATTTTCATGTTTCAAATCTTACTTACTGTCAATAATTGATTCAATTTTGAATACATTCAAATTGATTACAAATCCATAGCAATTATTAACCAAACGGCCCAATTTGTTGTGGGTGACATATCGCTCATGATTCTAAAGTGGAGCATGAGGATGAAAGCATCCAGAACGGCAAAGAAACATCCAACTAGTTCATAATGGAAAATTGATTGAAAACAAAATGGCTGGTTGGATGGACACACGTTTCTGCTCATGCTACTATTACCAGAGCACTCAATAAACATCGGCATTGATTCCTGCTACAACTTGTTCCTCATTGAAAACAGAGTAATAGGTAATAATAGAGATATGCCCCTTTAAATTAAATTGGAATTTAAAAAAAATCAAAACAATTTAAATGAAAATGGTTGAATCAATTCGAGCAAACTTTATGCATAGTTGTTGCGTATAATTACTTGCATCAGTTACTATTATATTTGAATGCATATCTTTCAAGCTTGGCTCACTGGAACTAATTCAATGATCACATTATGAATCAATTCAAATTTAATTACAAACTCACAGCAATTCTCATGCAACTGATTACATTTTTCATGATGTTTCGTGCATTTTTATCATGAGTTGAGAATAAATTATGGTAATGAAAACTATCAACATCAGCCAATGAAAATTGCACTAGTTTGTCATAAAGATGCGATTAAAAACAGAATCCGGCGTTTCCGATTCTTTGATCCTTTGATATGTACATGAACACAAATCTGTTACAATTTGTTTGAGGCTAAACTTGGATTGCAAGTCCTCACGATTCAGGTTCCACTGTCGTCCCGAGCACCGCGCTAGCCATGAGACCCACGATCGACACATGCATGCATTTCATAGATTTGATGACCCTATTCTCTTGTGACTCAATAACTCGTATGATTGACAGCTTGACGGTTGGGTGAGAAGGGGGGAGGAGGGGGGGGGGGGAGGTGGAGGGAGGAGAGATAGCATTTCCATTATGGAGCGTTGTCGATTAGAATCATGTGATGTCTCTTTTCATAGAATAAAATTACGAATTTATGAAGTCAATTCGATGGAAAGAATTTCATTCTTATTGGTTTCGGAATGATGCCTCAGGTATATATTAGTACGGTTGCGGACACAGTGGTCGATCAAGCTGCATTCGAATGAGACTTGAAGAACATATACTGACACATTGTACGCACTGCATCACGTACATACATCACTCTACTTATAGTCTATGAAATGTTAGCTGTAAATGTGCTTACATTTTATTCATATTCAAATTTCGTATTAAACCATTGCATGTGGCCGCAAGTATTCTACATACATGCAGAATTATCAATTAATTCTATATCAACTTCATTCAATAATGCACCAACATAATGGATTGGCTTCGTGAAATTGCCTGTAATAAATATTCTTAAATTGTTAATCAAATAAAAAAAAATCATATCTCATCTAGCTAGTCGTTATACATATATATCATTTTCCCTTGGTGAAAAAAAGGGTTCAATATATATATATTAATATAATATATATATATATATATAATATATATTAATATAATATATATATATATATATATATATATATATATATATATATATATATATATATATAATATATATAATATAATATATATATTGAACCCTTTTTTTACCAATGGAAAATGTCTGTGTATTGATCACTCATTTGGAATGCTGGAAGTGCATTCAGATACTTCGACCTATTTTTATTATGTCTTTCTGTTACATTGTTCAATATTACCAGGAAAATGTTGCACATGTAAGCGTTGAATGATGAGTTTGAAAAAAATAGAGCCAGAGATTATTTTCACCAGGTGGTCAAATTAGAACTTGAGACAATTTTCACCAGACCTATTCACTTTGTCAATCTACACGTAGGCCTTCATGTAACCTTTTCTCTATATTGGTTGACCTGGGCCCAGATTCACAAATAGTTATATCTTTAGGACGTCTTAAGTTGAAACTAATATTGGTCCTAACTCAAAACTCAGTGAAATGGTCCCAAGTTAAGACATCCTAAAGATAGGACTCTTTGTGAACCCGGACCCTTTCCCATAGACCGTGCCCTGAAGCCATTATATATACATATATATATATATATATATATATATATATATATTTTGAATGAAGTTCTTCTGGGGTGTAGGACTGGTTTAGGCGATATACTAATGAAATCTTCAGCAGTGAAATCAATAATTGCGATGTTGGAATTCTCAGGCCTGAAACTCGGTTTGAAAGACAATAATACTTATTACTCACAAATAGATCGTAGAATTTATTTATTGATAATAACCGTTCATGAGCAATCTCATAATAAACCATTGAGATAATGACAGAACTAAAAATGTATTGCAGTACACAATAAGAATTGATTTAGAAAGATATTTCATTTTTTCTGTTCCAAACGGCTGGTTCGATTTATGTAAAAAAAACTTGCATCATTGATATGTTCAAACTTCATTCAGTAGAAATTATCTTCTTCTTCCTTAATTTATATTCTATTTCTTTAAAACATTTGACAAAATTGATCAAGAACAGATTTCCTTAAAGTTGTGAAACTGATTTGTCCCAAAGCATTCAAATCTAATTCTCCAAGTTGAATATCTTGAGTTTGCCTGTCCTAGTTTCTCGAGGTTCTTACTGATTATTGAAACCGTTCGGTTTGTGGAGCGCATACAAAAGCCACACTTTTGACCGAATGGAAGTGTTCGCCATCGCTCATCCAATACTCCGACTAGCTATAAGCATGAAAGCTGTCAGGTTGCACCTAGGAGGATTTATCTATATTTCATATAGTTAAATCCTCCTAGGGTTGCACAGGCCCACACAAGTGAGCGCTGGAATACCAACAGCTAGGGCTGGTGAAGATGATCGGCATGATACTTTAACCCTCAAACTAGATTAGAACCAATAATCGCCAGATTTATTTCCAGGATTTTGAAGAAAACCAGAGATCATCATCTAATTTCGGAAATTTTAATCAATGTATTTGTCCTCCAGGAATTGGCCCTTTGTCTGAGTCCTGACATAGACAATACTCGATACTGCTTCTGTGTCTGCAGGATCGGTATAATGCCTCACGGTTTCTGGAGGATGGAACATTAATTATAATATCTGGTTCTGAAATGACGGAAATGAATTACCGTCATTATGACTAGAAATGTGGTATCAGAGTTGTGATTGTCAAGTCAATACGTGACACGTGCACAACTACAAGACATTCGAAGGCTTCCATTTCGCCCCGCAGGGAAATTTTCCGAATTTATAGAAATTCAATTAGCTTTTCTAGGTTTGTAATAATTACGTTGGTGAAGAAATATTATTCCATGATAATTGCTGGAGATGATTTAGTGGATGTATAATTACCCTTCCTTGTGAGGTATTGGGTTCGGCATCACCCTGTGCGTACGCCACTGGTTTCTTCATCACCTTTTCTCTTCTATATTTCATATTGGGTTTAACGACGCACCGTAATGATGACCATACGATCTATTGGCGTCGGTGAATGATATGAGATGGTGGGATGGTGAGATGAAAGGTTATCTTATTATGTTGTCTTTGGATAGTGGAAAGGAGTCGACCGTGGCCTATCGTTACCTTGTCAAGGAACCATCTCAGTATTGACCTGAACGACAGAGGACAACCACGAAAAAGGATGGTCGACCATGGCGGGAATCGAACCCCGGTCTCCTGAATGACGGTTCAGTGTGCATAACTCATTCGTAACTTATTGCATGACGTTCACGTTTTCATTAAAGGAATTAATCAAAATGTTGAAAATATTTCTAGACAATTAACTGCATTGTTTACATTGGATTTTCAATCAAGTGCTAAATGATTAACGTTTTCACTTTCGACTGCAAGCTATCCCTACCGATACTCCTGGGGCTGCTCATATTCCTGTTTCATCCCGGTTCTATCCCCGGAAACCAGATTTATGCTCCAAGAATCCGTTCACATGGTTTGCGAACCAAAATAAACAATTAGTGTCAACTTGATGCGAATAATGAGGGTGGAATAAGTTATGTTAAGTTATGACTTGGTTACCAACAGGAACCCACGAATACAAACTTTGCTTGGAAATGAATGAATAAAATATGAGGGTTGCTTACGAGGGGTTTAAAACTTGTACGCTCTACGTTATACGAACTACTGACAAACTGCTCCGCTTATTTTTATTCAAATTGAATAAAGAATCAATTCTATTAAACACTAAGTAAATAACATTCAATATTCAATTAACAACCTAGATATTAGGTTACAGTTTTATTGAATGGCATTGAAGATGTTTAATGTTCATATTTACCGATATCCAGGTTTTGTTTGTTCTTGAAATTAAGTTTGTTTTTATTTTCGTACAAATGTAATCAATCTGTTTTGCTAGACGTGTTTATCTGTTCAAGATTCACTGAGTACTGATTATGAAGGGCACAATAATACTAACATTTATTGCTGCAGGTGAAACAACTTTTTTCATCGAATTTTGATGAAAACGGCATATTTTTATTTGTTTTTTGGAATTATTCATCAATTATTCACTATTGGGAATATCAATACGCTATTTAGTTGTGCTTACAAGTAAATGTCATCATTTACTCTGCGGAATGTGATGGTTGCCAAATACCAAATCCTAAATTAACCGCAACTCTAAATTGAAAATATTCCGCTTTTTCATCAAAATTAAAAATGTCGTGTTGTCAAACCCTCCAAGGTAGGGCTTATATTCTATGCTTTGTACCCTCTCTGGTCACAATCAACTTGTAGTTTGACTTGCTTCATTTATCGATTGTGGCTCTGCTCAACGATGGAGTATTCCTCTAAAAGGTTTTGGTGGTCACTTGCCACTCGTGCTGTCTATTACAGTTGGAGAGCACGCATACAAATATTAGCAATTCATTAGTATATTCATCACAATAATAGAAGAAAAGTGATCAAATGTAAAACAGTACTTTCATGAAGTATTGATGCATAATCAACAACGGTGTACAGTTGCTAAATATGTTCTGATATTTCTCTTGTAAATGATTTGTGCAATTAAGGGTCAGCAAAAATACCATTTTTCACTTTCTTTTCAGATAATTTCTCCATGTGATTCTCTGATTCCCAATCAATACTTATAATGTGCATATTTAGATGAATATATCATGGAAACGCAGCTTATGTCATCACTGTCTGGGGAAGTGTGTGTTAAGCAACACTTGTTAATGGTAAAGCAAACAAAATGTATACCATTGCAGTATGAAATTTATATTTCAGATATTTATATGGCAGTACTTCAGAAACTGAAGTCACAGTTGGGCGTGGGTTCGAGTCCCGAATAAGACAAGGGTTTCTGTCAACGTCCTTTCACTTATCATCCCTTCATAGTTTCATAATCACCTGCTCATTCGTACCCTCGTATAGCCTAGCTGTTGGTGGGGTCGTTGAGCAGACAATAATCATCTTCAGTATATATTGTTAAAATAGAACCGAACTGATTCAGAGTGTACATCATGCTATCGAATTATGCGAGCGTAAGAGTTAGAACGAATTATAATAATTGTAAATATGAAACTATTGAAGCATTTCTAGATGAACGTGGGAGGTGAAGCTGATATCTTTCGTTCATTGTAGTCACATTAGGCCCTGCCTTCTGAATCACTTCATCTCATGGATCATATTCCAAGTTAGAAGTAATTAGCGGAATTTGTTGTTGGATAATGCAACTTATAATTAGCTCCAATTTGCAGATCATTATAAACTCAGCTTATTTATTTATTCATGCGTGTACCAATTTGTCATGTAGTTAGTTCATTCTAGCACTTGATTTCATTACACCCAATGACCAAATACTATCCATTACCATGTTCAACTAATTCGTTCAAATGTACAAATACACTTTACGCATTTTGACTCCATGCAGCTCAGTTCGAAATGTAACTTGCCTGCATGTGGTATAGCGAATAATTTAATGATGTAATTAAATGCTAATAGAAAACATTGCAAGTTTTTGATCAAATAGGTTTTAATCAAGATCATTCAATCATTGCATACGATCTAACTTGTTTCGGGTTTATTCTTTTATTGTTTGATTTTTGCATTTTATTCCATTATATTCCATTATATTCCATTATATTTATATTCCAAACAGATAGAATATAAGATCCAAATTGTACAGAATGCATGTTTTTATTCATTATTTGTATTGGGTCGCACTGTAATGATAATAAGACCTCTTGACGTTGGATGAATGATTAATGAGATGATGGGATGATGAGATGGAGGGTTCTTGGGTAATGGGAATGATAGTGGGAAGGAAGCAGTCGTGGCTCGATTGTAAAACTCATACCGGCATTAGCCTAGACTACAATAGAAAACCACCCAAAACCCCTGTAAAGCATATATTCTTCACCATTGGGTTATTTTCAACATTATTATTATATTTGCTATCATTTTTTTGCTGAATGAAGACGAATTGATTAAATTATATTGAATAAGTTATGATCTGTGAAATGAAGGAAAAATATTCGTGAATGTATTGGCAAAACTACATTTCTATATGGCCAAGTATGAAAAAAAAGATGAAAAAATGTGGATCTATATAGAAAAAAAATCATACACACACACATATAGATATATATATATATATATATATATATATATATATATATATTATATATATATATTTATATATAATATATATATATATATATATATAT
>OZ023327.1:24494523-24552023 GCA_964007535.1 Brachyptera risi
CAGCGTGTGAATGAAATACAGCACCAACAACGACGAGTCAACGGGTCTGACCTGAAGGCAGCGTGTGAATGAAATGTAGCACCAGCAACGACGAGTCAACGGGTCTGACCTGAAGGCAGCGTGTGAATGAAATACAGCACCAACAACGACGAGTCAACGGGTCTGACCTGAAGGCAGCGTGTGAATGAAATACAGCACCAACAACGACGAGTCAACGGGTCTGACCTGAAGGCAGCGTGTGAATGAAATGTAGCATCAACTGACAGTGACAGTCATGCAGAGGCAAGTGCTGTAAAACTCAGTGTGAAGCTTTTTAAACTATCATTTACGAACTACTGAAGAAATGTCATTAGATTAAATTAATAATATTTTATTTTCAATCGTGATGACTAAAACGTTATTCTGATTCTATAAAAACTATCACTGGTTCATAATCACTTCAAGAAATGAAGGAAAACTTGTATATAAGTTTGTGAAAGAAATACCATTGAAATGGTATATGTATGGTATGGAGTGGGCCTAACATGGTTATTGCAATGCGACGCCAGAAGAGGATCCCAAAGGAAGCAAAGATGAAACATGGACTGAAACAGAAAACCATGTATCAGAAATTGTGAAAGAAGACCTATTACTTCCAGCGTCGTAGTCTCGGATATACCAAAGGACAATGACGACGAATCGGCAGATGTGAGAAAAGACCAGTTTTTATAAAAAATGCTGTCTATAAGAGTGAAAAATTGAATGTCAAGAAATCGGTATCGTCTCCAAGGGTCCAGAATGAGCGTCAATGAGGATTCCTCTCCACAAATTAGGGAAACGAGAAAAACTCAAGCTCTAAGAGATGGTCATCGATCCTACGTGAAGCTGACAGATTGTTTGTGGACGGAGAATAGGACACAGTTGAAACATAAGAGACATCAAATCAAACGAAACTAGAAGTGAAGCTGAACCAAATACTTGTGGCCGTGAGATCCAAGAATCAGGCGGCCTACTCAGCGAAATGAACACGGTCTGTCGCACTCGAGGAGTGAAGTAGATCGACCGATATTATTCAGTAAACAATGGAAATCGCATTTTGAGTGACGGGGTAAATAGGCCGGAGTCGAACAAAACTGTAATGAATAATGCATAATGAATCCGAAATCTCAGTTAATCAGAAACAAAATACCTTCATAACAAATGTTCAGTAAAATTTAAGTGAATTTACCAAGGATATTATTTATATATCATAGAACATTGGTTGAAATTCCATTCGCTTATCTCAAGTTCATTTTCATCAATCTTGGTTCTCAAAATGTGTTTTAACTTTTGTCTTTTAGTATTACTTATTTGATATACCGTACTATAATTACTAATTCATCATTAATTCATAAATTATGTCTTACTGTGCCATTCTAAATCACCTAATGTTATTTGAGAGTAATATTGTAAAAAATGTAATGTGTATACCAATTTCGTCGAAAGGAGGTCAAGGAATAAACACACTACTACAACTACTAGTACTAGTACAACTACTAGTGGGCCTACTAGTAGTACTACTAGTACAACTACTAGTACCCGTACTTCTAATAGCCTCTACCTGAATGTAACGTAACTCTGTTAATAGGCGCTGAGGGAATAACATGGTCAAAGTGTTAAGATCACAGAGTTAGCTCACATTTACCCGACAAAATTTCACTCGTCTCTTTCGAATAAAAAAAGTTTCCTGAACTAAACACAGAAGCTTAGGAGATAAAGTTGAAGGGTTGAAAATTCATCCCTGTGGGATTTAAGTAAAAACGAAATGATTTCGTACAATCTTTAGATGTCGTGGGTTGGTAGATGAGGGTTTGGGAGTGTGATGCCTCTGGGACTAAAAAAATGGGGGGGAGGAGGGGTCGTGGGTCACATTATGATTATGAACTACCGAAAACTTTCCCTTACAGGATAATGGAAAGTTTTTTTTTGCTATAAAAATACTTCTGTCATTTTCTGTACATTTTATTATTTTTCTGGTTGATTTCCACCCTAGCACATGCAGGGAAACTTTGCAAACTGCTACGTTAGGAAGTTTCATTGTCAATGAGTTTCTCTCAAGTTTCAGTGTTAGAATTGCACAAACATTTCATGCCGTCCCTCTTCCCTCCCTCTTCCCTTCCTCTTGCCTCCCTCTTCCCGACGAGCGATCCTCCAAGTTTAGGCATCTATGCAAATCTTCATTTTAACTGCTCGTTGTCTTCTTGAACTGCTTGCGGTCAACAATTACGTGGTTCAATAATCTCAAGGCAACTACACAAGCAGCAGCAACAACAACAACAACAACAACAACAACAACAACAACAACAACAACAATAACATAAACAACAACAGCAGCAGCAGCAGCAGCAGCAGCAGCAGCAACAAGCCTCGTCAACAGTCTTTGCTCGACTACTCCGGTATACTTCTGCAAGCCCACGGTTATTGCAAAACAGTCAATCTGACCTTATATTGATCAAAACTAAATCCAATAATCGTAGATGAAACAAGTAAACATGGTTGAACGTATGCCTTGTGTGAATTTTCGCTCAGTGGTTGATGACCTTATCTTATGATAAAGAAGGTCTACAGCCCTAGAGCAGCCCTAGATCTAGACCTAGTCCCATGAGTAAGCTGTCTTACTGACTTGGGAGCGAACTGATTTCCTGAAATCCAAATATTTCATACCTTACAAACACTCATTCAAGTTCAAGAATGACCTAGGCCTAACTTGATAACAATTACCGGCACATGTAGCGCTGTGGTAACACGCTCGCTTGCCAATATGTGAGTCAGTCAATATCGATATTGCGTATAATTATCAATCCACAATCCATCAGCACGATGAGTGAACCATTTCTCCCGGATTCGCTTTCAAAGCCTGATGACAGAGACCCAATAGTCTCATGTTGTCAAAAGCATCATTATGCGTTGTTGTTTTGTTGCATTTTCATTCATTTTGTATTCCAAGTTATAACAAGTAACATGAGATATAGAACACATGTTCCTAGCCCCACGCAGCCACAGGCGTAGCTTGTCTGTCGGGCTATCATAATACGTAATTACAAATAATAACCCAAATCTATGTATCTGGATCGATAACACAGTGTATAGCGAATATCACATTACAATAACAAGCTTAAGCCACAATGCAGACAGAAAATAACAAGGAACAGATAATGAAGAATAATCCATGTTTTCAATTGTTTCTTAATTTCCGAAACATTCAATATGTCATGTAGATATGATCTGGGAGTTTATTAAACAGTTTCGGTATTAATATTTTCTTCTGTGATTCTGCATACGCATTATAGCTTTATGAAGATCTATTTCATATTCTACGTTTCGGTTCAGTTTAATTCAATCACAAATACATATTTTCGTTACTATCAAAAAACCAAGTATCGAATATATTTGAAACTATTTAGACGATCTTTGTGAAAGTTCATCAGGTAGGCTTATCTGTGGTCTGTGGCTTGAGCTCAGTGAATTGAGACATGTCAAACATTGGAATAAATATCTGTTAGTTTTCGAAGCCCATGTGAGTAGAATTCAGGTGCAGAAGTGAGTTGCACAAGGGAAATGAAAGTAAGATAATTGGATAATTAAAGTATTGAAGAGAAACAAATGAAAGACGAGACAGAGTAAACAGAGGCAGTTCAAAGTTGAATTATATTAACACTAATGGTAACCAATAACTAGAGTTGAAAATTCAACCGAACAGTTTGATTTAGAGGCAAGGCTCAATTTCATATTTTATAATTCTAAATTAATCCAAACGGAGGAAAATATAAGGGACTTCAATTTACTAGGCAGGCACTTGAACCGTCTCATACCGTATTGGTTTTGAGACGCTGGAGGATTAAATAATTACTCAAGTGAATAAATCAGTATCAACATCACAGACAGCAATATTTGATGATAAGATATTAAGCAGAATTTTAAAATTTGAAGAACGAATATTTTCCCATCTTGTAGCGTGATGAAAACAATATTGTTGCTGATGATATAATGTTGTATGCACATGTCCGCGGGTGAAGGAAGTGATGTTACCAATGTCAGTCGAATCTTCTGTTCTGTTTAGGGGCGGACTGGGAAGAAAGGGCCCGGGTGGGGATTACAATAGAGGCCCGGTAAGAAAACCATATAAACAACAACACATGTGTGGAAACGTGCACGACTGAGCGATAAATTACAATTTGAAAATAAATTTGCCAGACGTAGATTGTCAAGGTGAATATTGCATTGATCAAAGTAGGCCCACATAATGTTGAAATTGGTAACACAAAATGAATTGTATAATATTTTCTAAGAGCCGGTTGTACCAACTAAATGATTATCAGTAAATTGGGCGAAAATTGTCATCACCTTTGTTTGCTTATGTTATTTTCGTACCTTGAATAATAACTGATTGATTCAGATTTAATCGTTGGTGCAACCGTCTCTACATGACACAAAACTAGAAGTGTGAATTCCAACCTGATTAGGCTGTCTCCCGATAGCTACACAACTGTTTGGAGGCCCCTAACCAAGCCAAGAAGGGTGGGGATTTGAAAAAGATTCCAGTCCGCCTGTGCTTTTGATTGCAATACACAGCTTTTTTCCGGAAGGCATTCTGAATATTAGTTTAGGTTGGGTTGTGTGAATATTGAGAGTTTATTTCATACTATATATTGTAATGTATAACGCTTGTAAGTGCGCGTGAGCAACGGGAAATGGGAGCGGATATGAAGTTTGGTAAGGTTTGTGAGCGCGAAGTGGACCTGTCATTCGAGCCCCACTTGTCAGAGGTTGTATCTAAATACTCTCGAGCGCTCTTCGATTGTACTTCTCAGCAAGCTCCATTTTAGTAACCAATCAATCGGATTAAGTGATAAGAATCATTCGATTAAAGTTAAAAACAAATTAAAAAGGTGTGCACAAGTTTTGTTCTGCATGTTTTGAAACCAAATACCGCGCAGACTCGACTCGCCATTTGTGAAAAATTGTCAACGGACATTTTTCCGGAAAGAACATATCGTTATTAAACTTGTTTGACTCACGTCTCTTGTGGCTACTCCATATTTTGTGTTCATAGATTATATATGCATGTATGTATATATATATATATATATATATATATATATATATATATATATATATATATATATAAATATGTATATATATATATATATATATATATATATATATATATATATATATATATATATATATATATGCATATATATATATATATATATATATATATATATATATATATATATATATATATATATATATATATATATATATTCTGTTTCGAATTCTGTAATAATTGTGCGGTGTAGACAAGGCCGGGGTGAAAGAGACGAAGGTAGTGTCTGAAGATCAAGTACAACTGTCCACGCTTGCGAGTTTCCTAGCCACCAAGCATCTCAACACCGTTGAAACGGCGCTTGTTTTCTTATTTCCGTACTCTTGTTAATTGCCCCCTGGCCGCCATCTTGTTTGTGGCTCAATGAATGTTTTATGACTGGTTTCAGTTTGCGGCATGGAGAAGTTTGTTACTACACACGAGAAGCGTAGATGCTATACATAATGCAATTCAAAATGGGCTGAGAGAGAAAAATCGACAAATAGCTCGTCTAGACGTCTTGGTGAATAGGGAACTGCGAGTATAGGATGTGATGTGAGGTGCACAGAAAGATTCTCTTAGACACCAGATAGGCTGATTCCAGGCCTACAAAGGATAGTGAGAGAGAAACCAGCCAGTTGGTAGAAGAAGAAGATCCGAGATGATTTTGTTTTCAGGACATCACAACCCTGGAAAAAAATTTCAACGGAAAATAACTATATTCATTCTCCCAATTTGAGAGAAAACTAGAAACTATATCATCTCAGTTTCGGAAATTATAATTAATTTATCTGAGGTCCTCCGGGACCCGCCCTATTTTCTGAGTCGTGATTCCAGGATTGGCAATGTCTACTCTTGGTCTCTTGGTCTCTTGGCCTCTAGGTCTCTTGGTCTCTTGGTCTCTTGATCTCTTGGCCTCTTGGTCTCTTGGTCTCTTGGCCTCTTGATCTCTTGGTCTCTTGGCCTCTTGGTCTCTTGGTCTCTTGTCTTGGTCTCTTGGTCTCTTGGTCTCTTGGTCTCTTGGTCTCCAGGTCTCTTGGTCTCTTGACCTCTTGGTCTCTTGGTCTCTTGGACTCTTGATCTCTTGGTCTCTTGGTCCCTGGAGGACAATAATCAATTATGATTTCTGATATTGAGATGATAAATCCTAGTTTTATCTGAAATTAGGGAAATAAATATCGCCATTATTCATCTAGTTGAGTCTAGTTGAGTCTAGTTGAGTCTAGTGCAGGGTAGTAGTAGTAGTAGTAGTAGTGGTATTTTTTTTTTCAAAGTTGTTTATTTATTCAATGTATACATGACATATTCATTTCTAGACCCACTAAGCCACTAATGTGGTTTGTCTGTAGGTCTATTTTCATAAATAAATTCCTTTTTATATTTCTGGATCATGTACATAAACTAATTATAATATATGTAGGCTACATGAAGTTTACATTTTCATAAACTAATTATAATATAAACCTAAAGTTTACATTTTGCATTTAACTTATAGTAACCTTTTTTCAAATGAACATTAGGTTTATAATTTTTACAAAACATCTTTATAGCAAAAAATAAGTACCGAGAACACAATAACAAAAACCTAGAAGATAATATTTAGAATGTAAAAAAAAAGATGAAGAAAAAAAGTAGTAGTAGTAGTAGTAGTAGTAGTGTTTATTCCTAACCCTCTTTCGAGGAAATCGGTACACAATTTATATATTTTACAATATAACTTATTAATAGCATTACAATTGAGTGTGGCAGTAAGCCATCATATATGATTTTGCTTTATGATTTATGATTTTTCCATCATTTATTATAGGGTTGTGCTTCATGATCAGTTGCTCTAAGAAGATCTGAGATGCTTTCTCAGCGATCCCACCAATAGCTAGATCACTAGGGGATTCGAACCAACGCGCGACTTGAGATCCATTTCTAACGCTAAATGCTTGAGCTGTATTTGATTGTACATGTCTCAGCTGAATGAGCCACGGTGGGCGCTGCCGAAGAAGACCTCTAAATACGCTTCTCAGGAAGAAAGGCAATCTGAGTCACGTTGATACTCTCTAATAGTCATCGTTGGCATTTCAACAGAACAGTACATTCATTAAAACTTTTCAAATTCAGTGTTAGATTCAATTTATCTGTTCCGCGAAGTTTCAAATGTTTTGTTAAAAATAGCGTAATTTAACATTTTGAGTTCTTTGCCTAATTTGTATCAACATTCCTATATTTTCATGGTATTTTTTACTTAATCGTTATAGATATTATTGTGATATTATGAGTGGATTGCAGAAACGGAGTTTAAAACCTGGCCTACCTTAGACGCCATCTAAGTAAGAAATTGCATTGTGGCTGCAATGAAATTTCTGACTTGGACTAAGGTAGGCCGGAGTTTGAACTCCGTCTCTGCAATCCACCCTATGTATCCATCCACCGGGCATAGTGACGTGTTATTGAAGTGATTGCGATGGGGTAATGTTGCCACGAGCTCACGGGGGGGGGGGGGGGGGGGTCCTGTGAAAGAGAGGAGTGAAGGTTCATAGATACTTTCTGATAAAATGAAGTGATTCAATCTCTTATTATTTTTGAGAGAGTTTTCAAAAAAAGCTTATTTCATATAATAATGGTGCTTCTCTTATTGAAAGTACTCCCATTCTTCCCACCAAATTGTAATTTCATCACTGTGAGAAAATTGCGTCCGTTCGGAAACGATATCACTCCCATTCAAACAGATTAATTAATTGCAAGCTATATAATACATCTTTTAGTTAGAATTGCTGGAGATTTCGAGTGACAGACTCAGCATATCCCCTCGACGCCTAGAGTATAGGGAGGGCTTTTGTGTACCGAGGGACCTTCAAGTGTACGCCAAAAGATTATTCAAACATTTTTTGACACACAAAGACATGGCCTACTAGTCTATATCCATGAACATATCTGCCGAAATAATATTAAATTCGATATTTTAATTATACTGAAGTGGTATTCATGATTTTGCATAACCTACATTCCGATACAAAAATATTGAATATGAATTGACCAGTGCTTGCATTAATTGGTCCTGACGGAAGCACAGTCGATCGATCTATCATGAAGAACAGCAGTAGGATAGTCTTGAAATCCTCATGAGAGTGGTTCCGAATACTCGTCCTCGCTAGCTACTGTCACAATACGGGAGTTTCGATTAACCAATAACACATAACATCTCTAGAAATATACACTTCATAAATAAACGAGATATTTTGTTATCGTTGTTTCATATAAAACTTATACTTTTGAACTCACGAGAAATATTTCTTTCAATGCAGACTACGTAGTGCTGAAAAACTAACAAAGTACGGTAGTAATTATGGAACTATAATCTTCCTCTGAATGGTTCAACATTTGACTTGAATTCCGTAATCTCAAGTCAGAAACAGACTATAAATAATTACGCTTATGGAAGGTATATATTATTTGCTAGTTTTCTACTGCTTATAAGCCGATAATAAAATGAGAAACTAGGAACAGAAGAACACCGGTATTTCATTTGATTAAAGATGAAAACAAAGATTGCAGTTGAAATGGTAAATAAGAGACGTTTTGGTGGCGGTCGCTGGGTGTCGGGTGAGAGAAAGAGATTGCGACAGCGAGGGAGTGAGATAGATATTAGGGTCGACTCTTGGTTAATTGGATTTTCACAGCTAAGAGATGAGGCCGAGACGCACAAGAAGATAGAAACGAACAAATAAAGCGAGAGATAGAGAGCGGGAAAGAGACGGATAAAGACTGTAACTTGACACATGAGAAAACACGTTTGTGGGTTTTGACTATTTCGACCACAAGGCGTCAGTCTGACCCTTTGCCCACCCCCTGTGGACTTTTCGCTAATATGATGAAAAGTCAAAATCAAAATCTTTCATCCCGACTTCAAGGATCCTGACTTGAGTCGTTAGTGTGAGTACTGGGATGAAAAACTCATTAATTTAACCGGCCATGAGCGAATAATATTTAGAAAAAATGAAAAAATAAATGAACCGAATAAATTCAAATGAATACAGAAATGAAAGAATGAATGGAAATATATCGAAATGGAACACGATAAACGAATGAATCAATAAACGAATGAATTAATGAATAGATGAATACATTATGAAAAAAAAAATGAATCATAGAGAACGATGGTACAAAAATTACGAATATTATAATAAATACAAGAAAGAAGAAGAACAGAGAGAAATTCAAGAATACGAAAAGAAAGAAGATCGAGGTAATGAGTAAAGATGAAATATTTTTCTCTCCTCAGTGAAATTGTTTGAATTGTTTACTATCCCTCAGGAATGATTGTACGTTGACTGAGTTTCCTTGCTATTAATTATTCTTTGGGGTGGTAACATGATCGCTCTTGAGTTGCCCCGTCTCAACGATCCCACCTTTATTTATATATATATATATATATATATATATATATATATATATATATATATATATATATATATATATATATATATATATATATGTATATATAAATATATATATATATATATATATATATATATATATATATATATATATATGTATATATAAATATATATATATATATATATATATATATATATATATATATATTCATATATATATATATATATAAGTTATACATATATGTATCTATATGATTGTAATGAAAGAGAAAGAGGGTTGGTTCGGAGGAAGGCAGAATGAGACAGAATAGATGCGAGAATCGAGTGATAAAGTTAGTGATTGCTTCAGAGAGACAAGACAATTGGAAACATTTTCGTTGAAACTTGTAAACTTTGTCTCTCAAAGAGACTTCAAGTGACTTTCAGTGAGAGACGGTAAGAGAAAGAATGAGAAATATGAATACAAACCCATGGAGAGGGACAGAGAAACGAATAATATCACTTGGTTTATAACTTGTTACTTGTTATATAGATTTCATTAAATTTATCCGATTTTCAGTCTACTTTAACCGAAGCTTTGTTTCTTTCTCTATGTGTAAGTGGTTCCTGGATGCGATGTTTATAGGCATATTGTTCGGTTTGTCGTCACGCTTCAACGCGTTCTGTTGAGGTGAATAGCGTGTCATAGAAATCCCGCGATGAAATACACTCAAGATTTTAAACTGATTGTTGACTTAACATTCGGTTTCAAGAAGCAAGAGAGTAAGCAATAAGACAACTGCTGAGAAAGTGAAAACCAAGGTGAGAAATGCACACACACGCACACCCACACACACACACACACACACACACACACACGTTTACATGAAATAATGCGGCCCATGCCTGCTGCATGATCAATAAATCAATGGTTATTGTTGAGAATGTTCATTGTAAGCAAAAAACGTAAACAATGCGTAAAAATCCAATAGGTTTTAGATAGCACGCGTTCTTTGTTGTATGTGAACAAAGACTTGATATTTGAAATGAACATATATACTTTTTACAATAACTTCTCTAACCGTGATATTTTTTGACAGTTCCCTTAACCACTGGTTTGAAAATTATTTCAAGATAGCTGATAATGTTGGCATTATCACAGAACAATGATCAAACATTTCCATAGGTGACCGTATTCGGATTAGGAGAATATGGAAAACATCCCGAAGGGAATGGGGGAGGGGGCTCATATAGATGAGAGGGGGAGATTTCTTGTCAGTGATATGAACTTGATTGAACTACATGATGATGATTATTGCTTGCCTAACGGTCCCACCAACAGCTACGTTACACGAGGGTATACGATTTTTTTATATTGGGTTTTAACGACGCACTATACTGATGGCTACGATCTATTGGCGTCGTTGAATGATGAATGAGATGATGGGATGATGAGATGAAAGGCTATTTAATTAGGTGTTTTGGATGGTGGGAAGGAGTCGGTCGTTGCCTGTTGTTAAGGGACCATCCCAGTATCAACCTCAACGATAGAGGGAAACCACGATGCACCCCTGTCAGGATGGTCGACTATGGCGGGAATCGCACCCCGGTCTCCCGAATGACGGTTCAGTGTGTTACCACTCGGCCACGCGTCTCGGTACGAATGAGCAGGCCATAATGACACCATACATCAAGTGATAAGAGTGAAAGGGAGTTTACCAAAATCCATTCCTTATGCGGCACTCGAACCCACGCCTGCGGTGACTTCAGTTTCTAAAGCGGTGCCTCAGCTGACCGAGCTACGAAAGGAGGCTTTATTTCTCCATCATTGCATAATGTTATAAGTATTATGCATCAAATAATTATTTCCCAGGTGGCATAGGCCTACCCAATTTACAACTATCCAAGAAAATTCGTGAACTAATATTTCGCCAACAATACACAAAGCGCAATGATTCAGTAAATGTGTAATGATGTATTATAAACCCATTTCCATATTGGGTTTGACAACGCACTTCACTCATGATTGAGATCTATTGGCGTCAGAATAATTATAATAATGATACATAGTGAGATACGTTTACAATTTCCAATAGACTTCTCAACGGAAAATTGTACGTAGTGTCGTTTAGTTAACCAATGACTACGGGACACGGCACTAAAAAACGGGACTGATCCGTAAAACGCGTCAAGTAGACTACTATCACGCTGCTATCACGCTGCTATCACGCTACTGTCACGCTGCTATCACGCTACTGTCACGCTGCTATCACGCTACTATCACGCTGCTATCACGCTACTGTCACGCTGCTATCACGCTACTATCACGCTACTATCACGCTGCTATCACGCTGCTATCACGCTGCTATCACGCTACTGTCACGCTGCCATCACGCTGCTATCACGCTGCTATCACGCTACTGTCACGCTGCCATCACACTGCTATCACGCTGTAATCACGCTGCTATCACGCTGCTATCACGCTGCTATCACGCTGCTATCACGCTGCTATCACGCTACTGTCACGCTGCTATCACGCTACTGTCACGCTGCTATCACGCTACTATCACGCTGCTATCACGCTACTGTCACGCTGCTATCACGCTACTATCACGCTACTATCACGCTGCTATCACGCTACTGTCACGCTGCTATCACGCTGCTATCACGCTACTGTCACGCTGCTATCACGCTACTGTCACGCTGCTATCACGCTACTGTCACGCTGCTATCACGCTACTATCACGCTACTATCACGCTGCTATCACGCTGCTATCACGCTACTATCACGCTGCTATCACGCTGCTATCACGCTGCTATCACGCTACTGTCACGCTGCCATCACGCTGCTATCACGCTGCTATCACGCTACTGTCACGCTGCCATCACACTGCTATCACGCTGTAATCACGCTGCTATCACGCTGCTATCACGCTGCTATCACGCTGCTATCACGCTGCTATCACGCTGCTATCACGCTGCTATCACGCTACTATCACGCTACTGTCACGCTGCTATCACGCTACTATCACGCTGCTATCACGCTGCTATCACGCTACTATCACGCTACTATCACGCTGCTATCACGCTACTATCACGCTGCTATCACGCTACTATCACGCTACTATCACGCTAATATCACGCTAATATCACGCTACTATCACGCTACTATCACGCTGCTATCACGCTACTGCCACGCTGCTATCACGCTGCTATCACGCTGCTATCACGCTACTGTCACGCTGCTATCACGCTGCTATCACGTTGCTATCACGCTGCTATCACGCTACTGTCACGCTGCTATCACGCTGCTATCACGCTGCTATCACGCTGCTATCACGCTGCTATCACACTACTATCACGCTACAATCACGCTACAACCACGCTACTATCACGCTGCTATCACGCTGCTATCACGCTGCTTTCACGCTACTATCACGCTGCTATCACGCTACTATCACGCTGCTATCATGCTACTATCATGTTGCTATCACGCTGCTGTCACGCTGCTATCACGCTGCTATCACGCTGCTATCACGCTGCAATCACGCTGCTATCACGCTGCTATCACGCTGCTATCACGCTGCTATCACGCTACTATCACGCTGCTATAACGCTGCTATCACGCTACTGTCACGCTGCTATCACGCTGCTATCACGCTGCTATCACGCTACTGTCACGCTGCTATCACGCTGATATCACCTTACCATCACCCTGCTATCACGCTACTATCACGCTGCTATCACGATGCTATCACGCTGCTATCACGCTGCTATCACGCTGCTATCACGCTGCTATCACGCTGCAATCACGCTGCTATCACGCTACTATCACGCTACTATCACGCTGCAATCACGCTACTATCACGCTGCTATCACGCTGCCACTAGAAATTAACCAGTATATTATTTAAATCTAAATCGAATAAAAATGTCTGACCAATGTCCGATAGTCAAGTCCTTCTGATGGCAGACATGTTGAGTTTGTTCTCAACTACCTACCCTCAAACCGCACTCGGCTATCTCTCTCTCTCTCTCTCTCTCTCTCTCTCTCTCTCTCTCTCTCTGCCGTCATATATCCATGTGTGTGTGTGAGTGTCCCGCATGATTGGCCCAACACGAGCGCGTGATCGATTCCAGGTGGATCAGGTCCTCCAGTGCACACAATTAGCGACATGTTGGACAGAACAGCGATTTGACAGCTATGACAATGCTTGACAGCTAGGGACTCTAGATGATCAATTCAATTGGATTTCAATACAATAGGAGAGTAATTCATGGTACACGAATTGGAATTATCGATTATGGATAATAGATAACAAAGCAATGAGAATAATGCAATAGCATATACCTGGATACCTGGAAACCTGGATGAGAAGATTACTTTTTACTTTTGTATTGTTATGACGTTGCTTTACATATGTTCATACATAATACGGTATTGATTTTGAAGTTATTGCAATTCTAATTAGGCAGTGTCGTATGAAATACTCATTATTTTGTTTTGAGGTTTGACGATGATGAAGTAACTCTCTCCACGTCTGCGTGTGCAATAAGCCCATCTCACTTCACATTTATCAGTGTTTGTACAATTTTCTGATAGTTGAAAGCCAAGATTGTAGGCGACTAGTACCCACAATATTTCTCCAGCCATTTTGGTTGTTAGTGACGTCAGTCAGGGTGAAAATATTGCATTTCCGGTTACCAGTATGAAATTTGGTACAGGGCTAGACAACCATCGGTCAACCAAAGTCAAAGGCCAAGCTGCCTCTGTCCTTGGTCACCCTTGGCCACCCTCTCACGATATTAAATATTCTCACAATACAACTCGAGAAATATCAGACACGGCATTCATATTCTGGAATGTTCTAATAACGTCCCCTCTCAATAATGTTGAAGATGAAAAGAAGGCGACATGTTGATAAGCAACAGATAGTATGACGAACTCACGGTTCGCTAGAATTCTGTGTAATTACATTTTTCCGTTCATTATTTATTTCAAGAATGTGTGAGGAATGCCAATAATATTTTTTTAATATCAAGATATGTTTGTCGTAAGGTATTGATGATGTTTGGCGTTTGATGGTTCGGCTGTCGATTGAGAATGTGGGAGTGGGGCGGGAGGGGGAGGGGGGGGGGATGATTCAATAAACTCTCTCTCATCATTTTCAGATATCTCTGATCGCATTAGATAAAAATTAGAATAATTGATTGACGTTCAGTAATGAAATCATGAAAAGGTGATTCGTCCATTGAAAAAAAATTGAAAAAATAATTGAGGGTCCTATACTTTTACCCATCGGTTTGTGTGTGCTGAGGGTTGTATTTTTTGGGGGGTAGAATACCAATTACGTTGATTTCGCCACGTTTGTAATCTGTTTTTCACTCATTCACTGTTGGTGAATTATTTGCATTATTATTATTATTATCACCAAAATAGTAATTTTCACCCATGTCAGGGTGAAAAGTTCCACCTTTGAGCACAGATAAACGAGCTTTTGAGTTGTTTCCTTGGATTTTTCGAAATTATTTCAAATCAAGAATGTGACCAGTGGCGTAACTAGGAAATTTGAGCCCGGGTAAAAGGACTCACCTGGACCCCCCCCCTCAAAAAAAAAAATATATATATATATTTATCGATACACATGATGAAATGTCAATATCATTCAACATGCAACTCCATATTTCATGTTTTCTCAATTTACGAGTAAAGACGATTGGAATACACTCAAAATTATGATCAAAATGAAATTCACAATTAGGTAATTTTATGAATCAAAATGGTACTAACTTCTATTGAAGAAAAAGACTGAACGACACTTACTCTTGAGAGGAAAAATAGTTGACTTTTCACAAAAATATGGTCAAAGTAGCAAGCTCATATTTATTTCAAGTGCTGTAAGTTCAGGGGGAAAATATGAGAGTGCTCCTGCTACGATTGGTATTCAAGAATACTTGTTTAATCAAGTTCAACTTGAATCTTCTCAAGAGTACGTCGTTAAACCCTATATAAATAAAAAATAAACTACGATTTGATTCGTAAGTTTTATTTCGAAAATTCGCTAGAGAAAATGACATTTTGTGATGAAAGTGCCTTTGTGCTCAGTTGTACAACTTTAATCTAGCTTTATTGTGTTGTGGAAACGAATAAACAGGAAAGTCAGTTGCAACTTTTCACTTTGAACAAAACTTCTGACTTTTTGCACTTTTTACTTTTTGTGAAAATACGATTTGTATTAAATTGATTACTTTGATTGAAAGCATTTGATTCAATTCACTCTTCCACCAGATCAAACATCAAAGGGCATCACAACCATGAAACTAGATTTGAATGAACAATGACGATATTCATTTTGCCAAATTTTCGAGAAAATCAGTAATCAAAATTCTCAATTTCAGACATTATGATTATTTTTTGTTGTCTTCCAGAGACCATGAGTCATGACGTGGGCATTGCCTATTCCGTCTGAAAACACCAACAGAATCGAGTAATGTCTACGTCACGACTCAGAAAAAAGGAACCGAGTCCTGGAGGACAAATAAATTAGTTATAATTTCTGAGATTGAGATGATGGTTTCTAGTTTTCTCTGGAATTGTCGAAATTATTATCTTCATTATTCGTTGAAATATCTCTTAAGGACTGTGATGTCCTCTGATGTGTGATGAGACCAGTGATACATGGTCCAACGCTCTACATGCTCTAAGGAGAGATTGTATATAGGCTCTACCGTTACCAAGCTGATGAGGTGATGAGACCAGTGAAACATGGTCTAACGCTCTACATGCTCTAAGGAGAGATTGTATATAGGCTCTACCGTTACCAAGCTGACGAGGTGATGAGACCACTGATACATGGTCTAACGCTCTACATGCTCTAAGGAGAGATTGTATATAGACTCTACCGTTACCAAGCTGATGAGGTGATGAGACTAGTGATACATGGTCTAACGCTCTACATGCTCTAAGGAGAGATTGTATATAGGCTCTACCGTTACCAAGCTGACGAGGTGATGAGACCACTGATACATGGTCTAACGCTCTACATGCTCTGAGGAGAGATTGTATATAGACTCTACCGTTACCAAGCTGATGAGGTGATGAGAATAGTGATACATGGTCTAACGCTCTACATGCTCTGAGGAGAGATTGTATATAGACTCTACCGTTACCAAGCTGATGAGGTGATGAGACTAGTGATACATGGTCTAACGCTCTACATGCTCCAAGGAGAGATTGTATATAGGCTCTACCGTTACCAAGCTGATGAGGTGATGAGACCAGTGATACATGGTCTAACGCTCTACATGCTCTAAGGAGAGATTGTATATAGGCTCTACCGTTACCAAGCTGACGAGGTGATGAGACCAGTGATACACGGTCTAACGCTCTACATGCTCTAAGGAGAGATTGTATATAGGCTCTACCGTTACCAAGCTGATGAGGTGATGAGACCAGTGATACATGGTCTAACGCTCTACATGCTCTAAGGAGAGATTGTATATAGGCTCTACCGTTACCAAGCTGATGAGGTGATGAGACCAGTGATACATGGTCTAACGCTCTACATGCTCTAAGGAGAGATTGTATATAGGCTCTACCGTTACCAAGCTGATGAGGTGATGAGACCACTGATACATGGTCTAACGCTCTACATGCTCTGAGGAGAGATTGTATATAGGCTCTACCGTTACCAAGCTGACGAGGTGATGAGACCAGTGATACACGGTCTAACGCTCTACATGCTCTAAGGAGAGATTGTATATAGGCTCTACCGTTACCAAGCTGATGAGCTGATGAGACTAGTGATACATGATCTAACGCTCTACATGCTCTAAGGAGAGATTGTATATAGGCTCTACCGTTACCAAGCTGACGAGGTGATGAGACCAGTGATACACGGTCTAACGCTCTACATGCTCTAAGGAGAGATTGTATATAGGCTCTACCGTTACCAAGCTGATGAGGTGATGAGACCAGTGATACATGGTCTAACGCTCTACATGCTCTAAGGAGAGATTGTATATAGGCTCTACCGTTACCAAGCTGATGAGGTGATGAGACCAGTGATACATGGTCTAACGCTCTACATGCTCCAAGGAGAGATTGTATATAGGCTCTACCGTTACCAAGCTGATGAGGTGATGAGACCAGTGATACATGGTCTAACGCTCTACATGCTCTAAGGAGAGATTGTATATAGGCTCTACCGTTACCAAGCTGATGAGGTGATGAGACCAGTGATACATGGTCTAACGCTCTACATGCTCCAAGGAGAGATTGTATATAGGCTCTAACGTTACCAAGCTGATGAGGTGATGAGACCAGTGAAACATGGTCTAACGCTCTACATGCTCCAAGGAGAGATTGTATATAGGCTCTACCGTTACCAAGCTGATGAGGTGATGAGACCAGTGATACATGGTCTAACGCTCTACATGCTCCAAGGAGAGATTGTATATAGGCTCTACCGTTACCAAGCTGATGAGGTGATGAGACCAGTGAAACATGGTCTAACGCTCTACATGCTCTAAGGAGAGATTGTATATAGGCTCTACCGTTACCCAGCTGACGAGGTGATGAGACCAGTGAAACATGGTCCAACGCTCTACATGCTCTAAGGAGAGATTGTATATAGGCTCTACCGTTACCAAGCTGATGAGGTGATGAGACCAGTGATACATGGTCTAACGCTCTACATGCTCTAAGGAGAGATTGTATATAGGCTCTACCGTTACCAAGCTGATGAGGTGATGAGACCAGTGAAACATGGTCTAACGCTCTACATGCTCTGAGGAGAGATTGTATATAGGCTCTACCGTTACCAAGCTGATGAGGTGATGAGACCAGTGATACATGGTCTAACGCTCTACATGCTCTAAGGAGAGATTGTATAAAGGCTCTACCGTTACCAAGCTGACGAGGTGATGAGACCAGTGATACATGGTCTAACGCTCTACATGCTCTAAGGAGAGATTGTATATAGGCTCTACCGTTACCAAGCTGATGAGGTGATGAGACCACTGATACATGGTCTAACGCTCTACATGCTCTGAGGAGAGATTGTATATAGACTCTACCGTTACCAAGCTGATGAGGTGATGAGACCAGTGATACATGGTCTAACGCTCTACATGCTCTGAGGAGAGATTGTATATAGGCTCTACCGTTACCAAGCTGATGAGGTGATGAGACCAGTGATACATGGTCTAACGCTCTACATGCTCCAAGGAGAGATTGTATATAGGCTCTACCGTTACCAAGCTGATGAGGTGATGAGACCACTGATACATGGTCTAACGCTCTACATGCTCTGAGGAGAGATTGTATATAGGCTCTACCGTTACCAAGCTGATGAGGTGATGAGAGACTAGTGATACATGGTCTGACGCTCTACATGCTCTAAGGAGAGATTGTATATAGGCTCTACCGTTATCAAGCTGATGAGGTGATGAGACCAGTGATACATGGTCTAACGCTCTACATGCTCTGAGGAGAGATTGTATATAGGCTCTACCGTTACCCAGCTGACGAGGTGATGAGACCAGTGAAACATGGTCTAACGCTCTACATGCTCTAAGGAGAGATTGTATATAGGCTCTACCGTTACCAAGCTGATGAGGTGATGAGACCACTGATACATGGTCTAACGCTCTACATGCTCTAAGGAGAGATTGTATATAGACTCTACCGTTACCAAGCTGATGAGCTGATGAGACTAGTGATACATGGTCTAACGCTCTACATGCTTTAAGGAGAGATTGTATATAGGCTCTACCGTTACCCAGCTGATGAGGTGATGAGACCAGTGATACATGGTCTAACGCTCTACATGCTCTAAGGAGAGATTGTATATAGGCTCTACCGTTACCAAGCTGATGAGGTGATGAGACTAGTGATACATGGTCTAACGCTCTACATGCTCTAAGGAGAGATTGTATATAGGCTCTACCGTTACCAAGCTGATGAGGTGATGAGACCAGTGATACATGGTCTAACGCTCTACATGCTCTAAGGAGAGATTGTATATAGGCTCTACCGTTACCAAGCTGATGAGGTGATGAGACCAGTGATACATGGTCTAACGCTCTACATGCTCCAAGGAGAGATTTTATATAGGCTCTACCGTTACCAAGCTGATGAGGTGATGAGACCACTGATACATGGTCTAACGCTCTACATGCTCTAAGGAGAGATCGTATATAGGCTCTACCGTTACCAAGCTGATGAGGTGATGAGACCAGTGATACATGGTCTAACGCTCTACATGCTCTAAGGAGAGATTGTATATAGGCTCTACCGTTACCCAGCTGACGAGGTGATGAGACCAGTGAAACATGGTCTAACGCTCTACATGCTCTAAGGAGAGATTGTATAAAGGCTCTACCGTTACCAAGCTGACGAGGTGATGAGACCAGTGATACATGGTCTAACGCTCTACATGCTCTAAGGAGAGATTGTATATAGGCTCTACCGTTACCAAGCTGATGAGGTGATGAGACCACTGATACATGGTCTAACGCTCTACATGCTCTAAGGAGAGATTGTATATAGGCTCTACCGTTACCAAGCTGATGAGGTGATGAGACCAGTGATACATGGTCTAACGCTCTACATGCTCTGAGGAGAGATTGTATATAGGCTCTACCGTTACCAAGCTGATGAGGTGATGAGACCAGTGATACATGGTCTAACGCTCTACATGCTCTGAGGAGAGATTGTATATAGGCTCTACCGTTACCAAGCTGATGAGGTGATGAGACCAGTGATACATGGTCTAACGCTCTACATGCTCTGAGGAGAGATTGTATATAGGCTCTACCGTTACCAAGCTGATGAGGTGATGAGACCAGTGATACATGGTCTAACGCTCTACATGCTCTAAGGAGAGATTGTATATAGGCTCTACCGTTACCCAGCTGATGAGGTGATGAGACTAGTGATACATGGTCTAACGCTCTACATGCTCTAAGGAGAGATTGTATATAGACTCTACCGTTACCAAGCTGATGAGGTGATGAGACTAGTGATACATGATCTAACGCTCTACATGCTCTAAGGAGAGATTGTATATAGACTCTACCGTTACCAAGCTGATGGGGTGATGAGACCAGTGATACATGGTCTAACGCTCTACATGCTCTAGGGAGAGATTGTATATAGGCTCTACCGTTACCAAGCTGATGAGGTGATGAGACCAGTGATACATGGTCTGACGCTCTACATGCTCTAAGGAGAGATTGTATATAGGCTCTACCGTTACCAAGCTGACGAGGTGATGAGACCACTGATACATGGTCTAACGCTCTACATGCTCTAAGGAGAGATTGTATATAGGCTCTACCGTTACCAAGCTGACGAGGTGATGAGACCACTGATACATGGTCTAACGCTCTACATGCTCTGAGGAGAGATTGTATATAGACTCTACCGTTACCAAGCTGATGAGGTGATGAGACTAGTGATACATGGTCTAACGCTCTACATGCTCTGAGGAGAGATTGTATATAGACTCTACCGTTACCAAGCTGATGAGGTGATGAGACTAGTGATACATGGTCTAACGCTCTACATGCTCTAAGGAGAGATTGTATATAGGCTCTACCGTTACCAAGCTGATGAGGTGATGAGACCAGTGATACATGGTCTAACGCTCTACATGCTCTAAGGAGAGATTGTATATAGGCTCTACCGTTACCAAGCTGACGAGGTGATGAGACCAGTGATACACGGTCTAACGCTCTACATGCTCTAAGGAGAGATTGTATATAGGCTCTACCGTTACCAAGCTGATGAGGTGATGAGACCAGTGATACATGGTCTAACGCTTTACATGCTCTAAGGAGAGATTGTATATAGGCTCTACCGTTACCAAGCTGATGAGGTGATGAGACCAGTGATACATGGTCAAACGCTCTACATGCTCTAAGGAGAGATTGTATATAGGCTCTACCGTTACCAAGCTGATGAGGTGATGAGACCAGTGATACATGGTCTAACGCTCTACATGCTCTAAGGAGAGATTGTATATAGGCTCTACCGTTACCAAGCTGACGAGGTGATGAGACCAGTGATACACGGTCTAACGCTCTACATGCTCTAAGGAGAGATTGTATATAGGCTCTACCGTTACCAAGCTGATGAGCTGATGAGACTAGTGATACATGATCTAACGCTCTACATGCTCTAAGGAGAGATTGTATATAGGCTCTACCGTTACCAAGCTGACGAGGTGATGAGACCAGTGATACACGGTCTAACGCTCTACATGCTCTAAGGAGAGATTGTATATAGGCTCTACCGTTACCAAGCTGATGAGGTGATGAGACCAGTGATACATGGTCTAACGCTCTACATGCTCTAAGGAGAGATTGTATATAGGCTCTACCGTTACCAATCTGATGAGGTGATGAGACCAGTGATACATGGTCTAACGCTCTACATGCTCCAAGGAGAGATTGTATATAGGCTCTACCGTTACCAAGCTGATGAGGTGATGAGACCAGTGATACATGGTCTAACGCTCTACATGCTCTAAGGAGAGATTGTATATAGGCTCTACCGTTACCAAGCTGATGAGGTGATGAGACCAGTGATACATGGTCTAACGCTCTACATGCTCCAAGGAGAGATTGTATATAGGCTCTACCGTTACCAAGCTGATGAGGTGATGAGACCAGTGATACATGGTCTAACGCTCTACATGCTCCAAGGAGAGATTGTATATAGGCTCTACCGTTACCAAGCTGATGAGGTGATGAGACCAGTGAAACATGGTCTAACGCTCTACATGCTCTAAGGAGAGATTGTATATAGGCTCTACCGTTACCCAGCTGACGAGGTGATGAGACCAGTGAAACATGGTCCAACGCTCTACATGCTCTAAGGAGAGATTGTATATAGGCTCTACCGTTACCAAGCTGATGAGGTGATGAGACCACTGATACATGGTCTAACGCTCTACATGCTCTGAGGAGAGATTGTATATAGGCTCTACCGTTACCAAGCTGATGAGGTGATGAGAGACTAGTGATACATGGTCTGACGCTCTACATGCTCTAAGGAGAGATTGTATATAGGCTCTACCGTTATCAAGCTGATGAGGTGATGAGACCAGTGATACATGGTCTAACGCTCTACATGCTCTAAGGAGAGATTGTATATAGGCTCTACCGTTACCCAGCTGACGAGGTGATGAGACCAGTGAAACATGGTCTAACGCTCTACATGCTCTAAGGAGAGATTGTATATAGGCTCTACCGTTACCAAGCTGATGAGGTGATGAGACCACTGATACATGGTCTAACGCTCTACATGCTCTAAGGAGAGATTGTATATAGACTCTACCGTTACCAAGCTGATGAGCTGATGAGACTAGTGATACATGGTCTAACGCTCTACATGCTTTAAGTAGAGATTGTATATAGGCTCTACCGTTACCCAGCTGATGAGGTGATGAGACCAGTGATACATGGTCTAACGCTCTACATGCTCTAAGGAGAGATTGTATATAGGCTCTACCGTTACCAAGCTGATGAGGTGATGAGACTAGTGATACATGGTCTAACGCTCTACATGCTCTAAGGAGAGATTGTATATAGGCTCTACCGTTACCAAGCTGATGAGGTGATGAGACCAGTGATACATGGTCTAACGCTCTACATGCTCTAAGGAGAGATTGTATATAGGCTCTACCGTTACCAAGCTGATGAGGTGATGAGACCAGTGATACATGGTCTAACGCTCTACATGCTCCAAGGAGAGATTTTATATAGGCTCTACCGTTACCAAGCTGATGAGGTGATGAGACCACTGATACATGGTCTAACGCTCTACATGCTCTAAGGAGAGATCGTATATAGGCTCTACCGTTACCAAGCTGATGAGGTGATGAGACCAGTGATACATGTTCTAACGCTCTACATGCTCTAAGGAGAGATTGTATATAGGCTCTACCGTTACCCAGCTGACGAGGTGATGAGACCAGTGAAACATGGTCTAACGCTCTACATGCTCTAAGGAGAGATTGTATAAAGGCTCTACCGTTACCAAGCTGACGAGGTGATGAGACCAGTGATACATGGTCTAACGCTCTACATGCTCTAAGGAGAGATTGTATATAGGCTCTACCGTTACCAAGCTGATGAGGTGATGAGACCACTGATACATGGTCTAACGCTCTACATGCTCTAAGGAGAGATTGTATATAGGCTCTACCGTTACCAAGCTGATGAGGTGATGAGACCAGTGATACATGGTCTAACGCTCTACATGCTCTGAGGAGAGATTGTATATAGGCTCTACCGTTACCAAGCTGATGAGGTGATGAGACCAGTGATACATGGTCTAACGCTCTACATGCTCTGAGGAGAGATTGTATATAGGCTCTACCGTTACCAAGCTGATGAGGTGATGAGACCAGTGATACATGGTCTAACGCTCTACATGCTCTGAGGAGAGATTGTATATAGGCTCTACCGTTACCAAGCTGATGAGGTGATGAGACCAGTGATACATGGTCTAACGCTCTACATGCTGTAAGGAGAGATTGTGTATAGGCTCTACCGTTACCCAGCTGATGAGGTGATGAGACTAGTGATACATGGTCTAACGCTCCACATGCTCTAAGGAGAGATTGTATATAGACTCTACCGTTACCAAGCTGATGAGGTGATGAGACTAGTGATACATGATCTAACGCTCTACATGCTCTAAGGAGAGATTGTATATGGACTCTACCGTTACCAAGCTGATGGGGTGATGAGACCAGTGATACATGGTCTAACGCTCTACATGCTCTAGGGAGAGATTGTATATAGGCTCTACCGTTACCAAGCTGATGAGGTGATGAGACCAGTGATACATGGTCTGACGCTCTACATGCTCTAAGGAGAGATTGTATATAGGCTCTACCGTTACCAAGCTGACGAGGTGATGAGACCAGTGATACATGGTCTAACGCTCTACATGCTCTAAGGAGAGATTGTATATAGGCTCTACCGTTACCAAGCTGATGAGGTGATGAGACTAGTGAAACATGGTCTAACGCTCTACATGCTCTAAGGAGAGATTGTATATAGGCTCTACCGTTACCAAGCTGATGAGGTGATGAGACCAGTGAAACATGGTCTAACGCTCTACATGCTCTAAGGAGAGATTGTATATAGGCTCTACCGTTACCAAGCTGATGAGGTGATGAGACCACTGATACATGGTCTAACGCTCTACATGCTCCAAGGAGAGATTGTATATAGACTCTACCGTTACCAAGCTGATGAGGTGATGAGACCAGTGAAACATGGTCTAACGCTCTACATGCTCTAAGGAGAGATTGTATATAGGCTTTACCGTTACCAAGCTGATGAGGTGATGAGACCACTGATACATGGTCTAACGCTCCACATGCTCCAAGGAGAGATTGTATATAGACTCTACCGTTACCAAGCTGATGAGGTGATGAGACCACTGAAACATGGTCTAAGGCTCTACATGCTCTAAGGAGAGATTGTATATAGGCTCTACCGTTACCCAGCTGACGAGGTGATGAGACCAGTGAAACATGGTCCAACGCTCTACATGCTCTAAGGAGAGATTGTATATAGGCTCTACCGTTACCAAGCTGATGAGGTGATGAGACCAGTGATACATGGTCTAACGCTCTACATGCTCTAAGGAGAGATTGTATATAGGCTCTACCGTTACCAAGCTGATGAGCTGATGAGAGACTAGTGATACATGATCTAACGCTCTACATGCTCTAAGGAGAGATTGTATATAGGCTCTACCGTTACCAAGCTGATGAGGTGATGAGACTAGTGATACATGGTCTAACGCTCTACATGCTCTAAGGAGAGATTGTATATAGGCTCTACCGTTACCCAGCTGACGAGGTGATGAGACCAGTGAAACATGGTCCAACGCTCTACATGCTCTAAGGAGAGATTGTATATAGGCTCTACCGTTACCAAGCTGATGAGGTGATGAGACCAGTGATACATGGTCTAACGCTCTACATGCTCTAAGGAGAGATTGTATATAGGCTCTACCGTTACCAAGCTGATGAGCTGATGAGAGACTAGTGATAAATGATCTAACGCTCTACATGCTCTAAGGAGAGATTGTATATAGGCTCTACTGTTACCAAGCTGATGAGCTGATGAGAGACTAGTGATACATGATCTAACGCTCTACATGCTCTAAGGAGAGATTGTATATAGGCTCCACCGTTACCAAGCTGATGAGGTGATGAGACTAGTGATACATGGTCTAACGCTCTACATGCTCTAAGGAGAGATTGTATATAGGCTCTACCGTTACCCAGCTGACGAGGTGATGAGACCAGTGATACATGGTCTAACGCTCTACATGCTCTAAGGAGAGATCGTATATAGGCTCTACCGTTACCAAGCTGATGAGGTGATGAGACTAGTGATACATGATCTAACGCTCTACATGCTCTAAGGAGAGATTGTATAAAGGCTCTACCGTTACCCAGCTGACGAGGTGATGGGACCATTGAAACATGGTCTAACGCTCTACATGCTCTAAGGAGAGATTGTATATAGACTCTACCGATACCAAGCTGATGAGGTGATGAGACCACTGATACATGGTCTAACGCTCTACATGCTCTAAGGAGAGATTGTATATAGGCTCTACCGTTACCAAGCTGATGAGGTGATGAGACTAGTGATACATGGTCTAACGCTCTACATGCTCTAAGGAGAGATTGTATATAGGCTCTACCGTTACCAAGCTGATGGGGTGATGATACCAGTGATACATGGTCTAACGCTCTACATGCTCTAAGGAGAGATTGTATAAAGGCTCTACCGTTACCAAGCTGATGAGGTGATGAGACCAGTGATACATGGTCTAACGCTCTACATTCTCTAAGGAGAGATTGTATATAGGCTCCACCGTTACCAAGCTGATGAGATGATGAGACCAGTGAAACATGGTCTAACGCTCTACATGCTCTGAGGAGAGATTGTATATAGGCTCTACCGTTACCAAGCTGATGAGCTGATGAGACTAGTGATACATGGTCTAACGCTCTACATGCTCTAAGGAGAGATTGTATATAGGCTCCACCGTTACCAAGCTGATGAGGTGATGAGACCAGTGATACATGGTCTAACGCTCTACATGCTCTAAGGAGAGATTGTATAAAGGCTCTACCGTTACCAAGCTGATGAGGTGATGAGACCAGTGAAACATGGTCTAACGCTCTACATGCTCTAAGGAGAGATTGTATATAGGCTCTACCGTTACCAAGCTGATGAGGTGATGAGACCACTGATACATGGTCTAACGCTCTACATGCTCTAAGGAGAGATTGTATATAGGCTCTACCGTTACCAAGCTGATGAGGTGATGAGACCACTGATACATGGTCTAACGCTCTACATGCTCTAAGGAGAGATTGTATATAGGCTCTACCGTTACCAAGCTGATGAGGTGATGAGACCAGTGATACATGGTCTAACGCTCTACATGCTCTGAGGAGAGATTGTATATAGGCTCTACCGTTACCAAGCTGATGAGGTGATGAGACCAGTGAAACATGGTCTAACGCTCTACATGCTCTAAGGAGAGATTGTATATAGGCTCTACCGTTACCAAGCTGATGAGGTGATGAGACCAGTGATACATGGTCTAACGCTCTACATGCTCTAAGGAGAGATTGTATATAGGCTCTACCGTTACCAAGCTGACGAGGTGATGAGACCAGTGATACATGGTCTAACGCTCTACATGCTCTAAGGAGAGATTGTATATAGGCTCTACCGTTACCAAGCTGATGAGGTGATGAGACCACTGATACATGGTCTAACGCTCTACATGCTCTGAGGAGAGATTGTATATAGGCTCTACCGTTACCAAGCTGATGAGGTGATGAGAGACTAGTGATACATGGTCTGACGCTCTACATGCTCTAAGGAGAGATTGTATATAGGCTCTACCGTTATCAAGCTGATGAGGTGATGAGACCAGTGATACATGGTCTAACGCTCTACATGCTCTGAGGAGAGATTGTATATAGGCTCTACCGTTACCCAGCTGACGAGGTGATGAGACCAGTGAAACATGGTCTAACGCTCTACATGCTCTAAGGAGAGATTGTATATAGGCTCTACCGTTACCAAGCTGATGAGGTGATGAGACCACTGATACATGGTCTAACGCTCTACATGCTCTAAGGAGAGATTGTATATAGACTCTACCGTTACCAAGCTGATGAGCTGATGAGACTAGTGATACATGGTCTAACGCTCTACATGCTTTAAGGAGAGATTGTATATAGGCTCTACCGTTACCCAGCTGATGAGGTGATGAGACCAGTGATACATGGTCTAACGCTCTACATGCTCTAAGGAGAGATTGTATATAGGCTCTACCGTTACCAAGCTGATGAGGTGATGAGACTAGTGATACATGGTCTAACGCTCTACATGCTCTAAGGAGAGATTGTATATAGGCTCTACCGTTACCAAGCTGATGAGGTGATGAGACCAGTGATACATGGTCTAACGCTCTACATGCTCTAAGGAGAGATTGTATATAGGCTCTACCGTTACCAAGCTGATGAGGTGATGAGACCAGTGATACATGGTCTAACGCTCTACATGCTCCAAGGAGAGATTTTATATAGGCTCTACCGTTACCAAGCTGATGAGGTGATGAGACCACTGATACATGGTCTAACGCTCTACATGCTCTAAGGAGAGATCGTATATAGGCTCTACCGTTACCAAGCTGATGAGGTGATGAGACCAGTGATACATGGTCTAACGCTCTACATGCTCTAAGGAGAGATTGTATATAGGCTCTACCGTTACCCAGCTGACGAGGTGATGAGACCAGTGAAACATGGTCTAACGCTCTACATGCTCTAAGGAGAGATTGTATAAAGGCTCTACCGTTACCAAGCTGACGAGGTGATGAGACCAGTGATACATGGTCTAACGCTCTACATGCTCTAAGGAGAGATTGTATATAGGCTCTACCGTTACCAAGCTGATGAGGTGATGAGACCACTGATACATGGTCTAACGCTCTACATGCTCTAAGGAGAGATTGTATATAGGCTCTACCGTTACCAAGCTGATGAGGTGATGAGACCAGTGATACATGGTCTAACGCTCTACATGCTCTGAGGAGAGATTGTATATAGGCTCTACCGTTACCAAGCTGATGAGGTGATGAGACCAGTGATACATGGTCTAACGCTCTACATGCTCTGAGGAGAGATTGTATATAGGCTCTACCGTTACCAAGCTGATGAGGTGATGAGACCAGTGATACATGGTCTAACGCTCTACATGCTCTGAGGAGAGATTGTATATAGGCTCTACCGTTACCAAGCTGATGAGGTGATGAGACCAGTGATACATGGTCTAACGCTCTACATGCTCTAAGGAGAGATTGTATATAGGCTCTACCGTTACCCAGCTGATGAGGTGATGAGACTAGTGATACATGGTCTAACGCTCTACATGCTCTAAGGAGAGATTGTATATAGACTCTACCGTTACCAAGCTGATGAGGTGATGAGACTAGTGATACATGATCTAACGCTCTACATGCTCTAAGGAGAGATTGTATATAGACTCTACCGTTACCAAGCTGATGGGGTGATGAGACCAGTGATACATGGTCTAACGCTCTACATGCTCTAGGGAGAGATTGTATATAGGCTCTACCGTTACCAAGCTGATGAGGTGATGAGACCAGTGATACATGGTCTGACGCTCTACATGCTCTAAGGAGAGATTGTATATAGGCTCTACCGTTACCAAGCTGACGAGGTGATGAGACCACTGATATATGGTCTAACGCTCTACATGCTCTAAGGAGAGATTGTATATAGGCTCTACCGTTACCAAGCTGACGAGGTGATGAGACCACTGATACATGGTCTAACGCTCTACATGCTCTGAGGAGAGATTGTATATAGACTCTACCGTTACCAAGCTGATGAGGTGATGAGACTAGTGATACATGGTCTAACGCTCTACATGCTCTGAGGAGAGATTGTATATAGACTCTACCGTTACCAAGCTGATGAGGTGATGAGACTAGTGATACATGGTCTAACGCTCTACATGCTCTAAGGAGAGATTGTATATAGGCTCTACCGTTACCAAGCTGATGAGGTGATGAGACCAGTGATACATGGTCTAACGCTCTACATGCTCTAAGGAGAGATTGTATATAGGCTCTACCGTTACCAAGCTGACGAGGTGATGAGACCAGTGATACACGGTCTAACGCTCTACATGCTCTAAGGAGAGATTGTATATAGGCTCTACCGTTACCAAGCTGATGAGGTGATGAGACCAGTGATACATGGTCTAACGCTCTACATGCTCTAAGGAGAGATTGTATATAGGCTCTACCGTTACCAAGCTGATGAGGTGATGAGACCAGTGATACATGGTCAAACGCTCTACATGCTCTAAGGAGAGATTGTATATAGGCTCTACCGTTACCAAGCTGATGAGGTGATGAGACCAGTGATACATGGTCTAACGCTCTACATGCTCTAAGGAGAGATTGTATATAGGCTCTACCGTTACCAAGCTGACGAGGTGATGAGACCAGTGATACACGGTCTAACGCTCTACATGCTCTAAGGAGAGATTGTATATAGGCTCTACCGTTACCAAGCTGATGAGCTGATGAGACTAGTGATACATGATCTAACGCTCTACATGCTCTAAGGAGAGATTGTATATAGGCTCTACCGTTACCAAGCTGACGAGGTGATGAGACCAGTGATACACGGTCTAACGCTCTACATGCTCTAAGGAGAGATTGTATATAGGCTCTACCGTTACCAAGCTGATGAGGTGATGAGACCAGTGATACATGGTCTAACGCTCTACATGCTCTAAGGAGAGATTGTATATAGGCTCTACCGTTACCAATCTGATGAGGTGATGAGACCAGTGATACATGGTCTAACGCTCTACATGCTCCAAGGAGAGATTGTATATAGGCTCTACCGTTACCAAGCTGATGAGGTGATGAGACCAGTGATACATGGTCTAACGCTCTACATGCTCTAAGGAGAGATTGTATATAGGCTCTACCGTTACCAAGCTGATGAGGTGATGAGACCAGTGATACATGGTCTAACGCTCTACATGCTCCAAGGAGAGATTGTATATAGGCTCTACCGTTACCAAGCTGATGAGGTGATGAGACCAGTGAAACATGGTCTAACGCTCTACATGTTCCAAGGAGAGATTGTATATAGGCTCTACCGTTACCAAGCTGATGAGGTGATGAGACCAGTGATACATGGTCTAACGCTCTACATGCTCCAAGGAGAGATTGTATATAGGCTCTACCGTTACCAAGCTGATGAGGTGATGAGACCAGTGAAACATGGTCTAACGCTCTACATGCTCTAAGGAGAGATTGTATATAGGCTCTACCGTTACCAAGCTGATGAGGTGATGAGACCAGTGATACATGGTCTAACGCTCTACATGCTCTAAGGAGAGATTGTATATAGGCTCTACCGTTACCAAGCTGATGAGGTGATGAGACCAGTGAAACATGGTCTAACGCTCTACATGCTCTGAGGAGAGATTGTATATAGGCTCTACCGTTACCAAGCTGATGAGGTGATGAGACCAGTGATACATGGTCTAACGCTCTACATGCTCTAAGGAGAGATTGTATAAAGGCTCTACCGTTACCAAGCTGACGAGGTGATGAGACCAGTGATACATGGTCTAACGCTCTACATGCTCCAAGGAGAGATTGTATATAGGCTCTACCGTTACCAAGCTGATGAGGTGATGAGACCACTGATACATGGTCTAACGCTCTACATGCTCTGAGGAGAGATTGTATATAGACTCTACCGTTACCAAGCTGATGAGGTGATGAGACCAGTGATACATGGTCTAACGCTCTACATGCTCTGAGGAGAGATTGTATATAGGCTCTACCGTTACCAAGCTGATGAGGTGATGAGACCAGTGATACATGGTCTAACGCTCTACATGCTCCAAGGAGAGATTGTATATAGGCTCTACCGTTACCAAGCTGATGAGGTGATGAGACCACTGATACATGGTCTAACGCTCTACATGCTCTGAGGAGAGATTGTATATAGGCTCTACCGTTACCAAGCTGATGAGGTGATGAGAGACTAGTGATACATGGTCTGACGCTCTACATGCTCTAAGGAGAGATTGTATATAGGCTCTACCGTTATCAAGCTGATGAGGTGATGAGACCAGTGATACATGGTCTAACGCTCTACATGCTCTAAGGAGAGATTGTATATAGGCTCTACCGTTACCCAGCTGACGAGGTGATGAGACCAGTGAAACATGGTCTAACGCTCTACATGCTCTAAGGAGAGATTGTATATAGGCTCTACCGTTACCAAGCTGATGAGGTGATGAGACCACTGATACATGGTCTAACGCTCTACATGCTCTAAGGAGAGATTGTATATAGACTCTACCGTTACCAAGCTGATGAGCTGATGAGACTAGTGATACATGGTCTAACGCTCTACATGCTTTAAGGAGAGATTGTATATAGGCTCTACCGTTACCCAGCTGATGAGGTGATGAGACCAGTGATACATGGTCTAACGCTCTACATGCTCTAAGGAGAGATTGTATATAGGCTCTACCGTTACCAAGCTGATGAGGTGATGAGACTAGTGATACATGGTCTAACGTTCTACATGCTCTAAGGAGAGATTGTATATAGGCTCTACCGTTACCAAGCTGATGAGGTGATGAGACCAGTGATACATGGTCTAACGCTCTACATGCTCTAAGGAGAGATTGTATATAGGCTCTACCGTTACCAAGCTGATGAGGTGATGAGACCAGTGATACATGGTCTAACGCTCTACATGCTCCAAGGAGAGATTTTATATAGGCTCTACCGTTACCAAGCTGATGAGGTGATGAGACCACTGATACATGGTCTAACGCTCTACATGCTCTAAGGAGAGATCGTATATAGGCTCTACCGTTACCAAGCTGATGAGGTGATGAGACCAGTGATACATGTTCTAACGCTCTACATGCTCTAAGGAGAGATTGTATATAGGCTCTACCGTTACCCAGCTGACGAGGTGATGAGACCAGTGAAACATGGTCTAACGCTCTACATGCTCTAAGGAGAGATTGTATAAAGGCTCTACCGTTACCAAGCTGACGAGGTGATGAGACCAGTGATACATGGTCTAACGCTCTACATGCTCTAAGGAGAGATTGTATATAGGCTCTACCGTTACCAAGCTGATGAGGTGATGAGACCACTGATACATGGTCTAACGCTCTACATGCTCTAAGGAGAGATTGTATATAGGCTCTACCGTTACCAAGCTGATGAGGTGATGAGACCAGTGATACATGGTCTAACGCTCTACATGCTCTGAGGAGAGATTGTATATAGGCTCTACCGTTACCAAGCTGATGAGGTGATGAGACCAGTGATACATGGTCTAACGCTCTACATGCTCTGAGGAGAGATTGTATATAGGCTCTACCGTTACCAAGCTGATGAGGTGATGAGACCAGTGATACATGGTCTAACGCTCTACATGCTCTGAGGAGAGATTGTATATAGGCTCTACCGTTACCAAGCTGATGAGGTGATGAGACCAGTGATACATGGTCTAACGCTCTACATGCTGTAAGGAGAGATTGTGTATAGGCTCTACCGTTACCCAGCTGATGAGGTGATGAGACTAGTGATACATGGTCTAACGCTTCACATGCTCTAAGGAGAGATTGTATATAGACTCTACCGTTACCAAGCTGATGAGGTGATGAGACTAGTGATACATGATCTAACGCTCTACATGCTCTAAGGAGAGATTGTATATGGACTCTACCGTTACCAAGCTGATGGGGTGATGAGACCAGTGATACATGGTCTAACGCTCTACATGCTCTAGGGAGAGATTGTATATAGGCTCTACCGTTACCAAGCTGATGAGGTGATGAGTCCAGTGATACATGGTCTGACGCTCTACATGCTCTAAGGAGAGATTGTATATAGGCTCTACCGTTACCAAGCTGACGAGGTGATGAGACCAGTGATACATGGTCTAACGCTCTACATGCTCTAAGGAGAGATTGTATATAGGCTCTACCGTTACCAAGCTGATGAGGTGATGAGACTAGTGAAACATGGTCTAACGCTCTACATGCTCTAAGGAGAGATTGTATATAGGCTCTACCGTTACCAAGCTGATGAGGTGATGAGACCAGTGAAACATGGTCTAACGCTCTACATGCTCTAAGGAGAGATTGTATATAGGCTCTACCGTTACCAAGCTGATGAGGTGATGAGACCACTGATACATGGTCTAACGCTCTACATGCTCCAAGGAGAGATTGTATATAGACTCTACCGTTACCAAGCTGATGAGGTGATGAGACCAGTGAAACATGGTCTAACGCTCTACATGCTCTAAGGAGAGATTGTATATAGGCTTTACCGTTACCAAGCTGATGAGGTGATGAGACCACTGATACATGGTCTAACGCTCCACATGCTCCAAGGAGAGATTGTATATAGACTCTACCGTTACCAAGCTGATGAGGTGATGAGACCACTGAAACATGGTCTAACGCTCTACATGCTCTAAGGAGAGATTGTATATAGGCTCTACCGTTACCCAGCTGACGAGGTGATGAGACCAGTGAAACATGGTCCAACGCTCTACATGCTCTAAGGAGAGATTGTATATAGGCTCTACCGTTACCAAGCTGATGAGGTGATGAGACCAGTGATACATGGTCTAACGCTCTACATGCTCTAAGGAGAGATTGTATATAGGCTCTACCGTTACCAAGCTGATGAGCTGATGAGAGACTAGTGATACATGATCTAACGCTCTACATGCTCTAAGGAGAGATTGTATATAGGCTCTACCGTTACCAAGCTGATGAGGTGATGAGACTAGTGATACATGGTCTAACGCTCTACATGCTCTAAGGAGAGATTGTATATAGGCTCTACCGTTACCCAGCTGACGAGGTGATGAGACCAGTGAAACATGGTCCAACGCTCTACATGCTCTAAGGAGAGATTGTATATAGGCTCTACCGTTACCAAGCTGATGAGGTGATGAGACCAGTGATACATGGTCTAACGCTCTACATGCTCTAAGGAGAGATTGTATATAGGCTCTACCGTTACCAAGCTGATGAGCTGATGAGAGACTAGTGATACATGATCTAACGCTCTACATGCTCTAAGGAGAGATTGTATATAGGCTCTACTGTTACCAAGCTGATGAGCTGATGAGAGACTAGTGATACATGATCTAACGCTCTACATGCTCTAAGGAGAGATTGTATATAGGCTCCACCGTTACCAAGCTGATGAGGTGATGAGACTAGTGATACATGGTCTAACGCTCTACATGCTCTAAGGAGAGATTGTATATAGGCTCTACCGTTACCCAGCTGACGAGGTGATGAGACCAGTGATACATGGTCTAACGCTCTACATGCTCTAAGGAGAGATCGTATATAGGCTCTACCGTTACCAAGCTGATGAGGTGATGAGACTAGTGATACATGATCTAACGCTCTACATGCTCTAAGGAGAGATTGTATAAAGGCTCTACCGTTACCCAGCTGACGAGGTGATGGGACCAGTGAAACATGGTCTAACGCTCTACATGCTCTAAGGAGAGATTGTATATAGACTCTACCGATACCAAGCTGATGAGGTGATGAGACCACTGATACATGGTCTAACGCTCTACATGCTCTAAGGAGAGATTGTATATAGGCTCTACCGTTACCAAGCTGATGAGGTGATGAGACTAGTGATACATGGTCTAACGCTCTACATGCTCTAAGGAGAGATTGTATATAGGCTCTACCGTTACCAAGCTGATGGGGTGATGATACCAGTGATACATGGTCTAACGCTCTACATGCTCTAAGGAGAGATTGTATAAAGGCTCTACCGTTACCAAGCTGATGAGGTGATGAGACCAGTGATACATGGTCTAACGCTCTACATTCTCTAAGGAGAGATTGTATATAGGCTCCACCGTTACCAAGCTGATGAGATGATGAGACCAGTGAAACATGGTCTAACGCTCTACATGCTCTGAGGAGAGATTGTATATAGGCTCTACCGTTACCAAGCTGATGAGCTGATGAGACTAGTGATACATGGTCTAACGCTCTACATGCTCTAAGGAGAGATTGTATATAGGCTCCACCGTTACCAAGCTGATGAGGTGATGAGACCAGTGATACATGGTCTAACGCTCTACATGCTCTAAGGAGAGATTGTATAAAGGCTCTACCGTTACCAAGCTGATGAGGTGATGAGACCAGTGAAACATGGTCTAACGCTCTACATGCTCTAAGGAGAGATCGTATATAGGCTCTACCGTTACCAAGCTGATGAGGTGATGAGACCACTGATACATGGTCTAACGCTCTACATGCTCTAAGGAGAGATTGTATATAGGCTCTACCGTTACCAAGCTGATGAGGTGATGAGACCAGTGATACATGGTCTAACGCTCTACATGCTCTAAGGAGAGATTGTATATAGGCTCTACCGTTACCAAGCTGATGAGGTGATGAGACCAGTGATACATGGTCTAACGCTCTACATGCTCTGAGGAGAGATTGTATATAGGCTCTACCGTTACCAAGCTGATGAGGTGATGAGACCAGTGATACATGGTCTAACGCTCTACATGCTCTAAGGAGAGATTGTATATAGGCTCTACCGTTACCAAGCTGATGAGGTGATGAGACCAGTGAAACATGGTCTAACGCTCTACATGCTCTAAGGAGAGATTGTATATAGGCTCTACCGTTACCAAGCTGATGAGGTGATGAGACCAGTGATACATGGTCTAACGCTCTACATGCTCTAAGGAGAGATTGTATATAGGCTCTACCGTTACCAAGCTGACGAGGTGATGAGACCAGTGATACATGGTCTAACGCTCTACATGCTCTAAGGAGAGATTGTATATAGGCTCTACCGGTACCAAGCTGATGAGGTGATGAGATGAATACATCATCTTCTTACTGATACGAATGGTCGAGTGTCCAGCACACTGAACCGTCATTCAGGAGACCGGGGTGAGATTCCCGCCATGGTCGACCATGCATCCTGACAGGGTTAGTACAGTTATACCTTGAGATATTTCGCTGGTATCCGTTGGTTTTACCGTTATAACGTGTAGTCCATTCGAGGGGTCAACTTTCCTCTAGCTCCTCACATACCGTATCTCCGATCCGGTCAGCGTTAGTGCTTCGCTAGTACCGGTTAGTACCGTCAAACATTGCATTGGTACTGCTCTCGTTTTTTCAGGATAGCAGATCAAGTTTCGGGAACTATAACCCCTGACATGAGTCCAATCTTGAATATTTAAAGGGAATTCATCAGTGCATCGTTAGTACCTGATAGTGCCGTGAAGATTTCCGAAAGTACTCATCCGGTTTCGTCTCTACAACCGTTGTCTATGTGAGAGGCCAACTTCACGCCAGCCCCACACGTGTGCCCAATCTTGGAATGCCGAATGGCAATCGTTAGTACTCGTTACTACCCGTTACTACCCGTTACTACTCGTAACTACCTGTTACTACCCGTTACTACCCTTTACTACCCGTTACTACTCGTTACTACCCGTTACTACCCGTTACTACCCGTTACTACCCGTTACTACTCGTTACTACCCGTTACTACCCGTTATTACCCGTTACCACCCGTTATTACCCGTACTATATGTTACCACCCGTTACTACCCGTTACTACTCGTTACTACCATTTACTACCCGTTACTACCCGTTACTACCCGTTACTACCCATTACTACTCGTTACTACCCGTTACCACCCGTTACTACCCGTTACTACCCGTTACTACCCGTTACTACCCGTTACTACCCGTTACTACCCGTTACTACCCGTTACTACTCGTTACTACCCGTTACTACCCGTTATTACCCGTTACCACCCGTTACTACTCGTTACTACCCGTTACCACCCGTTACTACCCGTTACTACTCGTTACTACCATTTACTACCCGTTACTACCCGTTACTACCCGTTACTACCCATTACTACTCGTTACTACCCGTTACCACCCGTTACTACCCGTTACTACCCGTTACTACCCGTTACTACCCGTTACTACCCGTCACTACCCGTTATCACCCGTTACTACCCGTTACTACAGTGAAACAATCGTTAGGATTGGTTTCGTCGTTATAGCGCCATATACAGTGCCACTTCTACGTTAGCCCCTCACATGCTTTCGATCCTGTTATTTCCAACGGCAATCGTTAGTACTTCGTCAGTAACGGTTCGTACCGTCAGCCTTCTCGTTAGTACTTCGTCAGTAACGGTTCGTACCGTCAGCCTTCTCGTTAGTACTTCGTCAGTAACGGTTCGTTCCGTCAGCCTTCTCGTTAGTACTTCATCAGTAACGGTTCGTACCGTCAGCCTTCTCGTTGTACTTCGTCAGTGACGGTTCGTACCGCCAGCCTTCTCATTAGTACTTCGTCAGTAACGGTCTGTACCGTCAGCTTTCTCGTTAGTACTTCGTCAGTAACGGTTCGTACCGTCAGCTTTCTCGTTAGTACTTCGTCAGTAACGGTTCGTACCGTCAGCCTTCTCGTTAGTACTTCGTCAGTAACGGTTCGTACCGTCAGCTTTCTCGTTAGTGCTCCTTCCATTTGGTCAAGATAACGGATATAGTTCTGAAAACTAGACACTCACATTTATACTGACCAAACGAAGAGAGTACTTTTAGGAATTTTGACGGTACTAACCGGTACTAACGGAGTACTCACGTTAGCCGTTGACAATTTTTGAGATCGGAATTAAGCATTTGATGGGCTGGCGTGAAGTTGGTAGTTGTTTGTGATACGGACAACGCGTAAGGACGAAACCTGTGGAGTACTAACACAAATGTTCACTGTTCTAACTGGTACTAACGAAGCACTAACGAATTGTGAAATAATATCATCATATGTTCTGATAAGTGAGGGGCCAATTTTAATGGAATCTTTGTCTCATGACAGTAATTTGCATCAATTTGTTTTCACATTGAAAAACATATTTTTTCAAGATTGTTAATTGAACCATCCCCATACACCAATTGTCATAATTTTATTAGTAAATATTTTATGCGTTACACAAAATATTTATAATGCTGCATTCTTTTTACACCACATATACTGTTACAAGCTTTTAGAATATACAGTACTTTGTCTCGAGTCAAATCCAATCAGGCACGTACATGCGGGCTTACAAAAATCAATAACTATCGATCTGACAAATCTGAGAAGATAAGAGCAAATCTGTTTTGGATTTTGATGAGTAATCCGTTTATCCACTCGCATGGAGAGCCAAAGTACAGCTAAATAAGCTTGTGTGTTCTTACAGAATCAAACCAGTTCGAAATAGCTCGTGTATGGATTTAAATAAGTAATTTTGTTTTTCCAACTATACCCCACCAAACAGATGTTGGTAAAAAGGTACGGTTGTAAAAATACTGGAAAGCTTTTACGAGATTTTCCGACCATTGGTTCCTGAACTACATAGCACTTTGGCGGATGAGGGTTCAATGGATACTCACTTCTTCCTAAAAACTGTCATTTTCCAATAATGTGCAATTCATTATTGTGCATTGCAGGGCATGTTTATATTGACTTGCATATACTACATACATCACAAGAGTACGTACAACTGCATCATATCAATATCTCATTTTATACTTATTATATGATATTCATGTTATTATATACCTTTTCGTCGGATGTTTTATTTTTGTTAAAAATGATTTTTTAATCACAAGTTGAAAAATATCAGTGAAGAACTGACATTTCTTTGAGTCACACACGTGCGTGCTCTCAAGAGTCCATAGGAGTCGATTTAGCAAAATATCAGTTTTTTGATGATAACTTTTGAATGGTATGAGATATCAAAATTCTAATAAGCGAGAAACACAGATAATTATAATAGCTTCAAGATAATATAAGTTATAAGTATTAAAGTCATTTCGCATAACCGTCAAGAGTCGACAGCTAAACAAACACATTTTTTAGCTGTCGACTCTTGACAGTTATGCAACGTGACTTAAATAGTCATCACTTATATCATCTTGAAGCTATTATAATTACCTGTGTTTCTCGCGAGTTAAAATTTTGATATCTCATAGGTAAAAGTTATCATCAAAAAACTGATATTTCGCTAAATCGACTCCCATGGACTCTTAATAGAAAATAGAAAACTTCACATGTCTGTACTAGACTTGATATCTGTTGGGTGTTTGTTTGAAGAAATATTAGTAATTTAGCCCAAAATCACTGAATATAAATCGACATATCAAACCAACAATAAACAGGTTTCGAATAATAATTTTATTGTTGACCCGTACAACAACGCGTCGGATAAATTGTTCACTACGACTTCACATTCTGTCTCCTCTGTTTCTAGCACTAAGAACTTGTGACTATAGCCTCCTGGATTGCGGTGAAACGGTTAACACATAAATAGAAAAGGCTGAGGCCAATTAAGGAAAGGCCCACTCTAGCGCCTTCGTAGGAATTACGAAATTGAATGTACAAAAATAATTAGCATTCAAATAAATTGCTTATTCATTGTTCCCTCCACAACCTTAAGCAATTGTGTCGGCAATGGTGAGGTTAACGATTTCTGTTCACAAGACAATTGCCCCAACTTGTATGTGTTCATTTCTGTACCTTATATATACCGTTCTTCACCGAGTATTTTGTTTGTTTGCAACTATAGTTGTTATTTCCGTCGCTTCTATTTCTGCTATACTATAGTGTTTGAATGATTGAATTGGTTTCTTCTGCCACTTGAACCTATTTCACTCAATGTCTGGATTACAAACGTGTGAGTAGCTCTAACTGGCAGATCAACCATGGTTACCTGTGCTATTTGTTTACACCAACTCTCAGATACCGGCTAACTGGCCAGTAATACCGGGTCTTAGGAACCTATCCAAGCTTTACTGACTCATTCATTTCACACACAACTTGTTGATTGGCACATTTTTTACTTGAAACTAGAATCTCAAAGAACAAGTGTTTTTCTCATGTTGAGCAATCGGTGTGAATATCTCGCTGAGCGATCGGTTGATCGAAAACCAACACGTCGGCGCAGTTTGTATAAGTGAGAACAGTGCGATGCAAAACGCCAGCTAGATGAACGATAGCGAAGGCTTCTGTGCTACTTTTACGTGGCTTTGTATTTTTGTCTGTTTGTTTGTTTGTTTGTTTGTTTGTTTATACGACTTCACAGATGGCAACAATCTGACTGATCAACGAGAAACTTCTTCTTTTTCAAGCGGAGTCATCCAAATTAGATCTGTATAGTTTTGGGACTGAATTGGTTAGACTATTTTTGAGAAATACGATCACAAATTTTTGAAAAACCCCATAAGATTAGGCCGGTCGGGAAAATGTGGAGATCTCAATCTTTTCCAAAGCATCCCAATTTTTACTGAACGTGAATACAAACATGATACACATATTTTCATTGGAATCGGACTAGCCGTTCAGAAGAAAATACAATGCCTGATTTTTCATCAAATAGCTAGAAATGTTGGTTATTCTTTATTCAGTGCCATGCGCACAGTGATTCACGGCCTTGTAGACTTGACAGTTTCAACCATGGTGTGTAAAGTTCTCGAGTACATTTCATATAGGCCCGAGTCAAAGTATTTAGAGTTTTCTAGTGGAATTCATGAAATATCTCGCCTATCTTACAGCGCATGTTAAGCTTCATTTGCCTAATATAGGCCTACTTTTCCAATTTGTTACTATTTCGAATTTCAGATTATATTTGTCATCATCCGCACATCGCGTACTGGATCAAAGTATGTGTAAAAATGCTTTGTACCGAAATAGTCTATCAAATGCTGCTATACTTTATGCACATAGAAATCTTTCCAAAAGTCTGATCATTTTTTTTCGTGATATTCGTAACTAGGGAAGTAGCGAAATTATGAGTTTTCTTTAAACGAGACTTTTAGTAGGGCTTACATAACTTTAATATCAAACACCAATAACTGAAGATTCATGTTGCACCGAATGACAGGTGAATAATCTGTATTTGAATATTTGATAGGAAATCGTTAATACCGAAAGAACGTGTATTGAAGGAGGGTGAGACTAAATCGAGTGCAAAGCTTTCTCTCTTGAAAGCAGCCACCACCATGACACATTATTGTTGTATACACTTTGCAGGTGCCCCATAAAAGGGGGAAAAGAAACACCTAGCCAGTCTATTGTATTTCCCACAGAACGAAACATCATTTCGCGTTATCAGCTCAGATATCCGATATGGCTAGGTCGAAACCAGGCCGACTATACTTGTTCATTTTTGCTGAATCATTTTAATGGCGTATACATTATACTGATTATATTTTTTTTTCAATTTCTTTCTGTACTTGTTTTCCAAACTAAATTCACCGGTTCCCATACTAAATATATCAGAAGGATATATATCTGAAGAAAGCTGATAACTTACTACTAAATATTACGATGGTACCTTGATGTAATTGATCAATTTTTTTGTCTCGAATATGATTGGAAAAAAAATTGATCTTTTTTGTTGTATTTCCATAGTATAATTATATATATGAGGTGAGTGTATCTTCGCGAACATCATTTCTCTCTTCTTCTCAACATCGATTATCATTTAACGCGCTTTGTTGTGACCGCTGAGCAATTCTCTGAAAACATATAGCCGAACAATTGACAAACGAACGAAAGATAGGTTTTAGCTACATATAGGCCGACAGCATCTGGGTGGCTAATAAACAATCAAGCTGCCGGATGGAATCACAGTCATGTCAAACAGGTGCTTCAAGTTTGGTGTATTACTAAATTAAATTCCAATCAAAGCATTTTACAAGCTTTTACATACTCTCTGAATAATATGAATGCATGTTTTGAAATACATTATCATTGTACTGTGGGATATGAACGCAATATCTGATACGCACATCGGTAATATAGATCGGAGGAGAATGTAACTATACATCATCTGGACCAAGAACACGTGATTTCAGAATGGCTGTATTGAAGGTGTAAGTGAAAAGCGTCCATTTTATCGCACCATTTTATTTCACTGACATTTTTCGATTTCGATCTTGCTTCAAAAATGAGTTAATTTCCGACGGTATTTCCACGAAATCTTTACCTGTCAGTGTAAGGTTTTTTTGAAGAAAGAGCAGAGTACGACGGTGGGTTGGATGGGGTATGAAAGGATGTCGAGAAGTGGTGGGGGGGGGGGGGGGGGGTGGATGGTGGTAGTAGAACATAACTTAGAATGGAATACTTGACAACGACGTCTAGCATCGGTGAGAGCGAAAACTGTTACAGCCATCTCATTTATCAAAGTTATTAAATCAAACGCTTTCGACTGTGTATAGTTGGCTGGCTTTTGTGTTTTGGGCAAGGTTGTAGCCGTGGTGAGAAGTGAAGCGCACAGAAAAGACGAAGCGAGAGAGAGAGAGAGAGACAGAGGGAGAGAGAGAGAGAGAGAGAGAGAGAGAGAGAGAGAGAGAGAGAGAGAGAGAGAGAGAGAGAGAGAGAGAGAGAGAGAGAGACAGAGAGAGAGAGAGAGAAAGGGAGAGAGAGAGAGAGAGAGAGAGAGAGAGAAAGAGAGAGAGAGAGAGAGAGAGATAGGGAGAGGGACAGAGAGAGAGAGAGAGAGAGAGAGAGAGAGAGTGAGAGAGAAAGAGAGAGAGAGAGAGAGAGGCAAGTACACGGAGGATGGAGACGGTGGTTTCAAGAGGATGCGAATTACTAAGGAAACGAGGTAGGCCCCATTATACAACTCTGAACTAGTGGCGCTAGTGCGTCGGAATAATAGATCAATGCTTGAATTTGACATAACATACTACCATAAAGAAATATAATTATAAAATCAACTTTTTTCAAATACTGATTCGTGACAAGAACCCCTTGGATAAACGGTCGCTTGATTAGGCCTATAATAATCACAAAATATAGTGGTATAGTAGTTTTTTTTTCAAAAGTTCTTTATTCATTCAATGTACATGACGTAGTTATTTCTAGACCCACTAAGCCACTAATGTGGTTTGTCTGTAGGTCTATTTTCATAAATAAATTTTTTTTTTATATTTCTGGATCAAGTACATAAACTAATTATAATATATATATAGGCTACATGAAGTTTACATTTTGCACAACCTAATTATACCATAAACATAAAGTTTACATTTTGCATTTAACTTATAGTAACCTCTTTTTTAACTGAACATTAGGTTTATAATTTTTACGAAACATCTTTATAGCAGAAAATAAGTACCGATAACACAATAACAAAAACATAGAAGATAATATACAGAATATAAAAAAAAGATGAAGAAAAAAACCAACATTTCATACAAGTTTCTCTAATAATAATTGATTTCTTAATACATTTTTAATTTCTGATTTTTTCTGCGAGGAACTTACTTCCGTTGACAAAGTATTAAACATTTTTGGAAATAAAAATTTTTTGGTTTGAGTACCGTAGTCATTATACATATCCTGAGGGAGAACGAATCTGCCCATATTTCTAGTTCGATAATGATGCTGGAGATTAATTTTAAATTCTGTTGAAAAGTAATTAGTTGTTAATAATATGAATTTATGTAGTTGTTTGACATTTAAAAAACAGCTTTGAACGGATGTATTTGCATCAACTGGTATCATAATTTTGAAAATTTGTTTTTGAATATTATGTATTTGATTAATGTAGATGTCGGTAGTGCCTCCCCATGCTAGAATTACATACCTTAAAATAGATTCGACTGAAGCAAAATAAACTACTCTTAATACACTAAAATTAACATAAGGCTTCAGTATTCGAATACTATACGATGCTGATCTTAATTTTTTACATAAACTATCTATACATTTGTCCCATTTAAATGATGATCAATTAGCACGCCCAGATATGTGTGTTGGATTACATTATCTATAAGGGTGGTACAACTGCATCTGACACACAGTGAATTGATATTCTTATGAAAGTTGCGATGTAAGCATGAATGACTATGGTAGAACAAATGAATTTTTTCGTGATTTTTAAAAGGAGAATGTATTTGCATGACTTTTGTTTTTTTATAGTTTATTGTTGATCCATCATCATGTGACCATCTTAAAATATTAGTAAAGTCTGATTGAAGGTTATTATTAGCTTGTTTAAAATTTTGATGTACTGAAACTAAAGCTGTATCATCAGCGTATAAAAATATATTGGAATTTTCTACTTGTTGCAGCATATTGTTTACATAAAGCAAGTATAATGAAGGCCCTAATCACGATCCCTGGGGTACTCCTGATGATATTTTTTCTAATTGACTAAAAGTGTCTCCAAATTTTACAGTGATGAATCGATCAGACAAATAATTTTCAAACCAAAAAAGTAGAGGCCCTCTTATTCCGCCCTATCTAAACAATCTATCAATCTACTGTGTAATAAGGTATCAAATGGCTATATAAACAACATCAACATGAAGACCCTCGTTCAAGGAATTGTAAATTGAATCAGAAAAATCATTTAATGATAGGACAGTATATTTATTTTTTTGAAAGCCGTACTGCCTTCCATCTAGAATATTATAAGCATTGATATAAGTGATAAGTTCTTGCGCTATAAATCTTTCCTTAATTTTCTCTATTTCTGGTAAAATTGAAATGGGCCAATAATTATTATAAATTTTGTGATCACCGTTTAAAAAAAATTGGTCTTACTATAGATTGCTTGAGTAAAGTGGGTATCGTTCCTATTTTAACACACAGATTAATTAACCTAGCTATTACTGGACTGATTTGAGTAGTTATTAATTTTAAGCCCTTATGAATTAGTAGTAGTAGTGATAGCAGTGGTGGTAGTAGTAGTAGTTTTTGTTGTTTATTAGGAAGTTCCGCTATTTTATTTTGATAACATTGTAACATATTTAGACATGATATAATTTCATACACTTCACAAGTCCATTCAGTAATTATTATGGGTTTTTGTCGAATTGAATGTTTCCTTCTTGTGTTTTGATTAGGTGTAGTTGATGGAGGTTCATACTCCACCTCTTCAAGGAAAAACTTTCATTTGACTGTTTATCTGTCAATAATTAAAGCGAGTTCAACTCTTTTGGGCCTATGCGAGATTGTCAAGTAGCTCCCCATGTGGCGTCTTGAATTACTTGTAACACCTTGCTAGCATTCCAGCACTTGAAGTGTGTATGTATATATATATATATATATATATATATATATATATATATATATATATATATATATATATATATATATATGAGAAACAATAGCGGTCCAAGGACTGAGTCTTGAGGAACTCCAACAGTACATTATATTTGCATTGACACTCATTTCCAGATTCAACTTGCTGCCTCCTTTCCGTCTTGAAATGTATCATACACTTCAGAGACTCTCTCAAACCATACATATACTCTAATGTCTCTAATAATATATGTATAGACCCTGTCAACAGTGTCAAAAGCTGGTCGAGTTCTTATTGGCCATCTCTTTGAGAGATCAAGTACAGCTGTGAGTGAGCCTGTTGCTGGCGAACACAATCGACATTGACGATTCACGTCACGATTCAGAAAAAGTGTCGGGTCTGAAGTAATATTCGACGGACAAATGAGTAAGTGATAATTTCTGAAATTGAGATGATGATTTCTAGTTTTCTCTAAAATTAGGGGTGTAAATACCGTCATTATTGTTTAAATACAGCTTCATTGTTGTGATGTTCTTTAATCACGTGGGTTTTACATTTTCGACTGAAACATTCCATTTCCACTCTGGGATTATTCTGTATATAGATTATATAGATTAATTGTATACAGATGGTTACATTTCTATCAATTAATTAATTTGATGCCGTGATGTAACCTGCATGTCTGTTGAAGATGAAATTCCAAATCAATATGTTCCATGTGAACCGATAACATGAAATGGGTGTGACAGTTGATTGGTAGAGCGGTAACTCGGCCATTTTCAAGTCTCGCGTACAGCCAGTCAAAGCTTTTTATATTCACTTGTGTGTTTGTTAAATAATAAGTGACATGGTTGAACGAAAAGTGAAATGACGTAGGCTACCTGAAATATCAGTACCGAAAACGTAAAACCTTTAAATGTGAAGTATTGTAAAATTCAACAGGTTTTGTGTCATTTGAATAATAATTTCACTTCGTTTCATGTATCACTTTCAAGAATTGTTAGAAGTTTTTTGTATTCTCTAATAGTTTCAATTCAGTGTAGCTTACATTGAAAGACAATCTCACATCCATGTCATCTCACAGATTTACTTCTATTGCCTATTTCGATTTAAAAACTATTGAAACCATATTATTATATTTTAAGAACCAATTTTGAAATCTTCTAGTGGCAACTTTCTTCATCGTTTCTGATGTGTATACTTCATTAATTTATTGTATATTTCATGTTGTGATGATATATGATCATTTTCTCTTGATTAATAAAAGAAAGTGTTTATTCTTCAGGAAGGTTCATTACTCAGTTGGCTTGGAAACGGCACCTACTATAAAATTAATGCTATAATCTTGAATATACTATGTACGTAATTATATAATAATACGGGCATAATTCTGATTGGTTTCTCAATATGAACGGAATTGCTAACTGTGCGAGTATTGTGTAAGTGTGTCTAGTTCAAGTTTACCCCACTTGATGTTAATATTCAACACAGCCGTCCCCGTGGCTCAGTCAACTGAAGCGCTCTACGTTCATCTCTCCGTCGTTTCAACACCCTCCGCCCCCACACACACATTCGTACCCCCATATAACCTAGCTGTTGATGGGGTCGTCAAGCAGAATTGAGAGAGAATGAATGCCATCTAAATACACGAATCATGAAATTAGACAAATGAGTATTGAGTAGTATCATTCAGCCGTAGAGCAACATGTACATGTTGTATTTCGTTCAATAAATGTCGAGATCGAGATGTTCCTATTTCTTTAAAGGACCTCTGAAACTAGATTACATCGAATAATATCAATATTTATTCACCCGATTCCAAAAAAACTAGAAATCATCATCTTAATTTCAAAAATTGAAATTTATTTATTTTTCCTCCAGGATTCGGTCCATTTCCGAGTCGTGACGTAGGCATTACTCGATTCTGTGTATGTTTCTGTATATAATCGATAATGCCTACTTCATGATTTATGGTCTCTGGAGGACCAACAATTAACAAGTGTTTTTGAAATTGAGGTGATGATATCTATAGTTTTCTCTAGAATTAGAGAAATTATTATCGCAATTATTCCACAAAGTCTAGTTCGAGGGTTATGATGTGCTTTGAAGATCTCTCAATGTTATTCCTACAGATCTAGCAATAACGTGAAAAGAGCTGGTAGCTATGATTGTGGAAATGCACAAGATATTGTCTCCATGGATAGGTCTTGGCAAAGATCTAGTCTAGATTACGTATTGATCATACAGTATGACTTTACAACGTGCTATCCAAATTCAACGCGCTCGTTTCAATTACTTTTCGAGCACCATTATAGATTTGTTATCGTAAAAGCAAGGAAAGTTTTCCCATCGTGTCTGAGATCGAGGAAAGTAAGGCAATGGTAGTAAAACAATCGGAAAGTCTCACAGAGCTTTCTCTTCTCTCATTCTTTCAATCCTTACTCTTAATTTCCTCTTTCTCTTCTTTTCCAAATGATTTTATTACCGTGTACGGTTTGGCTGGAGGATTTGTCTTCTGTCCTCTTTCAGTGCGGCAAGCTGGGTTCGGCCGGAACGCGTGTTAAGGCAGATTAAGATGTGTCGCTAAGTAAAGTTAACAACCCTCCTGTGCCTTTACAGTTCGCAGCCCCTCCCCCCCTCCCCCCTCCCATACCACGTGACACACGCACCTTACCAACTTTCTTCCGCAACCCTCAATACCTTAATCTCATACTGCACCATCAACATTATAGGCATATATATATATATATATATATATATATATATATATATATATATATATATATATATATATATATATATATATATATATATGTATATATATATATATATATATATATATATATATATATATATGTATATATATATATATATATATATATATATATATATATATATATATATATATATATATATATATATATATATATCAATATATATATAATATATATATATTGATATATAGGTTCATATATGTGTATGTGTGCGTGTGAATGGAGAGAAGAGAAAGTGGTATGTAATTGTACCACCGAGTAATGAATATGTCAGCTTTGTTTCACGATCAGGTTCATGACATCTTATATTGTAATCAGTCATGCCTCATGACCATTCAACAATCATTCCAATTATAAGTAAGTATCCGAGGAAAATGGCGTATTTTACTCGGTGAGAGAATAATTCGATCACGGTAAACGAATATCTCTAATCACCCGAATACCATTAACGGGGGACGCGGAAGAACGTATACTGGAATCAAGTCTATTTGGCTGCGTGACAAGGGCTTGGGGAATCTTATGAATGGTGGCAGTAGAATGAGGTAAGGGCTCAGATAAGGTTAGACATCGCAAACCAATGTCAGCAACCGACTAGTGATGCCTTCGGTAAACAAACTAGGAGCCGGGTACCCGCCGAAATTATCCGGCTATAACCCGGGTAATTTGGAAAAAGCGGCTACATTCTTTTCGTAAATAAATCACTATCTATAAATTCAATATAACTTCTTCCATCTTCATTTTTCATCCCTAGTCTAAATTGGTGAAGAATGATTTTTTATCAAGATTCGATGTCATTAAAAAAAAATGTCTATAAATCAAGAAAAACGAAACAATACGAAAAAACGGGTAGAATCGTACCAGTACCTTTTCCCGCTCTTCTGTTGTATTTGTGAGCTATGGGATCGGTTATATGATGAGACTCGGTGTGGGAAGGGGTTGCTTGGGTTACTGATATCGTAGCACGGGTCAGTAACTGAGTCATGTCGTCCCATTGGTCACTGTTGGTGCCATTTAAAGACCGACTTGTCGCTACCCGACCTGGGTACCCAACCCAGTACCCATCTCCAGCATTCTACTGCCGCAAGCACCAACCTCTGTCACCGTTACCGGCACTTCCACCAAGACCATGGCACCGTTACCGGCATTTCCACCAAGACCATGTCACAGTCACCGGCACTTCCACCGAGACCATGTCACCGTTACCGGAACTCCCACCAAGACCATGGCACCGTTACCGACACTTCCACCAAGACCATGGCACCGTTACCGGTACTTCTACCAAGACCATGGCACCGTTACCGGCACTTTCACCAAGACCATGGCACCGTTACCGGCACTTCCACCAAGACCATGTCATCGTTACCGGCACTTCCACCAAGACTATGGCACCGTTACTGGTACTTCCACCAAGACCATGGCACCGTTACCGGCACTTCCACCGAGACCATGTCACCCTTATCGGCACTTCCACCAAGACCATGGCACCGTTACCGGCACTTCCACCAAGACCATGTCACCGTTACCGACACTTCCACCGAGTCCATGTCACCGTTACCGGCACTTCCACCAAGACCATGGCACCGTTACCGGCACTTCCACCAAGACCATGGCACCGTTACCGGCACTTCCACCGAGTCCATGTCACCGTTACCGGCACTTCCACCAAGACCATGGCACCGTTACCGGCACTTCCACCAAGACCATGGCACCGTTACCGGCACTTCCACCAAGACCATGGCACCGTCACCGGCACTTCCACCAAGACCATGGCACCGTTACCGGCACTTCCACCGAGAGCATGTCACCCTTACCGGCACTTCCACCAAGACCATGTCACCGTTACCGGCACTTCCACCAAGACCATGGTACCGTCACCGGTACTTCCACCAAGACCATGGCACCGTTACCGACACTTCCACCAAGACCATGTCACCGTTACCGGCACTTCCACCAAGACCATGTCACCGTTACCGACACTTCCACCAAGACCATGTCACCGTTACCGGCACTTCCACCAAGACCATGTCACCGTTACCGGCACTTCCACCAAGACCATGGCACCGTTACCGGCACTTCCACCAAGACCATGTCACACAGACGAATGTGACTTGGCCGAATTTATTGAGGTATGTCACATTTTTTCAACTGAATGGTTCTTTCTGTTTTTCTCTCCGTTCACGTCTCTTGGGATAGATGCAGAATGTATCGTGCATGCGTGAGAAGGTGTCGGCCGCGACGTGTCAGCAGGCCAACAGCCAGCCATGCCAGTATTCAAGCCACAGTTTCTATACAATAGTGACATTCATCTGCACTATTTTTACTATGTTTAAGAACCAGTGGCATTGAATAATTAAAGTGTACTAAATTCAAGATAATTATATGCTCTCAAATTAATATGACCATCCATTTTTTTTTTATTCAATCAGTTTCAAGACAATACGTGAATGAGTAGGCCTACTGTGAATGCGATGAAATTTTACTCCTCACGCGATATTTCACCAAATCAAAGTATTCATCAAGTTCATCAAAGTATTGTTTTTTCCTCAAGTATGTACCATTAGTATGTGTCCACGGGATGTTTCAGTCTCAAGTGTTCACAATCAATAGTTTATTTGTGAAAAATTGCAAATCGAAAATCGTTTTGAATTGCACGCTGTCGATGGTCGTATTTTGGCCCCAGCCGACTAGCGCGCTATTATTCACTGGTGGCGATTGAGGAATGTGTGAACTAAGTAAGGGTTTGGGAAGTGGAGTAAATGATGGAAGACATTCTCAGTAATCCCAGGAGTTACACTTCTTTGTTTGCAAGTGAAGTCGTCTTTCAACGCTAACCGCTATCCCGCTCTTCATCACTAGCTCTTCTCAGAGCGGGAACAAATATTTACATAAACAATATTTTATAATGATCGAACTGTTATTATCATTATCGCAATGAGAAACGATATTTGAAATACAAATAATGGATAGTGAATGATATAGTAATAGAAACAAATGACATTATAGTTGAATATTGTCTTTAAAAATGACCCAGAATGAAAATAACATATTGGATAAGAAAAAAACTCGTGGAATCGAAAAAGCGCTTGGGAATAAAAATAAGTTTTCATGAATGAAAAATACAAACGCATCAACACGTACTACGTCAAAAAATTAGGTGGAATCAGAACAGCAAGAGGGGTAAATATAAGTGACTTTAATAAAATTCACCAAGCATACGAAAATCACGTGGATTCGAAGAAATCACGTAGATTTGAAAAACGCGAGAGGAATAGATGTAGCAGCGAATAAGAAATACACAAGCATGAAGAATTGACGTGAAATCGAAGATGCCTAGATTCGGAAAAAATGAAGAAAAAAAATGCGATCATAATTTGAAAATAGTCTTGCGTACAAAATTCCCGCGAATCCGAAGAGATTCAGAATAATAATAAAACAAATAACAATAGGTTGCAAACATTGAAAAATATCCCAGCATGAAAAATTCCCGTGGAATTAGAAACTTACGTAGACCGAAAAAGTCGAAAGAGAAAAAAAAATGAATATCATCAAAAACTGGCAAACCATCAAAAATCACGTGGAACGTGCATTATTGAGAAATATTTAAAAAATAAGTTTTCAATCATTCCTCACTTCGCTCGGGTTCAACCATCAACGTGACAAAATTTATTTCGTTTTCCAAGATGATTAAATTCAATGATTAAATTTATCAGAACTTGTATATTTTTCTAATTGAAGTTGATAATGAAAACTTTCCACCGGTTCTCCAAACCTTGTCAAGTGTTACTAATTCACCTTGGATCATCATTCAATCACGATTATATTATACTCCCCAAAAACATACAGGTTATGAGCTTTATATTGCCAACATGATGAAGATGCATTCCCTCACAATGTCTTGAATTGAAGATTCGAGAAGTTAATTGAAACGTCAGCACATTATTATATCTCTCAAGATCGTAGGCCTATATAATATAAATGTGTGATTGATTGAGATGTAAGACTTCATTTGTTATCACATCGAAGGTTTCAATCAAAGCTATGATCTCAGTCAGGTAGGAAGTATATTTTAATGAGCCGAGTGAGAGATCCGACATCTGTCGTTTTATTTCGGCTGAAATTGGACCAAATAGGAAGATTAAAGAAAGGTTTTCAATATCACTTCGTGTTCTGCAATTGCGTAGTGAAAAAAATACGCTTACTTGAATCAAAAGAAAAACCATCAAGTCGACTCGGTTGTGTGACATGGGTTTGGGTGTCCAACCTTATACTTTATTCCGGTATACGCTCTTCATAGCGCTCCCGGACAGTGGCGTAGCCAGGGGATTCCAGGGGTGGCACGTGCCCCCCTGAACGTCTTATTGAGTGTTTGGCGCCCTTTTCAGATTCATTGTGATAATTTACATTTCACTTGTGAAATTGATATAGTTGTATACGTGACTGATAATGTAAACTGAGCTGTCCTAATTGACATCGTCCGATGTGTTTACATGCAAATCGCGCAAGCATTTTCTCGAGTTCCATACCGACAGTAATAATACAAATTCGCAGCTGGTGTTCTCGTTAATCTGTTGTATTTGCGATTCCCAATACAATGCGGGAAATTGTGTTTTCTCTATCTTTCATCGCACGGCGGTGCCCTCAGCCGTAATCATAGCGCCCTAATGGAAGCATTTTAAAACTTGCAAGATGACACAACACTATTCTTCATTCAGAACAGAACTGTCGTGTAGATTGAGGTAAATTGTGAACCTTTTTTTAAACTGTTAGGGGCCTATCATTTCAATTATTCATTTTCAATTATTTGAAAAATGTCGTTATCATTCTACAAACACATTCCGTAATTTCTATTACTATTATTGTATTATTGTTTGTTTTCGTTGTGGAACCATCTAAAGAGCCTAATCATTCAGACCCAAAAGCATTATCGTATAAATAGGTAACTTCCAATGAGGGTCGTCTCAATAGGGAAGGGCAAAGAGTATGACTGGCCGGAGAGTCAAATTCGAGGGACGTTATCGACGACGCACATTTGTGACATTCAATTAATGATGATATTATGTGATTCATAATATATTGTATTCACATTATTGAAAATATTGGAAGTAAATATTCTCATTCATATGTATATATATATATATATATATATATATATATATATATATATATATATATATATATATATATATATATATATATATATATATATGTATATATATATATATATATATATATATATATATATATATATATATATATATACATATACATATATATATATATATATATATATATATATATATATATATATATATATATATATATATATATATATATATATATATATATATATATATATATATATGTATATATCATTGTTATCAATGATAGATTAATTTACCGTTGTATTTGCTTGTAACAGTCATTTATCAAAATTAGCCTCCTTATCTAAAAAATCTATGTGTTCCAGAAATTGTGTGTAGTTCCCAAAACCCGTAGAATCGAATTGAAAGGGAGAAAACCAAAAAAATGTCTCTGCGGGGCTTAGTTCCGCCCACCCTTGCATTTACTTTCAATATGGGCACTTGGTTTCAATATGGACAGAGTTGCGATGTGAGCGGCTAGCCTGTGCAGGTAGAGTCTCATTTCAGGTGTAATTAGCCTCATATGATAGGCTCTTTGTACCGATCGGTTGTCGGGACACACAATCATATCTGGTGTCGGAATTAGACGGTACAGAGTCACTAATTCGATTTGAAATAACTTCTGTTTGGATAAGTTCGGTTACTCTAAACACATATAAGCACTCTGTACTTATATAAGTTTTAATTACAACACTGTCGACCATTTCCCGTTTACCACTCCTCGGATGCTATTTGAAAAAATCAACAGATATTTATAATAATGAAGAACATCATTGTAATAATAGTAGATCGAAAAGTCTGGTATTCGTAGAAATTACAATAGAAGTTATGCAGAAACTATGAAGAAATCATCGAAAACATGATTTGTATTCATTTATATTGCGTTTGACGACGAACTGTACTGATGACTATGATCTATTGGCGTCGGTGAATATTATGAGTTGATGGGATGTTGAGATGAAAAGTTATTTCATCAAATTTTTTTTTGATAGTGGAAAGGAGTCGGTCGTGGCCTGTTGTTAAGAAACCATCCCACTACAGACCTGAACGACAGAGGGAAACCACAAAAAACTCCTGTCAGGATGGTCGACCATGACGGGAATCGAACCCCGGTCTTCAACCAATATAATTAACAAGAATTGCTAATCAACATTTTAGTCACTAGGAAAACGCAGCACATGCGTTGTTGGATGAGCGATATATTGAGACGATAATGTATTTGTGGAATTTAACAGATTGAATTTGAAATTATTTAGAACTTTGATACAGCTAGAGCAAGGAAATTCAAACTGAAGTAGGAAGGAAAAATCATAATTATACTGAATATATCAAGTATTTATAACGTGTGAATCCTCTTCTATGAACAATAAGTTTGAAGTAATCCAGTTGTAGGATCGCCACCAATGTAGGCCTATATGTATTAACTGGAAAATAATTGATTATAAATGCATAAATGAACGAAACAGTTCTATTACTGCCTTCCTGTTTTATAATTACTCATTTTGATAGTTTTTAATTGATCGGTGACCCATTACTGCTCGGTTTCTTAATTGGTTTCTTAATAGCTTTGATTGATTCAAAAGAAATACGTTATGAGTTTTTTCAATCAAAACGGCTGATCCGATTGATATGAAACTTCAGGATAATGTGAGTCATTATTAAACTAAAATTCCGTGAAAATTTGAATTCATTTGAAGGGAGTATTTGTTTAAATTTTCTTCCTTGGCTTCGTTTCTGAAAACTTCGACTGGGTTTTCTCAGAAGTGGTGCAACCGACTGCGCCTCAAAACTATACAGTATCGAATTAGATGTCGACACTTGTGTATGCCAAGTTTCAACCGCCTTCTGTTGGGTCTATGGAGCGAGACGAAAAAAAAAAAAATTCGAGTAGGGCTTACTGTGAAATTTTGTGTTTTTCGCTCATCCAACCATATTCAATCCAGGAATGAAAGAGTTTGATGAGTTGCCCCACACTATTACGAGATCAACAAGTGTGGGATATTCTACGGCTAGGTGCGTCGAGTGGATAAAAACGAACTACACAATAATACTTATCATTTGTTGTTAAATAAATTTCTACTGACTTCTGTCTTCTAATATACTTTTTCATACTATACTATTGTACTTGGGTCAATTTTAATTGTCGTATATATTGTTCAAAAAGAAATGTGAGAAAAATTGGTTTCTGAGCTATGGAATGAACCCATCCATTTGGTTCAAGTAACACCAGGCTATCGCCAGCCAGCAGGGCATATTGCCATTCGGACGTCTGACAGTAACGCATTCTCTGGTCCTCAGGCGACTACTGCAGCGTCAACAGGAAGAGCTGGAATCTCACTTGTATATGTACGAACTGGGCTACCAGCCTACCTGGGGCTCCCGCTCTGCTCTGGCATTCTGTCCGGCAAGATACAACTCTCCAGCAGGTTTTACTGGGCTCGACCCACGATCAAACAGATGTTCTCCACTTGCTTAGTTCTCTTCATCCACTTCATCTGGCTCTAGATTAATTAAAGGACATAACAACCCTGAAACTAGATTTTAATCAAGAATGGCGATATGTATTTCCCAATATTAGAGAGAACTAGAAATCATCATCTCAATTTCAAAAATGTTCGATCCCGATCGACATCAAGATAGAGAATGTCAACGTTGGCTATAGGGCACCTTGGACACGCAGGTCTATCCTGATAGGGCACTAGCCGCGTAATCAGCCCAACTACGAGTCAAGACCAACTTCTCCCTCTTTTCGTCTATTAGAATATTTACTGTACCTATCCAATACCGGTGTTGCGACCATTGAAAGGAAACAGCTGATTCCATCTTCAGAGAGATAGGGTGAGAACGCACCCCTAAAAGCCCGCTTCTGTGACGTCACGCGTGTGCTGATGGGGAAGCTAGCTCTGATATTATTATCACAACATCATTATCCCATCATTCCAGTGATCATTCAGTCCGACGCCAATAGATCATGTTTATCATTTTGGGGCGTCATCAAACCCAATAAAATGAAAAAGTTTCTTGTTATTATAGTGTATTTGATCACGGCCTCTGCCGTAGCACCAGAGTATTGAAATACAGACATAAATGAAAAAGAAACTTGACCATGCAATGCGCCAGGAATAGTGTTCAGTGACTCCGTTCAAACTTTGTATAATATATACCTCTCAAGCTCACTGTAATACTATAGTCCATTGTGATTTCACTTCATAATATGTGTTTGAAACTATTTCTTACAACTGTTTTTTACAACGTCTCGACTATACCCATATAATTCTCGAATGTAGACCAACACTATCATGTGCTATCGAGCTGTAGCTAAGGTTGAGATTCAGATGGAATACTATCTCTACTTTGATCTCACTGAATGGTTACATAGGAGGTAGGCTATATTTCCCCTGAGAGTAGAAAACCGATGGTTATCATACTAAGTTATGATGAGAACCGATAACGGTAGAAAACCCTTCTTACTTTTATCTTTGCCTCTACTGTAACAAAGACATTAACAAATGCATTGACCAGAATACAAATGCCATTTTCAGAAAAGTTGAGAATATCGTACATACAACACTTGTGAGAATGCGGCGTGCTGGCTATTTTAATTGTATTTGGTAACAATATTTTACGACAATTGCACGTTTGAGAGTAATTCATTTTTGTGTATATATACAATTCTTTAATTTCGAAAATGTTTTCAATAAAAGATTCAATTAGAAACAGATGGGCTGTAAAATATACAATGTGTCTATACAATGAAAAGAAAACAGTTTGCCATTTCCTCAAGCAAATTTTCATTACTTATAACTATTCTTATTTATACAGTATAATTACTTGAATATGATTCAA
>OZ023327.1:24557023-24558265 GCA_964007535.1 Brachyptera risi
ATCAATCAAAGCTATTGAGACACCCATTATGAACGTAAGCGACAGGTGTAAACAATTGGAATGAGTCACGAATGAAACAGAAAGGCAGTGAAATCCTCTTTCTGAACTCATTGTACATACATAGCTTTTCATTACATTTCATATTATGCCTATGTCGCTCCTTCAACAACGCATGTGTCGCGTTTTCCTAGCTATTCATAACATACTCATACTGAATGTGACGCGCGGCTAGTTCTTCTTCTTGTCCTCACAAATCTGAAGCTGTATAGAGAATTGGCTGATTGATATACAAGCGATCTGCCAAGTTGTATTCTGTCATTTTTCACAACAAACATTCAGTTTTCACATCAACATAATGCCCCTACCTTTTTTAAATAGAAGTTATTTTTCACGTTTAAAGTTAATTTGAAGCAATATCGTGGCTTTTTCATTTGGAAAGTTTTTGTTTCAAGGATGCTTCTTACCTGGCCTGGACGACACCCGGCTTGTTCTCCTCCACCAATAACAGTGAGTAAAGCACGGGCCATAAGCGACGAGAGGTGCTCAGTGATGTGAGTGGAACCCCCCCCCCCCCCCATTAAACTGTGGACAGAAAGTTTGGCGTGATGCTTCTTGTTACTAATTCTACCCCAGTGCCGTGTCGTCTCTGATTAGAGTATCTTCATGCACTAACCATTATGCTACACGAAACTCATTGTTAAAACGGATTCAACATCCAACTTTAGGCGCTGGGATTCATGACGTCACTCCAAGTGATATGACACGATCAAGGCATGGCTACTAGTTAGTGGTAGTCGTTTATTCCTGGACAGAGGCTTTAATAGAGAACCTAATAGTCTAATCAATGTTCAAGAGGTGTCATGTGTTTCTCAGAGATAGTTCATGTTGATGTAGTCTATGTTCAAATGAGTTCTCATTCAATAGAAGTTTTATGTTTCATGTTGGTCATGAGCTAATAATCAATGCAAAGCCCTCTAAACATAGGTTCACACATGTAGCTAATGGGGCGTAATTGTGCTCAGTTTAATGGTCGCGGAAACTCTCATTATTATCTTGGTAATACGATGGATGGTTAGTCTACACCTCACGGTATAACCATAGGACCATTCATGACCACTGATTCATTAGTCTCGTCTAGTTTAGGTTTCAGTTACAACTATCTAACGACAACGTGAGATATTTGAAACTTCCACCAAAATTGCGTGTTGTTTTTCTTCGAATCAATTATTTCTTCTGAAAGTT
>OZ023327.1:24558465-24593465 GCA_964007535.1 Brachyptera risi
CAACTCGATTTAAAATACAATTGAATGCCATGATCACAAATTCACACATTACAATGATAATCATGGCGAATGCAACAAAGTGAATAATCACAACTAGCACATGACCCATATTATACTGTCCAAATACGTATCGGTTCAATATTATGAACAACGGTTCCAATATTCAATTTTGATAGATTCAAAATGCAATATTAATTGAACTGTACTTCGAAAAACTTGATCTCTCTCATCTTTAAACGTCCTTTTGCCAATGTTTCTGGGTTTAATAGTTGTATTCAACTGTGTAATTTCCTCTATCTCTAGTTGTTTTGCCTTCATTAGTGAAACAGCTGACTTTTGAAACGATACATTCGAACAGTGATCGGTATTTAAAATGATGATAGCAAAAATAGATCACTTATGATTTCCAGTAGTAATTCAGTATTCGCTTCAAGATATTATTCTTGATGTTATTGTTACGTCACAAATCCTTTGGATGATATGTCATGCGGAACATTCATTGCCCATTGGTAGCCTTCAGTCGGATGCGCTGCAGTTCTACCTTGTGGATGGAAACCATAGTAAGTATGAATATCGAGATATTTGACGAGTGCTGACCCAGCTGGCAAACCAACGATACATCTTGCTTCCAGATAGAAGGAAGGATTCGTTGACTCGCATTCGATCGAACAATCCACAACACTTTTCAACATGAGACGACTGAGACGAGTGGTCGAGTGGCTAGCACACTGAACCATCATCCGTGGTCGACCATCCTGACAGGGGATCGTCTCTCTATCGTCCAGGTCAATATTGGGATGGGTCTGTGACAACAGGCCACGACCGACTCCTTTCCACTATCCAAAAACACCTGATAAAATAACCTTATCTTCAAATCATCCCGTCGATCATCTCTTATATGATTCACCGACGCCAATAGATCGTAGTCATCAGTACAGTGGGTCGTTGAACCCAATATAGATAAATACAGAACATGGAGACGTATTTTCATAGATTTTGAAAAACCAATTCCTGGCAATTCATTCATAGCGTTTATTTTGTTGTTTTTCTCATTCAAGGTGTAAAACTCAAGTTCTTCTCCGCTGGCTGGTTTTTAGCGTATCGATTCAACGCGCTAGGAAAGTGGTTGCTACTGTAAGAAGTTTGATTTACATAAACAACCAAGTGTATGCAACACTCCAAGAAATTATTGCACAAATAAATGTAGTCAAGGCATTGATTTGAGCTTTTTAAAGAAGAGATATAACAAACACCAGAATATAGTAATTTCAGCGTCAAAAGATTACGGCGAACTACGAAATCTGGCACAAGTTTGTTTCACATCACTACTCTGTTTGTAACTGAATATGATTTTCACGGGGATTTATCAGTTTTCCGTATTAGCCTACACCTAATCGAAGTCTGTGTTCCCATCACATGTGATGTTTGAACGTGAAATATTGCAGCCTGCTGTCCGCTTATTGTAAATCTATGAATACAATGTCAAACATATTTCAAAACGATTGACGTGGTAAAATAAACAGCTACCTATTTCCAGGCGTTAGAAATTAGGCATCGTCAATCTTTCACATGCGCTTCAGTCTATACAATCTTTGCATAAACACTGAACCTAACCAGCTTTTGATAATCTAAAGACTAAGCTGGAAAGTTGAGGCAGAATAATTCGGAAAATACAAGACGGTAAAGCGTCACTATTGTGTAGGTAATTCAAGTATGAAGAGATTTTTCTTTGTGCATAATTAATCAACGAGGTGAAGACTTGAGTGTGACTTTTTCGAAAAATTTTGAACATGTATAGCGTTTTGTTAGTTTGGAATAATTTTTTTCCGCCCTCGGTAGCTCGGTCAGCTGAGGCACCGCTTCAGAAAATGAAGTTACCGTTCGGCGTGGGTTCGAGCCCCGCATACGGCATGGGTTTTTGTAAACGTCCTTTCACTCATCATCACTTCATAGTTTCATTACTACCTGCTCATTCGTACCCCCAAATAACCTAGCTGTTGGTGGGGTCGCTAAGCAAACAATAATCAATCATGAATATGTTCAAAAATGATCACGTTGTTTGAATCAGATCCCATTCTGAAACTAAATACAGACTTCATTTATGTTGCAAACTTATTTTTAGTTATTATATTAAATTGAATTAATAAATTTGAAGACAAATTGAAAGACTGAAGAATATATCAAGGAAACATTCAATGTATGCCAAGAATTTGATCGCGTGTAACTCCATGGACACAAAATATATTCAAATTGATTTCAAAAGTTTCTTAAAATTGGTTTCTCGTTGAAAATGTTGGCTTTGTTTTCTGAGACGTTCTTTTGAAGGTAGAGAGAGAGAGAGAGACACGTGCTAAGGAAAGAAATTACGAACGAGTTTGATGTCTCTAAGCCCTGTGGCCAGCGGAGAATTGAATAATTGAAAGTTACGGTGATAAACATCTCTAGTGAAACGGTCATGTGGAAAATGCACGAGCATCAAATATAGATTACCTTTATTCGCAGCGTCGTTCGTAGCGGGGTGCTAGCTTCAACGACAATTATCATCTCTATGCATTCTTTCTACTTTCACGAACCACTGTGGTTGAAGAAATGATACTTCAACCCCAGGATAATTGCATGCTCTTTGGTTAATATCACGTGATTGTCAACTCTATGCATTCTTCCTACTTTCACGAACCACTGTGGTTGAAGGAATGATACTTCAACCCCAGGATAATTTCATGCTTTTTGGTTAATATCACGTGATTGTCAACTCTATGCATTCTTCCTACTTTCACGAACCACTGTACTTGAAGAAATGATACTTCAACCCCAGGATAATTTCATGCTCTTTGGTTAATATCACGTGATTATCATTTCTATGCATTCTTCCCACTTTCACGAACCACCGTGGTAAAAGAAATGATACTTCAACCCCAAGATAATTTCATGCTCTTTGGTTAATATCACGTGATTATCATCTCTATGCATTCTTCCCACTCTCACGAACGACTGTGGTTGAAGAAATGATACTTCAACCCCAGGATAATTGCATGCTCTTTGGTTAATATCACGTGATTATCATCTCTTTGCATTCTTCCTACTTTCACGAACCACTGTGGTTGAAGAAATGATACTTCAACCCCAGGATAATTGCATGCTTTTTGGTTAATACCACGTGATTGTCAACTCTATGCATTCTTCCTATTTTCACGAACCACTGTAGTTGAAGAAATGATACTTCAACCCCAGGATAATTTCATGCTCTTTGGTTAATATCACGTGATTATCATCTCTTTGCATTCTTCCTACTTTCACGAACCACTGTGGTTGGAGAAATGATACTTCAACCCCAGGATAATTGCATGCTCTTTGGTTAATATCACGTGATTATCATCTCTTTGCATTCTTCCTACTTTCACGAACCACTGTGGTTGAAGAAATGATACTTCAACCCCAGGATGATTTCATGCTCTTTGGTTAATATCACGTGATAATCATCTCTATGCATTCTTCCCACTTTCACGAACCACCGTGGTTAAAGAAATGATACTTCAACCCCGGGATAATTTCATGCTCTTTGGTTAATATCACGTGATTATCATTTCTATGCATTCTTCCCACTTTCACGAACCACCGTGGTTGAAGAAATGATACTTCAACCCTAAGATAATTTCATGCTCTTTGGTTAATATCACGTGATTATCATCTCTGTGCATTCTTCCCACTCTCACGAACGACTGTGGTTGAAGAAATGATACTTCAACCCCAGGATAATTGCATGCTCTTTGGTTAATATCACGTGATTATCATCTCTATGCATTCTTCCTACATTCACGAACCACTGTGATTGAAGAAATGATACTTCAACCACAAGATAATTTCATGCTCTCTGGTTAATATCACGTGATTATCATCTGTATGCATTCTTCCTACTTTCACGAACCACTGTGGTTGAAGAAATGATACTTCAACCCCAGGATAATTTCATGCTCTTTGGTTAATATCACGTGATTATCATCTCTGATGCATTCTTACTACTTTCACGAACCACTGTGGTTGAAGAAATGATACTTCAACCCCAGGATAATTTCATGCTCTTTGGTTAATATCACGTGATAATCATCTCTATGCATTCTTCCCACTTTCACGAACCACCGTGGTTAAAGAAATGATACTTCAACCCCGGGATAATTTCATGCTCTTTGGTTAATATCACGTGATTATCATTTCTATGCATTCTTCCCACTTTCACGAACCACCGTGGTTGAAGAAATGATACGTCAACCCTAAGATAATTTCATGCTCTTTGGTTAATATCACGTGATTATCATCTCTATGCATTCTTCCCACTCTCACGAACGACTGTGGTTGAAGAAATGATACTTCAACCCCAGGATAAATGCATGCTCTTTGGTTAATATCACGTGATTATCATCTCTTTGCATTCTTCCTACATTCACGAACCACTGTGATTGAAGAAATGATACTTCAACCACAAGATAATTTCATGCTCTTTGGTTAATATCACGTGATTATCATCTGTATGCATTCTTACTACTTTCACGAACCACTGTGGTTGAAGAAATGATACTTCAACCCCAGGATAATTTCATGCTCTTTGGTTAATATCACGTGATTATCATCTCTGATGCATTCTTACTACTTTCACGAACCACTGTGGTTGAAGAAATGATACTTCAACCCCAGGATAATTTCATGCTCTTTGGTTAATATCACGTGATTGTCAACTCTATGCATTCTTCCCACTTTCACGAACCACTGTGGTTGAAGAAATGATACTTCAACCCTAAGATAATTTCATGCTCTTTGGTTAATATCACGTGATTATCATCTCTATGCATTCTTCCCACTCTCACGAACGACTGTGGTTGAAGAAATGATACTTCAACCCCAGGATAATTGCATGCTCTTTGGTTAATATCACGTGATTATCATCTCTTTGCATTCTTCCTACATTCACGAACCACTGTGATTGAAGAAATGATACTTCAACCACAAGATAATTTCATGCTCTTTGGTTAATATCACGTGATTATCATCTGTATGCATTCTTCCTACTTTCACGAACCACTGTGGTTGAAGAAATGATACTTCAACCCCAGGATAATTTCATGCTCTTTGGTTAATATCACGTGATTATCATCTCTGATGCATTCTTACTACTTTCACGAACCACTGTGGTTGAAGAAATGATACTTCAACCCCAGGATAATTTCATGCTCTTTGGTTAATATCACGTGATTGTCAACTCTATGCATTCTTTCCACTTTCACGAACCACTGTGGTTGAATAAATGATACTTCAACCCCAGGATAATTGCATGCTCTTTGGTTAATATCACGTGATTATCATCTCTTTGCATTCTTCCTACATTCACGAACCACTGTGATTGAAGAAATGATACTTCAACCACAAGATAATTTCATGCTCTTTGGTTAATATCACGTGATTATCATCTGTATGCATTCTTCCTACTTTCACGAACCACTGTGGTTGAAGAAATGATACTTCAACCCCAGGATAATTTCATGCTCTTTGGTTAATATCACGTGATTATCATCTCTGATGCATTCTTACTACTTTCACGAACCACTGTGGTTGAAGAAATGATACTTCAACCCCAGGATAATTTCATGCTCTTTGGTTAATATCACGTGATTGTCAACTCTATGCATTCTTTCCACTTTCACGAACCACTGTGGTTGAATAAATGATACTTCAACCCCAGGATGATTTCATGCTCTTTGGTTAATATCACGTGATTGTCAACTCTATGCATTCTTTCCACTTTCACGAACCACTGTGGTTGAATAAATGATACTTCAACCCCAGGATAATTTCATGCTCTTCGAATAATATCACGCTCTATCCAATCTGGTTTAAAATAATACGTCAATCAATTCCATCACATAATTGGTATTGATTGACGTATTACCTTGACACTGATTGAATTCACATGGAGCTATCTTGAGGTGGATTTACTTTTGATTCAATCACAGTTGTTCGTGAATATGGACGAAATAAGTCAAGATGCTATTTCTCTATTCTCATATGCACTGTGCATGCACTTCCCTGAACAACCACATGATACAAGTTAGCAAACATTTGCTCTATTTCATTTCATCAAATCAATCACTCAGGCCGTATCAAGTTATCATTTTGTTTTTCAATTGGATTGGATAACGTTTGATTCAGTCGTTCCCAACACAAACACACATTTGATTGTATACTTACTTGATTGTACTGGATGGTTCATTTCTATCACTGATTGTACGTTTCATCCATTGAGATAGCATATATCTGACGGTTTTAAAACACTCCGATTGATGTTTAGCAAGACTTGACAAAATCAAAACCAGAAATGCAGATGATTATAATATACCTTTTCATTTGTTGAATATTCTAAGAATTTGTTTGTATTGATATTTTCTATTGCGACTTCTCATCTTATGTAGCCCTCATTATTTTTCAACTTCTCATATTTACATATATATATCTATCTATATATAGATATATATAAATATAAATATATATATATATATATATATATATATATATATATATATATATATATATATATATATATATGTATATATAAATATATATAGATACATATGGATACATTCATATATATGTATATATATATATATATATATATATATATATATATATATATATATATATATATATAAACATATATATATATATATATATATATATATATATATATATATATATATATATATATATATATATATTTATATATATATATATATATATATATATATATATATATATATAAATATATTTATATATATATATATATATATATATATATATATATATATATATATATATATAATATATATAGGATCTCTCAAACTTTCACAGTTATTACATGAATTAATAATTTTCCAGATGCAAACTGTGTTATGATATATACATATAATATGAAGCTCAATAAATTAAAGAAGAGACAAACTATAGATATTTTTTTTGTGTCAATATGTAGGCCTATATACTCATTTTTCACCTATAAAAATACATGAATATAAAATATGATGGAACAATAATATAATATTATATATATATATATATATATATATATATATATATATATATATATATATATATATATATATATATATATATATTATATATATATAAATATATATATATATATATATATATATATATATATATATATATATATATATATATATATACATATAATAAACCATATAATACACCCATAGAGCCTATGTGTGTGTGATAGAGGTAATACGAATTGTAGCTCAGCTAAATAATGACAACTGAACCTCTTCTATCCAAGTGAATACTGTGAACGATGCTAAACTCGTGTGCAATTCGAAAAGTCAGCCACCAGATGCAAGTGTTTCTCGCGGATTCCACATCGCACTTGCTCGCTAATAAATCTGATCGGGTGCCTGCAGTTTTGTTCGTGTGCTCGTATTTAGAGCGGCTCAGAGAGCTTCAACTGGCAAACTTGGCATAAAGAACACATGATACGTGCGATGCTGCAATTTGCTTGTATTTCTGTTTGATACTCGGGCGGATTGGCTTCGTTATACAATCACTGACAAATGATAGACTTGTAGGAAAATGTATGAGAATTGCTTCCTTTTCGGGGAAATAACATCCATTACAATGAGGACTACTTTAAGGTTATCACAACCCTGAAACTGGATTTTAATCAAAAATAACTATATTTATTTCCTTAATTCAGGGAAAACTAGGAATCATCAACTCAATTTCAGAGATAATAATTAATGTTGTTTTCCTCCAGAGACCATGAGTCATCACTCATGACGTAGCCATTACCTACTATGTCTAGAAACCTGAACAGAATCTAGTAATGTCTACGTCACGACTCAGAGACCATGAGTCATGACGTAGCCATTACCTACTATGTCTAGAAACCTGAACAGAATCTAGTAATGTCTACGTCACGACTCAGAGACCATGAATCATGACGTAGCCATTACCCAGTATGTCTAGAAACCTGAACAGAATCGAGTAAGGTCGACGCCACGACTCAGAAAAAGGGCCAAGTCCTGGAGAACGAATCAATGAATTTCAATGTCTGAAATTGTGATGATGATCTGAAGTTTATGAGAATAAATATCGTCATGACTGATTGAGATCTAGTATATAGGGTTGATGCCATTCAGAGAAGAGGAGTGGGCCTCTGTCTGAGTCTGAACAGCTTTTTGATGAAATATTCTCGCACATTCATGAGAAAAGTGATACTAGGCAAGATCTTCATTGGATATCGAAATCAACTGAAGTTATTTTATAATATCTTGATCAGGATTCACTTGAAACATAGATAATACCGAGATACGTTACATATTCGTGTCTCGGCAGTAGCTTCACATCGCTTTACAAACCGCCAATTTTCAGCCATATTCGACATATAATAATAATATAGAATGCCTGGCTTAGATTGTATTCGAGAATGTCCAATATGGCCGCCGAGATCGGAACGAGCATATATCGTTATTAGCTGCAGGAGTAACGTATCTCAGTGAGGTAATATTTAACTGTCTATGCTTGAAAGATGTTAGTTAATACAGTACAAAATATTCAATTTCCCGCATATTGGCTCTCAGTGATAATATGACTATACATAAATGATAGGTGGACGGTTTGACCTCACCAAAGGTGACACAGCGAAAGCGCACGACGTAGTTTTCGACGTTATAATTACGTCTGCTGATTTCGCAGAGTAGCGTGTGAATAGATCGATACAGAGACAGCAGGAGACGTCATTTAGCCAGGCTCATGGTTCACAGGACTACTAGTTATGCAGATTGGAACGGGGAACTTTATTAGAGATGCTTCATTCATAAGTAGTCTTATTACAAGTCTATATCAAAAAACTGAACTCTTTCTTCAGTCTATAAACACGAGATAATTTGATACTTCTATATATTGCTTTGACATAGTCTAATGAAACGTTCAATGTGTGATGAACAATATTTCCTTTTTTCCTTTCGGTCTTGTATGTGTGTTGGAATAATATATTTTCTGCAAGACATGTCTATTTAAATCTGAGACTTTATGGCTGGTGAGGGGAATGAGAATTGATATTCTGGGTGAGGGGTGAGGGGCATCAAATCACCTAACTGATAACAAGAAGCTATCTCATCTATAATGTATTCTCAACTATAACCGTTTATCAGAAGCCATTTTCTTGATATAATCAAGTGCTTTAGATGCATGGAAGTCTTAAGTAAATTTGCTTTAATTTGATTCGGTTATAAAAGTGCTAAGAGAGTGTTAGGGCATAATTGAATGAGACCTCCAAGGGCAGAATGGGATAGAGCCATGGTAGAGGAGCATTCAGCACTGGGCAGTCATGGTCAGGCAGCCAGGAAATTGCTCCTGCGAAACTTCCGAGGGAGAGTTGTAATCTAAGCGCCAGCTAACGTGAAATTATAGACCAAGAGATCAACACCTTACCAGGTCTCGTTTCCCCGTTCAATCACTGCGCTTGTTAACACTACAATGACTAGCTATGCTATACCATGTTGAAACATTATTCAACATTAATTAAAAGCAACGGCAATCTCGTTAATTACTTTTAGTGATACTAAAGCGTACTACGAAATAGACCTATATACGCAACAAATTAAATGCTTGTGTTGACTGTAGGCCTATATACTAACCCGTTGATTCGCTTCTTTTGAGTCAACTTGCTTGTCAAGTCTTTTGAATCAACACAGTTTACATTTATATATTATGTTGACAGTGATGCTGATTTTCACGGCTACCATGGATTCATTTATATTGGGTTTAACAAGGCACTGTACTGATGATTACGATCTATTGGCGTCGGTCAATGATATATCAGATGATGGGTTGATGTGATAAAAGGTTATTTTATTAGTGTTTTTTTTATACTGGGGAGATGTCAGAAGTGGTCTGTTTTCAAAGAACCATCCCAGAATTGAGCTGAACGACAGAGGGAAACAACGGAAAACCAATGTCAGGATGGCGGGAATCGACCTCCCCTCCGTATCCTGGATGACGGTTCCGTGTGCTAGCCACTCGATCACTCGTCTCATTGGTACTGTGAGTACGTTTTCAAAAGTTTAGTTTTTTGTTTGTCGTGACTGTACTCACACGTGTTGCACCTGTTATTAATGACTAATAGTGATTACTACCCATCAATCGAACAACTCATGAAAACGTTGCATGAGTAGTCAAAGTTGAGGGGTGAGTGCGTAAAATGTTGAATTGAATGAATAGAGTTCGATCAAAGTAGATAACTTTGATGGCACGAATCATCCTCGCTTTAGAAAATTGAAATACAAATTGTGAAAGTTTTGACATTTTTTGAAAAAGTTGATCGTATTTCAGTGGTTGAAGAAATTTCAGACCAATTCTCCATTTTATTTTTCAGAATTTCAGACATTTTTAGAATTTCAGGGATTTTAAGAATTTTGAAGCTATTTCAATGAGTGTTTTAGCCTCAAAAATAATCAGGATTATTAATCGTTTGATTAATATTGGCTTCAACGGCGTCGCTGTAGGTCTATTGATGACATGTTCTCATTCTGTCACCAGAACAGTCCACTAACGTGAGCGCTCAATTGCGGGTCACAGAATTAACACGACCATTTTGCTCCTTGTAATATAATGCTTATGATTATTTTCTTGAAACTGACGGATTTGCAGTGTGTATACTTATGAGCATATAGGCCTAGTGTATACATGTACTGGTTATCTATACAATCGAATATAGTTCTTTGTCAACTAGAAGCAACTGAAACACAAAAAGTACAAAACAATGAAAAACAGTGCAATATATATATATATATATATATATATATATATATATATATATATATATATATATATATATATATATATATACACATAAGGCCTAATGTTGAAAATACACACAGGTATATATAAAATGAAATATTCTGTATACATCCATATTATACAGTGATATGGAGAAATTTAAATGTCAATAGTTCATTTTTGAAGAAAGGAAATTGAATCTGAAATCGATGAATTCAAGAGAATGTATGACCTATATATGTGACTTGCTATATGAAGCAAGATAGACATTGAAGAGTATATGTTTTCACTAGCGATCGAGACCCTGGTTTCCCGGACTACAGTTATTCACCAACAATGACAGCGTCCATGGAAATAATACAACCTAATATAGTTTATTCAAATCGATTCCACCCAAACCACTATAACGTATCTTAATATGATTATAAATCGGCGTTGACAGCGGCACCCGATGGTTTCCTGGTCCCTTGTCGCACTAATGTTTTACAGGTGCGAGAACTTGTGAATAATCGATGGAAATGTAGCCTCGAGAGTGTATTATGTTATGAGCGTGGACTTGGGCCTTGCTGTGTCACGTGTCGTAGCCCAGCTTGTTACCACTACTCCAGTCAATCGCATTTTCAGCCTCGAAGGAATTATAATACATTTTTTCTCATGTAGATTCACTGGCTTGGTATTATTATCCGAATTGAAGAAAATTTGCTGAAATCGAGGCCGACATTATGTTCTTAATGGCATTTTCATGAAAAACCAATTTAATTTTTACTGGCCAATGTTTGATGATTTTCATTCCCATGATCATTTGAAAATCACGAAATGGATGTTTTATGCTGAATAGAAAAAAATTGAATCAATCAGATGGAAATTGCTGTGAATTTGAAATCAAATTTGAATCAGATCCAAAATTTGATCCATTATAGTTTCAGTGAGCAAAGTTAGTGAGATATAAATTCAATTCGCACGAAAACTGATGTGATTATTACTTCTTCCGGGACTGTCTCTCTCTCTCTCTCTCTCTCTCTCTCATACCACCACAATGGTATGGGACAATAACTATATATATGTAACAGTTAGAAATAAAGATTTCTCGAATTGATACTACCAGTTTGATTCAAATTGAGTTTTTTGAAAATCCCAATTTAATTGATAGGGGCAAATATTTGTATTATGTTTTCATTCCATTTTCTCAATAGAAAGCAAATACTGTATTTTAACAGAGCAAAACATTTTTCGTGCGTATCGAGTGCCTTGGTAGGCCTATTAGTGACTGAACTAAAAACGTGCCTAAATCCAATCCGCCATTTTGTTTTGGATAATGTTAATTTATTTTTATTGGGTTCAACAACGCACTGTACTGATGATTACGATCCATTGGCGTCGCGCGGTGAATGGTATATGAGATGGTGGGATGATGAGATGGAAGGTTATTTTATTAGGTGTTTTCGGATAATGTGAAGGAGTCGGCCGTGGCCTGTTGTTAAGGAATCATCCCAGTATTGACCTGAACAACAGAAGAAATTCACGAAAAATCCATGTCAGGATGGTCGACCATGGCAGGACCCCGGTCTCCTGAATGACGGTTCAGTGAGTTACCACTCGACCACTCGTCTCATGTATGTTTTATTGGAAACTGATTCAATTCTTCTTGGAAGTTCTTGGTGATTTTCACTTCCATGTGTCACTCTGAAATCGTGAGTTATATGTCTTACGAAGCACAGCTAAAAATTCAGGCCATTCTGATGAAAATTGCTATGAATTGGCTATTAATTCTCAATAACTCGGTGAATGAGTGTCGATAACAAACAGCTTGGGAAAAGTTTGCTGAAATCGGTTGTAAAATGTAGTTTTAAAATATATATCAACCAAAAAAATACGATGAATTCTCACGAATAACTATCGAGGTTTTACACGATTCTTAGAAAATTACATGATAGATATTGTTATAATATGATTCGAGATTTCATTGAATAGATTGAGAAAATGAAACTATGTGTGTCTCTCGTCGGCTTCTAAGATAATCTCATTAAAATAGAAATATGAAACCGCTGAGCAAAGAAATCTTAGTATATATATAATATGTACAATGTTCTGTGTTTGCAATAATAAAGTAAGTGCTATTTCAAGCGACAAGTGGCAAGGTAGTATTGATGAAGATAACCAACATCGGACTTCAAAGCGAACTTACTAGAAAACACTTACCTCTGATTAAGTACAGATATCATGGCGAACAATCATGGTGAAGAAATCAGCAATTTAACACACACTTTACTGTAGAATAAGGCGAGCTTTTTATTCAAGTGCACACAAAATCTGCTGCCCATAGAGACGCCTCGAGGACACAACATCTGCTGCCCATAGAGACGCCTCGAGGACACAACATCTGCAGCCCATAGAGATGCCTCGAGGACACAACATCTGCTGCCCATAGAGATGCCTCGAGGACACAACATCTGCTGCCCATAGAGATGCCTCGAGGACACAACATCTGCTGCCCATAGAGATGCCTCGAGGACACAACATCTGCTGCCCATAGAGATGCCTCGAGGTCACAAAATCTGCTGCCCATAGAGATGCCTCGAGGACACAACATCTGCTGCCCATAGAGATGCCTCGAGGACAACATCTGCTGCCCATGGAGATGCCTCGAGGACACAACATCTGCTGCCCATAGAGATGCCTCGAGGACACAAAATCTGCTGCCCATAGAGATGCCTCGAGGACACAAAATCTGCTGCCCATAGAGATGCCTCGAGGACACAACATTACGAATGAACAATATTATAAATGAATGAAATATGTAATATTAGAATAAGACGAAAAATACCAGTATGGTATTTGAAAGATGAATCGTGAAGTGAATATAATAACTGATATTAAAAAAATGTTTGATCAGGTGTAACGTTTGAAATTAATAATGTGTGGGGAAGAGGGGGGCGGAGGTAGTCGAATCAACTGAAATTCATATTCCTACAATTTGGCCATAAGGATGGTATCGAAGGATGTAAATATACTTTTTCAAAGGTAATTGAAACATGTTGATCTAAATATCGTTTCAGGTAAATGTTTTTCAGAAGTTTGTGAGAAATCAATTTATCACCTGAATAGCTGATAGGGCTTCAATAACTATAAATTCCATGAATAATCAAGATATATTATCAGAATATTCAAAACTTTTCTTCAAAAAAAAATCTTGTTGAACACGATGAAGATTTTTCCAACCTTATTGTTCTTTTTCCTCGATTATATATGACATTATTTTGTTCGCCACCAATTTCATCAGACTTCATGAATTCGGTTTGTTATAATACCTGACGCTTGCATACCAGTCATTTATGAAAATGTATGTTTATCCAAATTCAACTCCGGCTGAAAAAAGGTGTGTAAAAATATTCTCGACTATTTTGCTACATTGGAAAAATCATAAATTGAATAAGTCCCTAGAAAAATCAATGAGGAAAATAATAAAGATGAACAAAATGGGCAACATACATTGATTTAAAATGTACAGAAAATTGATTTGGACCAAAACGTCGGAACCAATCTGAGCAAACTTCACACATCATTCTCACATAATTTTTCGTAGTTTTTATCATTCAAATATTACTCACTGAAAATAATTGACCGACTCTTGGATTAATTTAAAATTGATTACACATTCCTACGAATGTGTATCCGAACGCCTGATTCCTGTGTGTTCAGTGGCACATATTGCTCACGGTTTCGCGGGAGAACGTGAAGATAAATTTCACCAACTTAAAAGGCTTAAAAATGCCCCAGTTATACTGAAAATTGGGTTATACGCAAAATGACGCTTGTATTGAGGCACACTTTGCCCAGTTCAGTACTATCACTGATGAGAAACTCTATATGCACTGAACATTTCTCCTATTACAATTTTTTTTCCATTAAAAAAATGGAATATAGGCTATACATAATGAAGATATGCCCCTATAAATTAAATAGGAATTCTCAAAAACCTCGATTTAAACAAAAATGATGGTATCAATCCAAGCAAACTTTATGCGTAGTTGTTTTACACATGAATATTCACACAAGTTTTCGTTAAATTCAAATTTCTGTCTTACAGCCTTTGCTCACTGGAACTAACCGATCTGATTTTGGATAAATTCGAATTTTATTTCAAATTCACAGTAATTTCAATCCTATCGACTTGATTTTTCTCTATGTGACAATGAACATTTCCATAACGACCTCAAAATAAATTGTGGAGAATAAAACTATCAACATTAGCCAATAAATGTCAAATTGGTTTTCCATAAGAATGCAATTTAAAAAAATGGCTCCTTTGATTTGATCAAACTTTTAAATTTCAGTTCATATTACCAAGACAATCAATACAAATGACGAAAAAAACTGTCACCATTAGTTTGAGGTTAGGCCTTTTTTTGCATACTATTGACTGAATTGTGAAGAGTTGATTCGGTCGATCTGGCTGTTGGCATGCGTACAATAACCCTTGTCACTCTATTGTCTACACATTACTATCATGGCAGCCATTGTTGATATTCACATAGGTAATACAATCAATTATTTGGAAACGAACAGTAGCTTTTTTGTAGCCTCCTGTAGGTTCGGCGACAAAGCGCTTTATTCGAGAGGAGAGACGCCTTCGTCTGGATTGACGCGGTTAGCACATCAATGCAATATTTTTCATTTTTTTATTTATTCATCATTTTTATCTGAATGTCTTTACAATGAAATGTAAAATGTACAGTACATAATGATCAATGGAGTAATGATCAATGAGTGTATGGACATTCAACTAAATTAAATATGTATAACAAAGTGGAGCGTCAAAAAACTATGTAGGCCTAGTCCTAATAATTATCATGAGTCGAAGATGTTGAAATATAAATCGATTAAAGTCATCAATTCATACAAATATGGTAACACACTTTAGAATACTATCAACATTGTTAATGAGTCCACTTTATGTAATACAATGTTCAAGTTTTCTTTTATTAAAAAAAAAAGCATGCTGCCTAGATCGACCGTATATTATGAATCATGCTAAGGTATATAGACTATAGAGATGGGTAAATTGGAAGCTTGATGAATAACCATAGCAAATTCAGTATAATCAGTACTGATCCTATAATTGTACAATTATTAACTATATATTCATACTTATAATGTGTTCCGGACTTTTGGAAACTAAAATACTTTTACCGGCGGCGAAAAAGTATGATCAAAGAAAGACATGCAACGAAATCCTGGGTCAAAGTTGATTGGTTTTATTTTACATAAATGAAATGGGGTGGTAAGATCACCCTTGTGGTGCTCCGTACGAACGATCCTACTCTCGTTCATAGCCACGATTGGGAAACAACGATTTTATATCAAGTTTCGATATCGAGGAAAAAAATACATTCCAATAAAATTCGTCTGCAAAACGTGTATATCGTAGGCCCACTTTCACATTTCCAAATGATAATAATGATAATAATAATAATTTTCATCACTTCCAATTGATCGCATGGTGATGCTGGACATGTCGGATTATTATCATTATTATATTATTATTATTATTATTATTATTATTATTATTATTATTATTATTATTTTTATACTGGGTTTTAACGACGCATTGTAATGATGACTAAGATCTATTGGCGTCAGATGAATGATTAATGAGATGATGGTATGATGAGATGAAGGTTTTTATGGGTAATGGTAAGGATAGTGGGAAGGAAGCGGTCGTGGCCTAGATTGTGGGAACCATCCCGGCATTATCCTAGATTACAGAGGGAAACCACGAAAAACCTCTGTAAAGATGGACGGTAGCGGGGATCGAACCGGGTCTGATATGACCACTGCCTCCCGGGTCACATGAAGCAAGTGCGTTAACCACTACGCTGCATGTGCCAGTAAATGTCAATACAATGTTGTACAATGTGTACATAATATAAATATAAATACACACAGTTTCATGATATTATAGGCATCTCTTTCAACACACATTGTGTAGTTACATGTCAAAGTATAAAACACTCTCAGAACTAGTCACTGTTAAAGAAATCATCAAAACTTTAAAAAAATGTTCTCCAATTAACCAGGCTTTTGATGCGTACTTGAACTGCGAGCCGTGTATACGTTTCAATTTCGAGGGAAGGGCATCAAATAACTTTTTGCCGGAATATATCTAGGCCCTTTTTAGAAGATATTATGCTAATGCTAGTCAATACATTGATTTGACAGTTTTATGTGAAGTGCACAATCGTTGACAGATTTCGATAGTTGCATGTGTAGCTGGTTGCCCCACCATCAGCCCAACCTAGGCCAAGTTGAACCGAGCGATTGGAACTAGCTGGCTGATAGGCCGTGTTTCATCTCGTTCGTCATATGGCCACACGAATCTCAGCTTACATCACTCTGAAAACACTTCCTTTTTTCACAATTGATACACTACTTTTATGGAGTCACCACTATTCTGGACTGAGACAATTGGTCGAGTGGCTAGCACACTGAACCGTGATTCAGAAGACCGGGATTCGATTCCCGTCATGTTCGAAAATCCAGACAGAGTTTTTTCGTGGTTTCCCTCTGTCGTTTAAGTCAATACTGGGATGGTTCCTTAACAACGGGCCACGACCGACTCCTTCCCACTATCCATAAACACCTAATAAGACAACCTTTCATCTCATCATCCTACATAGCATTCACCGACGCCAATAGATCGTACTCATCAGAACAGTACGTCGTTAAACCCAATATGGATAAATGAATAGAATTGTTTTTGTATTAGAATGTTTGTTCGTGTTCTCAACGCTTCCGGTAATATAACGACTCTGAACGATCTATCATCTATAATGCAAGTGTAATCAACAAACCAAATAATCATCTTCAACGAAAGAAGTTCTGATTATTCAGTGAGCGAGTTCTGATTAGTTAACCGAGATGGATGGACCAGTGGTTAGTACTTGGGACGCTGAACCGTCATTCAGGAGACCAAAGTTCGATTCCCCTCATGGTCTACCAACCTGGCTGAGGCTTTTCGTGGTTTACCGCTTTCGTGACAAGTGAGATCCTTCAAATGGATATTTGGACGGTTCACGACCGCTTCCTTCTCACTGTTCACACCACCTAGTCCGATAAGCTTTCGTCTCATTTCTTTCCATCATCTCATTTACCATTCACGATGTACAATAGAACATAGTCACCATTACAGTGCGTCGTTGATCCCAATAGAACCACACATATACCCCATCCGTTGCTCGAGTCGTCATAAGCATCATAAGAATTGGAAATGAGAAATGTTATTGCATTTACTTCCTCTAACCTTCCATCAAATGATCACCTTTCATTCTGGTAGCTCACTGAACACGTTTGTTCCATTTGTTTTTCAATTGTAAATACATCTCATTTCACTCATTCGATATTGTCAACTTGAGCGGATGATATTGACCATACTCATTGATGTTAGTTGAAACGTCACTGTAACGGCTTCCAAATGATATTTTATTAGAGTCACGTGACTATACAGAATACCATGGATTGTTTTTATATCTCAATGACAAACATGGACCAAAAGTTTCATTTCATTCACTCATATAGTGGGCCTGATGAATCAAGATGGTTGTAGGCGGTGTTGGTGCCGCGTATCACAATATCTCGACACTAATTACTGAGTCATCAGCTCATCCATTCGACAAGAGGTCTCAACATATCACTCAATTCACCACTTGTTCGTGCACTAGGATCATTACTGAGTCATCAGCTCATCCATCCGACAAGAAGTCTCAACATTTGATTCAATTCACCACTTGTACGTGCACTACGATCATTACTGAGTCATCAGCTCATCCATCCGACAAGAAGTCTCAACATTTCATTCAATTCACCACTTGTACGTGCACTAGGATCATTACTGAGTCATCAGCTCATCCATCCGACAAGAAGTCTCAACATTTGATTCAATTCACCACTTGTACGTGCACTACGATCATTACTGAGTCATCAGCTCATCCATCCGACAAGAAGTCTCAACATTTCATTTAATTCACCACTTGTACTTGCAGTCGGATCATTACTGAGTCATCAGCTCATCCATCCGGCAAGAAGTCTCAACATTTGATTCAATTCACCACTTGTACTTGCAGTCGGATCATTACTGAGTCATCAGCTCATCCATCCGACAAGAAGTCTCAACATTTGATTCAATTCACCACTTGTACGTGCACTACGATCATTACTGAGTCATCAGCTCATCCATCCGGCAAGAAGTCTCAACATTTCATTCAATTCACCACTTGTACTTGCAGTCGGATCATTACTGAGTCATCAGCTCATCCATCCGGCAAGAAGTCTCAACATTTGATTCAATTCACCACTTGTACGTGCACTAGGATCATTACTGAGTCATCAGCTCATCCATCCGGCAAGAAGTCTCAACATTTGATTCAATTCACCACTTGTACTTGCAGTCGGATCATTACTGAGTCATCAGCTCATCCATCCGGCAAGAAGTTTCAACATTTGATTCAATTCACCACTTGTAGCCTACTTGCAGTCGGATCATTACTGAGTCATCAGCTCATCCATCCGGCAAGAAGTCTCAACATTTGATTCAATTCACCACTTGTACGTGCACTAGGATCATTACTGAGTCATCAGCTCATCCATCCGGCAAGAAGTCTCAACATTTGATTCAATTCACCACTTGTACTTGCAGTCGGATCATTACTGAGTCATCAGCTCATCCATCCGGCAAGAAGTTTCAACATTTGATTCAATTCACCACTTGTAGCCTACTTGCAGTCGGATCATTACTGAGTCATCAGCTCATCCATCCGGCAAGAAGTCTCAACATTTGATTCAATTCACCACTTGTACGTGCACTACGATCATTACTGAGTCATCAGCTCATCCATCCGACAAGAAGTCTCAACATTTCATTCAATTCACCACTTGTACTTGCAGTCGGATCATTACTGAGTCATCAGCTCATCCATCCGGCAAGAAGTCTCAACATTTGATTCAATTCACCACTTGTACGTGCACTACGATCATTACTGAGTCATCAGCTCATCCATCCGGCAAGAAGTCTCAACATTTGATTCAATTCACCACTTGTACTTGCAGTCGGATCATTACTGAGTCATCAGCTCATCCATCCGACAAGAAGTCTCAACATTTCATTCAATTCACCACTTGTACGTGCAGTCGGATCATTACTGAGTCATCAGCTCATCCATCCGACAAGAAGTCTCAACATTTGATTCAATTCACCACTTGTACGTGCAGTCGGATCATTACTGAGTCATCAGCTCATCCATCCGGCAAGAAGTCTCAACATTTGATTCAATTCACCACTTGTACGTGCACTACGATCATTACTGAGTCATCAGCTCATCCATCCGACAAGAAGTCTCAACATTTCATTCAATTCACCACTTGTACGTGCACTAGGATCATTACTGAGTCATCAGCTCATCCATCCGACAAGAAGTCTCAACATTTGATTCAATTCATCACTTGTACGTGCACTAGGATCATTACTGAGTCATCAGCTCATCCATCCGACAAGAAGTCTCAACATTTGATTCAATTCACCACTTGTACGTGCACTACGATCATTACTGAGTCATCAGCTCATCCATCCGACAAGAAGTCTCAACATTTCATTCAATTCACCACTTGTACGTGCACTAGGATCATTACTGAGTCATCAGCTCATCCATCCGGCAAGAAGTCTCAACATTTGATTCAATTCACCACTTGTACGTGCACTACGATCATTACTGAGTCATCAGCTCATCCATCCGACAAGAAGTCTCAACATTTCATTCAATTCACCACTTGTACGTGCACTAGGATCATTACTGAGTCATCAGCTCATCCATCCGACAAGAAGTCTCAACATTTGATTCAATTCACCACTTGCACGTGCAGTTGGATCATTACTGTGCACTCGACTCACTGACTTATCCATAGTTTCATCCTATTTACTCATTTTCATCCTATTAACATTCTGCAGACCAACTACTCAGATTACTCCCATTTTCTGAGTTGAATGTTCTTGAATATATTTTATAAGTTACTTTTCATGTTTTGGCGAACCTCCAAAGAATATTATTAATAATAATTCTGAAGATAAGGGATTTCTGAATACAATTGCTTTTTACAACTCGACTTTATACTAGAGAGTTGTTGTTCCTCGAAGCAGAAACTGATATCGATTATCGTTTACATGACATTAATAATTGATCGTAATAGATCGATATTTTTTCTCCTGTTTGATGATCGCATCGAATGTTCGAATATCGTAACATATTGGAATTTTCAATGTATTTTGTGATAGCATTCCAAACCCTTGTCGTCGTCCAGAGAATAACAACATACTTGATTGAAGGGCCACGAGTATCTTGATCAGGTCAGGTCAGATCCGAGTCGGTACTAACCTGACCTTGATAACCCTAACCATGATAGCTCAACCCAACCAGTTAAGTTAGACCACGTTATAGATGAAGTCAGGTCAAGTCCGAGTCGGTACTAACCTGACCTTGATAACGCCGACCAGTGACGAAGCAATGATTTTAATTCAGTGGAGGGGGGGGGGGGGGGGGAAGGGGCGAAACCCAAATGTAAAATGGAAGAAATTTTGTGAAAAATAGGTTTTCCTCAATATCCACTCCCAATAACCATCACATATGCATTCCGATTATCAACTTCATGAAATAATATAGAAGAAAGAACCTATATTGGTCCCTAACTATATTATAAAACAGGATATAGCAATCAATATAAAAAATACATAGAATAATATAGAGAAATAGATTGAAAATATCACATATTAGTACACGAAAAGAGAACTGATTGAATAGAAAAAATGTAAAAACAAAATAGGATTGAATAAAATAATAAGGAGATACTTTATTTACCACAAACTTTATTATTTTTATTCTAATAATGCAATTTCAGTCCAGCTTTGGTCAAGTTCCGGGGGGGGGGCACCCCCCCCTCCTTTCTGTATACGCCATCGACCCTAACCATGCAAGCTCAGCCCAGGCAGTTGGGTTAAACCACGTTAGATGAGGTTAGGTCCGAGTCGGTACTAACCTGACCTTGATAACCCTAACTATGAAAGCCCAACCCAGACAGTTAGGTTAGACCACGTTAGATGAGGTCAGGTCAGGCCTGAGTCAGTACTTACCTGACCTCGATAACCCTAACCATGAAAGCCCAACCCAGACAATTAGGTTAGACCACGTTCCACGTTAGAGGATGTCAGGTCAGGTCTGGGTCGTAACCATGGGAGTAACCATGGGGGCAACTCAGTTTATGGGCAACGTTACAAGAAAAATCGAGACAGTGGCATAATGAAAGTAATTTTAGGTATAGAATTATCAAGAAAAGCTACATTTTAGCTTTTTTTCTGAACGCTTTTTTAAATCAATGTAAGAGATCGTGATAGAGTGTATCAACCCAGTGGCAACATTCAGTAGGCATTTTGAAATGAATCGAAGATTTTAATTTCTCATTCTTGGAGGAAATTATTCGAAAATAAAGTTGTTCGAACCGATTAGAACCAAAAACTGAACACATTTTATTTGTATGACGCAGCGTATTCACGAGGAAAATCAAACTGATCGTTCGAACCATCCGACATGTGGAGTGCATTTTGTCGCATTTTCGTCCAAAAAACATTCAAACATTCAATTTTTTGGAGAGTGGTAAAACCGATTTCTCCTAAAAACTATACAGTTCTAAGTTGGTCGAGTATGTACGTCCACTATACAAATCATATTGATCAATCAAACGTTCCGACATGTGGAGCGCGGACAAAAAAAAACAGAGAAAGATACATCTCTAGCCTAATGGGAGTCTTCGCTTCGCTCATCCAATAAAATGTATCTTCGATAAACGAATGGAATAATGTTCATCATATCTATAAAATACACCACATTGAAAATCTATAACCTCCTGCCAAATGAATGTTAAATTAGGATACATGCAATATATGTTTCTTAGTTTATCGAACGGTAATACTAGGCTTTATACAAAAAGTAACAGCAACGTATCAGAAATGTACTATTTTAAGTTTTCAGCTCAATTTCACACGAAGTAATTTACGTATGCCTGTCAAAATCTCACTTCTCACCGTGACGTCCCTTTCCCGCTCCAAACCACTGCGCCATTCCCTCCACCATAAAAACGTGTTCCTTTTCTTCATTCGTCACTGTCAATATTGTGGTGCGAGCTGAGCTTGATCCTAACTAAGTCATGAAGCGAAACCACACAGCAACAGAAACTGCCTTGTGAATGCCCAATGTAACTCTGAGTGGAAACAAAAGAATCATACATCGGCATGGTCGATTATTGCCATTTCTTTTCACATAGACTTGTGAATTTTACTCAGAAAAAAAGAAGAATTTGTAGCGTTGTTCAATTGAAATTGGAAGTGAGCGTAAACGAATCCAAATGTCTCTATAAAAAAATGCCTAAATGAGGCGTATATAATATCATTATATATCTATTAAATGTTCAGTCAGCCTTAATTTCAATGGTCAATAAATGAATAACTCCTGAGTGAATGAACAAAATGACTCGATAAAAACAAGTGGATATTTACTTAGACCCAATTAATTTATATTCAATCTGATTGAGCCCAATTAATTCCAGTGAAACCCTTCTATATACATTAAATCTACTTGCTGAATAGTAATTAGTATTTACACAAATCAGTGACATGAATACTGAATAGTCGAAGTATTCCGTAGCTCAGTCAGCACTTGAAAAAAAATCAACATATTTTGATGGGCGTATTCGTAGATTTAATTTCACAAACTCGAAGAAAATTTGGTTTGTGATATCATTTAGTTTGTACCTCAAACCAAGAGACCGATTCAGTTATTATACCAGCATTTCAGCAGAATCAGTTCAAACCATAGACTTGGTTGGAACGCCTCTGAAAACAATGTACACGAAGGTTATGAAAAAATCAATGGAGTCCACGGGAGTCGATTTATTGAAATATCAGTTTCTTGGTGATAACTTTTGAACGGTATGAGATATAAAAATTCCAATTCTCGAGAAACACAGGTAATTATAATAGCTTTAAGACGATATAAGTTATGAATATTTTAACTCACGCTGGATAACTGTGAAGCGTCGACAGCTGAAAAAAAAACACATTTTTTAGCTGTCGGCGCTTGACAGTTATGCGACATGACTTGAATTGTTATAATATATCATCTTGAAGCTATTATAATTATCTGTGTTTCTCCTGTATTAGAATTTCGATATCTCATACCGTTCAAAAGTTATCACCAAAAAACTGATATTTCGCTAAATCGACTTCCGTGGACTTTTAAATAGAAAATATCAATAGCAATAAGAATTAAAATGAATGAAAACTCAATTTTCAAGGAACACTGATCCATTTTCATGAATTAGATCAAAGATTTGGCAGAAAATTAATGACATCTAAGAAGTGTCAATTTTTCATGGTTGTGACCAAATTTGAATGTCCATTCATAGTCTCAACAGGTGAAATGAATCACAATATATTCTGTCGATATTTGATTTGAAACTGGTGAATTATCATAACCAAACCATTCCTCTCTTTTCTCTCTGCTTATCTCAACTATCTCCTATCTCTGTCGCCCTCACATACATAGCCGCGATAATAATGAATCGTTGGCGTAATGTTTTTGAAATATGTCAACCAGGTCGAGCGGAAGGTTATTTATGCATCACGATACATTGTTACAAGAAAGTGCAGTTGATCTCTCAATTTTCTTCGAGCTTACTTTCTACAAGACCTGGGATATCCTTGATATAAAATAAGTTTTTTTTTTTTTTTGGAAGAGAGGCTTTACCGAGTTAGTCTATCTAGTTTCGTGCACAGCTTTGTGCCCCTTGGCCTCAACTCTGCTATCGTATATCGCCTCACTTCACACGGTGCAAGAAGTTGTGCTGACTCGTCTGTCTCGCATCTTGTCTCTCTCCCTCCCCCCCCCCCTCGCCACATTCACCTCTCCTTCATGTTGACTCTGTGCACTCATAACATTGGTGTTTCTTAGCACATGACTACAGCCACCATTACGACATACATTCGAAATGTAACGATACAATTTCGTGACATTTTAAGTCACACTCCCAAATTTAATCAACACAAAATATGTTTAAAAGATTGTCTCTCTCTCTCTCTCTCTCTCTCTCTCTCTCTCTCTCTCTTGTTGATTGCCTACTGAGAATGTTCGAGACGAGGCCGCTGTCTTCGTCAGGCACGATAGCGGGTAGCCTGTGTGTTGTCTAGCGCCGTCAAACCTGTTGAACCAACATAAGAGAAGCGACGACAAGCACGCAACCCAACTGTCAACTTGGTCAAATGTCACAAAGTGGCCCGAACCCAAGGAGGCTCACCAGAAGACCAACAAGTTACCAGTGAACGTGTGAACCATGTGTTACGAGCACACGCTAGATGAACGCCGTGTCGTTGGTGATTGACGCCAGAACTGCTGGCGGTTATCTTGCTTGAAGCGTGTTACATACCGGTAATCCAGTTCCTACAACGTTTTGCTAAATCACGACGTCAAAGTGACACAGAAAAACCGAGTCGAAAAAAAATCAATGATGAACAATTCCAACGCATTTTAAAAAAAAAAGTCTTCCTACCTATAATGGGGCTCCTGAAGAGCGAATACTGGAATAAAGATACTACCAAGAGTGAACGTGGCTTGGCGAGTTTACTTAGAAAGAAGATGGCCTATTTGAGGAAACGATCATAACCTAAACCAAAACCTCCAACAAAAGCTCCATTGTGGTCTAAACAATTCCCCGGAAAAGTAGCTTGTTTACGGCATCTCTACACGTCAAGCCCTCCTTCACTCTTAGTAGTATCTATATTCCAGTATTCGCTCTTCAGCGCCCCCCCCCCCCCCCCCCCTATAACCCATTATGAAAAGCCTTCTATGATGATTAAAACAGAACAAAAATGCCCTCCCGTTGGAAGCGGGCGTCCTAACCAAGACGCTAAGAGTCAAGTCATACACCACTTCTTGCAGTACGGTATCATTAAGTGACCACGCCTCTTGGCAAAACGCTGTAGGAACTAGGGAACCCGCTGTATACAGCACAGCACTGATAACCAGTAAGAGCTCGGTGGCAGAATGTTTAGCAGGCTCGATTTCGGATCTGAAGGTTGCCATATCGATTCTCACTGGCGTCAAACGTTGATGCTGTCATAAATCGGTATTTTAAAAACATTTTCATGATGTTTTCGTGTTTCCGTATATATTATACTACAATGTGAACAAAATGATTTTGCTGATATTACGTAAGGTTTGGGTACGTAGGGTTAGGGTAGGGTCTGATAAGGTGATGGTGCTCACGGAGTTCGACAAGCTGAGGGAAGATGTATCATATATAATGACATTTTCCAAAAAAATGCATCCTATTCTAAAATCGTTTGTCTGTACATACCAGAGGGTTTATATGTTACTGGGTATATATATAGCAGTGTATGTAGGGGCCTGTGTATGTATATGAACTTATGTGGCCCGCCGAAATTGCGAGATCGCTCCGGAATCGCGACAACGAGTCAGCCGATCGACGTGGGATAAACGCCCAAATACTAGTGGCGAAATGGAGATAAGAATTAAGGGGATCCCGAAAGTTATCGGAGAAAAGTGTCGACATTTCGACCGAAAGATCACCTGGAAGATGGGCGTATATCGTAATAAATAGCGCACTATCAACAGACCTATCCTCACCGGCGAGTCGTTGGCCCCTCCTGGTCTGAGTGGATTGTTCATATTAAGGCCCATTGCGTCACAACAGCGCTGGGTATACCTGTTTAGCGAATGAAAACATTGGAATATCGATAATCCATTAACCTGCGGCGTCACGGATTAGGATTAGAGGCGAAACGGAGGAAATCTATTTTAAATTATGAGAACTTGTACTCTATTCAACCATTAAGAGTTGATAATCCTCTCTCACAGTATCCAACGTACATTGAAATTTCATCTTCTTTCAATTTTTGTTCCATCATCTGGTTTGTCTCTACAATAATGCTAATCGGACCATGATGATAGGTGCCTGGCTGATTCGGCTTGTAATATAACACTGAACGCATGCCGCTGCAAGACTGCGATCTGAACGGCGTGCCTCGCTTCATACTGAAATGTTCAAACACACATCTCGGGGAGCCAAAGATCTCGACGCGACCGAAGTCTACTAGGTGAATTCCATTCCTAGGGAGTGTGCTTGGACTCTTGGAGGTTCAGCTATATTCTTGAAATGAAATAAATATCTGTGAGATTCCGGCTATTTCACTGAAAATGACTGACAGCTATTCCCGAATTACTGAATTAGATTCCGTTTCACATCTGGAAAAGATCGTGCAATGCACTCTCGATGACTTGGCATTATACTGTCACGTGGACCAATTAGCCAGTGAAGGAGATCATTGAGGCCTATTTGTTGACTTATATTCTCTAGTCTCATGAGGAAAATCTCCCATGTCATAACCAGCTAAGATATGGCACATCTCTATCTCGTGTCTCTTGGTTTTCGAACTACAGAATAATCAATGCTTGAGATTTGAGAATTGAAATGGAAAGTGCAATAAAAAGATATCATCATCTCATCTCACTCTTCGTATGTCGAAGAATGTACGATTGTTGTGATGAAGCAAAACAAGTGGGGCCTCCCTGCAGATGTGATACTCGTGAGGAAGAAGATCGAGCACATCTATGCGCCAGAATAGTGACTGAGGAGCAACGAAACTTTTCAACTTGTAAGCGGTTCACCCAGTGTGAAATCGACTATTTCGCTCACGAGTTGAACCTATTACAACTGTGGGAATACATTATTCCGTCCAATTTTCGCTCCCATCGCTCGTTGTAATATTTAGTGCAACAAACTTTGAAGAGGAATTGGAGACACTTTTCGGAAACCTATATAGGTATATATACTGACATTTTCCATGATATTTCAAATGGAAAGAATGTATTATTTCCTCGAATGGCAATTCGTGGATGATGGTGAAATATAGTATTATTCTACTATCGTATATGGTAGAAAATGGTCGTATATCCAGGTTGATGAGATGAAGTCTCGTTTGATGGGTGGGCTGACTGGCTGTTGGATAATAATATGTGAGAGTCGAAATGTAGTCTGTGCTGCTTGTGCCATGCGCAGGGGCCCTGCTCCTGCATAGCGTCGACAATATCGAGTCAGAAATGTCGACTCTCTGCGAACGTCAGTTGGTTCCGTGAACGCGAACAGCGCGGTCGTCCAGAGAAAGAACGCGGCGTCGGTGTCTCAACCAGGAACCAAATAGACGTGCTAATATTATCGCAAGAACACATTACCATGTTCTGAAGGACGTTTTTTCTCAGCTGTCAATCATGCATTTGTGTTGATTATCTACATTTAGTTGGTATAGTAACTCTTGACACTATTTTGATCAAGTCAGTTTGAAGTGTTGTGCTATACTTAAATCGTAAGCATTCATTGTTTAGGGTTTTTACACTGAAATAATGTGCGACCAAAAAATTATAAATATTTAGGTATAAATTGTAGAAGATATTTCATGTGCCAAATTTGTTTTGTTAAATGGTTGCATTTCACAGTTGTAATAAATAGGGACCAGCATGATTTCGACGGATGCTATTCCATCAGGTGATAAGTGAACGTATGCACATGGCTGTCATCGTAAGAGTTATGTGCCCAACAAAAAATCGGCATATCACGTAACGTACCACGTGCTCATCTCATTTGATCCAGTACAGGGAACAGACTGAATTAATCAATCTTAATCTCTGCTTTGTAGACAAATCTTATTAGAATTCGCACGTTAATAACACATTCGGATGTTCTTCACAAGATGACGTTACATCTCTTGAAAAATGTCATGAAATATTTTCTCTATGGTGTCAATTTGGGTATGTTCTACTTTTATGCTAATGTTTGTTTGGGTAATTGTATACTTACTGTAGTTTCTTTGTTTTCGTATAATTACAATTCCTGATATTTATTTATTTATTTAATATTTAATATTTGTCCAAATTGGACACACATATCCATGTAGTACAACAGTGGTTAAATGGGTAATTATCGGTAGGAAAGCATGTTCATTTATATGTTGATATTGCTTCACTTTGTTTCATGTCGGTCTAAGGGTGTATTCTCTCAATTCGAAACTCACCATGTGTGATATTGTCAACATTGAAATTATCTTTGTTTTTGTTCTAAATTGATATTTAGGAAAATTGGATTTCTCCTCGGCACTTTATTTGATATTTCACTTGGCCCAACTTTTGATGTTGTTTTCAACTCTTGGATACTTTTGATAGGTTTTGTGGGAAGCGTCGTGCTAGATGTATAGGGATCAAAAATTCTCTTTGAAAACTATATTTGTTTTCCGTTAATAAGAACACGCGAGAAAAAATACGTCCGTTTGAAACGTTGAGCAAATACATGCTTACTTTTTATAATATCCAAGTTATATATTATTTCGTATTGAAATTCTTTTTAAATCACTGCATTGAAAACATTGTACGCCGTCGTGTCTATTGTGGTAAAACACGCAATTCTGTTATGTGATACGGTCAAACCTTTCGTCTATAAGTCCCGTATAAACATAGCGTAAAAACGTGAACAAAAAACATGCACTGAGTAGATGTCAAAATTGATCAGTTGGCATTTGAAAAGCGTGCCAGCTGAATAATAGTCAAAACACAGTAAGCCTTGCCGACATTGACTATAGTTCCATGACTAAGGTAGCTCCCTGACCTAGGACAATGAAATGGCCGTGGAGCCTTCATCTTGCAGTCTGTTTCTATAATTCTTCACAAGTCATATAGCACTTGTGTCATGTCATACTACCAGGAATAACATCACTGGAATCATCTCAGAGGTTCATGCACGGGGCTTGGACAAATGGAGAAATTCATCATTGCCATTTTGTCCATGTTCACAAACCAATGTCATTGAGTGACAAGTATATCATCGTCCTACTTCATTAATATATATTCTGTTTTAGTGAATTCAGTCACTTCTAAGATAATACATCAATGAATTTCATCACATTCTTGATATTCATTGACGTATTTTCTTAAAACCGATTCAATTCACAACAATGGAGTGTCATATTAATCGAAGAACATACAATTATCATGGAGTTAAGTGACACTGCATGGTTTGTGAATGTGGAAAAAACTGGCTCTCTTTTTATAATCCCCGTCGGGGCACGAACCCCCTAAACGACGTCTGTGATTAAAGGTTTGATTCAACTTTCAACAATAATTGCCGGTGTCTTGACGTTACATAATAGAGTTGAATGGCTGCTGAATCTATATCCTATTATTCCGAAGTGTATGTCTATCAATTGGAAACGAAGAGTTGTACTTGTTGACATCACCTCGTTCTGTTAGCTCTCCTTGGACTTAAAATGTGCACACGGGGATGTAGTTGGACGGATTGTTTTTACAAAAGTCATTTCAAAGGGATCAATAAGTTTTTGTTTGATTGTCTCTGGTTCAGAACTGAATAACTACAAAATCCATTCTTATCAATCGACATTTTCTAGTTTGGGTATGTAGGCAGCGCTTGGGATTTTGGAACAAAAGATCCATCCGGTTTTGACAAAAGAGAGATTGAAATTTTGATTATAAGTTTCTAACCATGCGGAAAGAAGAGTGAGATTTTTGAACTATCCAAATTTATTCTGGATTTGATGAATAAGCGTACAACAATTGAACAGACTGACGCCATCAATATCTCACCCGTAAACCAAGGCACGTTGCTTGAAAAACAGAAGTCAAACGTCTCTTCACCTATCTTCCCTTCATCTCGTACCCTCACATACATAACCTATTAGTTGCTGGGGTCGTTAAATCAAAACAATAATAGAGGTTTTTCGCAGTCATAGACACAAAACCATGATGTGAATACAAGAGATTCTCGCCACTTTGAACCGTCAGCTGTCCATGACGTTTATGTTATTCCTTCCTTCGAAGTATGTTCCTACACTACACATATTTGATCCTACTCGAATATTTTCAACTTTGAACTACATTTATTGTATTTACACACAACGATATAAATGATTTGAGCATTCCAAGTGCTTTGTTTTATTCATCCATGCAAATTAATCCTCGGTACATTTATAATACTCAGTTCGCCTGATATGATAGCATTGTTTGAAAATAGAAACGAATGTAATTTTGCTGTAGCTGGTAATTATAAAATCATTAATAACGAACGATGCTATTTCTGGCACTTACATTGTACTATTTCAAGGTGTTACCTCACATTCATTACCATGGACCATTTCATAGGAGACTGTATCTGCTTGGGACATGACGTCATTCCGACGGCCTAACCTAGCCCGTGGGGCACAATTGGGTTTCAACTTTTTGTGGGTATCTGTGCATCCTGATGATTGGGCATGCCATTTCAAATAATCGAGTAGGTTGGGCTGATCTGAATATCATACGCGGACTGTTGAACTGAGATGGGTCACACAGTGATTCCAGGCAAACATCGAATTAGTGCCTATTCATGTAGTATAACTGTTAATTTGAATTTAATTATATTAGTATTAGGTTATAATTGATTAGTTTAGGTAAGGTTGGTTTGGTTGTATTTGATCAAGCAATCTTTCGTCACTTTAGGTGACTATTTAATTCAGATTTAGATAGACCTTAATTGGCGGCTAAAATGAGGTCTCGGTTATCGGGCTCGACTGCACATCGAGAGACTTGATGATCTGTGAGAGAGAGAGAGAGAGAGAGAGAGAGAGAGAGAGAGAGAGAGAGAGAGAGAGAGAGAGAGAGAGAGAGAGAGAGAGAGAGAGAGAGAGAGAGAGAGAGAGAGAGAGAGAGAGAGAGAGAGAGAGAGAGAGAGAGAGAGAGAGAGAGAGAGAGAGAGAGAGAGAGAGAGAGAGAGAGAGAGAGAGAGAGAGAGAGAGAGAGAGAGAGAGAGAAGAGTGTGTGAAAATAGGATCGTGCAATGTTCTCTTGCCTTCGCCAAGAAAGCTTTTTCTATACAAATTCACAACTTTTCCGAGTAAAATGTTTTCTCTGTTAATTAAGTAGTGATTCCGCCCCACTCACCGTTGCACCAGCCATACTACAGAATAAGCATGTTCCGCGCGTTACTTCACCGCAGCGAAGTGAAATACAGGTGCCCGTTCTTCACTATACTGTTGCTTCCCTTCGTTATTGACGCGCTATTAAACTGTACTAGTCAATAGTTAATTAATCAATTAATTATTGTCCAAGTAACGACCCCACCAACAGGTGTGCCATGTGGGGTTACGATTGGGTGGATGATGGACGAATAATAATATTTATAGAACCCATGCCTCATATGCGGGACTAGAACCCACTTCCTATAATGGCTCCAGTTTCCAAAGTCTCGCTCCGGTTGAATAATTCAAGGGGGGGGGGGGAGGGGTAAACAACTAGTACATTTGGTGTACACCTGATTTCAGATTTCAAGGGATTTCAGGAAGATTTCACGGGATTTTAAGAAGATTTCAAGGTATTTCAGAAAGATTTCATGACAAGTGTACACCAGATTTCAGGAGTGTTTACACCTCGGCGGGAACTATACTCTCTTTATACGAATCGTTTGAGGTTGCCCACCGTTGATTATATCTATCATTTCAATGCCTAGTATTTTTCTTGAATTCTTATCTCTTATGGGGGAGGGGGGGGGGGTACAACGTCTCCCCTCCAAAATCTCCTTCCCCCTACCAACAATATGGGCCTCGACAAGCAATATCGGAAACCCTGTAATGTACACCGTTCGAAAGCAAAATACTTTTATTGAATAGAATAATTTGCACAAATTCGACAGTCCTTTCTACCTCCCAGTCTTTGATCTTTTCAAACTCTGACCAAATATTTGAAAATATTCTAGCGAATTCTCAAAAGACGAATCTGTGCTAGCACGGCGTGATGAATGTTATTTCACAATTGCGCAATAGAAATTATATACTGAGTGATGTTGTTTTCTTAAATGTATCACCCATTTTTCACAAACTCTAGATTTTTGGGGGATTTCATTTGATGTCCACAATACAATCGTAAATTTATCCATATCAACCAATAGTCCAATGTTTTCATCAGCCGAACTTCATGATCATCTGCCACAATATGATAAAGACAGCAATTCAGCTACTAGTTTTAAATTGAGCGTGTGTAATTTCTTGAAAAAAAATGCTTTCTATGATGTTAGAAGTTACCTAGATTGACTATTGTAATCTCAACTATATTTGTAATCTCGACTATAATTTGTAACCCTCACTTTCAAGTATTAAAATTGTTCATCTTCTCATAGGTAAGGTTAGGTGTGAGAACAGTCATCTAACTGAACCTCGCCCTTGTTCAATGTACCAACTCTTGTTATACATGACGAATAAAGACTTTCTTTTATTATTATTATTATTATTATTATTATTATTGCTTCCGAAAAATCGTCAACGTGGTAGCACATACTGGTCTTGAAAGAAGTCACCCTTCAATTTCCAAATAAATTGGTCTAGCATTGAAGAAATTAATGTTGGATAGTGAAACGGTGACGGTTGTTAGCATTATTTCAAGAAATATGCTCAATAGGAGCATAACTAGTTACGACTTGATATCGTGGAAGAGGTGGATATTGACGAAGGGAAGGTAGGTCTATGTCGTTTGTATGCGATGTTTGTTGACAAACGAAGCGGTCGGCGGTTCAACATAGTATTGCGTCTAGGAGTGGAAGTCAGCACAAGTCGATCACGCTGCTTGTATGTGGAAGACATAATGAGTGTTGAAAGTGCCTTATATGTCGGTATGCCAGCAACATTCCTGGTCTGCACCTTCCAAGACTTGATTGGGGGTGGCTCGGGGGGACTGCAGTAAGTGAGAAAAGAGGGTGGCGGACGTAATTGGTGACAGGGAAAGAGGGAGGGAGGAGTCTTCGTCAGAATATTAATATACCAAACTTTGTTTTTCAATTCTCATTCCTTTTCGAATAATCTGATTCGGGCTTTGGTTAAGTTAAACACAACTTTATGGACATGATTGATTAATGATGCTAAAAGACCCTTGTTTATTTAAGAGCCTGGCAAATGAGTTGAGTGTCACTTTATGACTAAAATGCCTATTTGTCAGCAAACTGTCCACAACCAGATGATGAGACTGTACTTTGTGTGATAGTCGAGATGGTTATTTGGAATAGAACTCTTACACACACGTTGCTAGATAACAGGTATATCTCACGTGATATGGGGATAGCAGGCACTGATAACACGAATAAACAAACTCTGATAAAGGTTTTATCAGAGTATACTCTTTCCATGATCAAATGTTCCAAGGATAGAAACAAAACTGAACTGTGTACTTGATCGAGTACCTGTTAATATGGTTTCTTTTTATGATTACGATAAGAAATAAATTCATGGCATATTCCTATTAAAATTGTATTGTTAGTTATTGCCTATATATATGACTTTCGTACCAAGCGTGCTACAAACATCCATCGTTTCCAAGAGCGTTGGTTTAATTTCTCGTCCACATTAGGGAACTAGAATAACGGAGCCAACATATGAAGCCATTATTACAAGTTGTCCCCCTTGTCACCCATGTATCGAATTAGACATAATAATTAGGTTGTGGACGTTACGAGACGAAAATAAGTAATGTACAAACATGCTTGCTTATTGAAACATTCTTTTCGAAAAAAACGGGTCTTAGTTACTTTTACCAGCTTACTGAAAGCTTGCAACAGAAACGATGTTTTGAATAAAGCTATTAATGGATGTAGTAAGAAGTTACACGATCTAGAGAAGAGTATAATGCCTTCGCTTTGAAATAACTTTTCAAATATACAGAAATACTAATCTCGACTCAATAGAAGAAACCGTGTGGCTTATAAATAGGTGAATACCCTTTAAAATGTATATACAATCTAGTAATCTACTATGATACTAATCCTACGTATTTATGATTACAAGTTCGGCATAGAAACATTTTCTCCTTCCATCATTGTAATGATCAAGTTGAGGGATATGGGCCTATTATAGAAACGGTATTTAGTGTGATATCTCGTACGGTCAAAAGTTTATAAGTAAGGGACGATCTTTCACTTGACCAAATCCTGTCTTGCGCTCTTAAAAAAATTAATGTGGCACTAATGAAATATCT
>OZ023327.1:24598465-24627576 GCA_964007535.1 Brachyptera risi
TACCCTGTATCATTTAATTCAGTACCGGTACATTGGTAATTTGCATCAAAACTGATAAATACTGGAACAATCGTACATTGATCGTGAATCAATTGAAATGTAAATTCACAACATGGTATGTTTCTTACAAAAGTACCAAATATAAATATATAAGTCTCATACCGGTAGGCCTATACTCATCACCCTTCAAGTAGATGAAAATATGAATAAGTTATTGATGACAATTTACAATTCAGATAATGATGAATAATGATGATAATTATAATAATGATAATTTTTTGTTTATTGTTTTTATTGGCACTAATACGCAATACAAATAGATGTTGACTTTTTCCCACAAAGCCTGAAAGAAGACTTATCTGTGGATGGAACAGCATTTTCAAAGCAAAATAAAACATCACATCTGCGTATACGAGGGGGTCAAGTTGAAGATATTGATAGAAGTAAATTACATGTTGGTTACATGACTAATACATTTCGAAACAATTAGAACGGATATATTCACATGGGACAACTGTCAAAATAATGTCAATTTTAACAACAATAACAATAATAATAATGATACCAATGGAGTTTCTGGAGGCCTACATACGTGATGGAGGTTCAACAATTGCAGCCATTAAATCATATATAATTCATGATAATAATAACAATCATTACGTTTTTTCAGTTTCTTCATTGCCATCAGTAAAATTGGGTTCTTATGATATTTGCTTTTCTTGGATACCCCACATTGAAATTGTTCGCAATTTATTAAGGTCTTATGCTTATAAATTATGCATTCAAACATATTCTTCCCATATCTACCTTCTTGAAACAGTCTATTTCGCTCTGGTTAAATCTATTGTTCATTATGGTATTCTGGCTTGGCGCTTGGGGCAGTGCATCTACCTTCCATCGTCAAAACACAGCATCTATTCAAAATAGGATTATATAAAATATTACATCCCCTCACATAACAGCAATTCCCAATCTTGATAACGTGCATTCTTAGCAATATAGAAGCAATAATTTGATTATCGATGTATACTCAAGTATTTCTAAGATAATTGAAAGAATATTATACTAAATTAATGAACTAGTGCAATTGGCAGCATGACAACGTTCGAATTAGACAAAATTGTAACGGTGAAAATAACGGAAAAAAAATATATACAGGGGCGTCGGAACATTTTAAAAGATGGGGGGGGGGGGGGGGCAAGACCAATCCCTGACCATGGAGCTACGGTGGGGGGGGGGGGGGGGAACTCTACAAAGCGCCACAAATATTTTCAGTATGAGTTGTTCAAAGGGTTCTCAAGAAACATTTCCTTTTTTGTTGAAGCTGATTTCACGAAAAAAATGAAATCTCTGAAAAATATTTTTTTATGGATAAATTCGTGGTTTCTTGAAAAATAATTAGATTAACGTAATCGAACAAGTAATTCTACCGCATCTATTGGGAACGAAAATATTTTTTTGGTCAAACCCACACTTCAAACAGAAGCAAAAATGTTGATGAAATTTGGCATATAATCTAATTTGATATTGTATAGTTTTAAGCAGGGACGTCGTTAGGATTTGTGTATTGGGGGGGCGCACAGGTTACATGAATAAAATGACCGCCCAGATGGACACCCACCGCGCGCGAAAAGGGGGTCTGGGGTGCGGAAGTTCCCCAGCAGAGCCCCGCAGGGAATTTTTGAAAATATGGGCATTTTCCAAGTGATTTTTGCGTTTCACAAGTAGTTTCGTAGTCTTATATAATTGAACCATCATGGACATTTTTGAAGTTTTGCTTTTGTGATTTCTCCCATTAAAGCCCCGCATGGGATTTTTAGAAATAGACCCATGTCATTTTTCAAGTGATTTTTGATATTTACAAGCGGTTTTGCAGTCCAATGATTGAGTCCCTATGGACATTACCAGAGTTATTTATGATAGTACGATCATTATGGACATTTTCGAAGCTATTTTCGCGATTTCTACTAGCAAATTTTTCAGCAGTGATTTTTAAAAAATATTGTCATTTTTCTAGTGATTTTTGCGATTTGTGAGTACTTTTGGAATCTGATAATCAAATCATTATCGAAAAGAAAGAAGGAAGTGTGAAGTAGTAGAGTGTATACTGATACAATTCATATAAATGAGTGATAATATTTCATTGTGTTCATTCGTAGGTCAACATTATATATTTCATATATTATACTAAAATTGAGTCTTGCAAGACCTTTTTATTGCCCCCCCCCTGGTTCTGACGCCAAAGTATATATATATATATATATATATATTTTCATACATATATATATATAAATATAAATATATATATATATATATATATATATATATATATATATATATATATATATATATATATATATATATATATATATATATATATATGTATATACATATCTATATATACATCTATATCTCCATCTCCATCTCCATCTCCATCTCCATTACCATTACCATTACCATTACCATTACCATATCTCTCTCTCTCTCTCTCTCTCTCTCTCTCTCTCTCTCTCTCTCTCTTTCTATATATATATATATATATATATATATATATATATATATATATATATATATATATATATATATATATATATATATGAATATATATATATATATATATATATATATATATATATATATATATATATATATATATATATATATATTTATTGAGAATACGTAACATTTTGCTACCGTAAATATGTTTTAAAAATTTGAAAATGAATATTGCTATTGATGTTGACCTGCGTCCTGAAATTACCCAATTTTGTATTTTCTTATAGAAACACGTTGAAGTTCACAGTTTAACTAACATACAAATATTATACAATATCAATATAAAAACGAATAATAGTTTCAACAGAATCTAGTATTTTGATCAATATTTTGTGCAAGTTATTGTATACCTATTTAATGTCAAGAGAAAAATATGTACATACCACGATCGCCAATATAGTAGAGACGTTGTGTGCATTTCATAATCTTTTATTTTATCCTTGGCTATCCATATGATTCACTCAAAAATGTTTAGTTTAAATTGCAATCCACTTGGATGGAATGAAAATGAATGAATAAATAAATAAATGAAGGAAGTGCGAAGAAAAATGGTGACATAATTTTACTCTGAAAGTTTGCTCTGATTAATTCCACACTTCTGCATCATTAATTGGTGCCCTGTTGGCTCCTTCACCGCACTCTGTTCAACCCCATCTTCAGACTCGACACATTTGTTTCATTACTACTAAAGTAAAACTTGCGCTAAGAATACCATCCATTGCTGACGAAGGGTCGATTTCACCTATACTCAGGTGAAAATTTCCAGTGTAAACATAGAGTTCAAGTTGAAAGTGGAGTATCAGAGCCCTGGGGTGGATTATCCTCTCCTTATAAATCATGATTTCATCCAGTTGAAGGGGTTATTACAGCACTATAAGTGATTTACCCTCCACATATAATTCCTAATTCCAATTGAAGGGGGTATCAGATCCCTAGAGATTGTTCACCATTCACCAGTGATTCTTGATTTCAGTTGAAAGGGGGTATCAAAACTATAGTGATGATCAATGTTCACCCTTGACATATGGATCATTGTTTTTGTCAGAGAAGGATATCAGAGCCCTAGGGATGGTTTTTTCTCTGCCTATAAATCAGGATTTCAGTTGAATAGGGGTATCATAGCACTGGGAATGATTTACCCTGTACATATACATGATATTTCTGGTTGAAGGAGCGTATCAGAGCTCTAGTCATGGCTTACCCTCTGATCAATAATCGAAATATAGGAGTATTAGCTCATTCAGGTGGATGAGTAGAATCGTTCCCGCGGAAAACAGCTTCTTGAATCTTGTTTGGTTCTTCAATTGCTACTCGGCAGTCGGCACTATCTACAATATTGACCACAGTATCAGAAAATGTGATCAGATTATAGGTTAACGCCATCAGATTTCAGAATTATACAAACTTGGAATGATATCCATACCAAGCAGTTGTATGTTGTTTGTGGTCAACAAATACTTCTTTAGGTTATGAAAAACTAAAATCATGACTTATAGGTATTGGGTAAACCATACCTAAGGCTGTGATATTCTTTTTTGACTAAAACCATGATTTATAGATGAGTGAAGGGTGAACCATCCCTAGAGCTGTGATAACCGCTGTCGCTCTTAATAGTCGTTCTAGGGGGTATCCGATTACTGGGAAGGTATTCGTACAGTTGGGATAGATTACCGGGTGGGTAAGCTATCCCTAGTGTTTCCGGAGAAATAATATTGGGGAGGGAAACCATCCCTGTCACAGTGGTATCGTTTTAACGTGTGTTTTTAATCGTTGTCAATGTTGGTCTTGTGAGGGAAACTATACCTACCGGTAGCGGCCATATTGTTTCGTAGTCGTAGCTCATATTAGCAGGTGGTCTAGGTGGACATGCCTCTATCAAACCTGTGTGACTTACTCCAGGCCCTAGAGTATAGGGGGAAGGAGAGTATATGCCGGCCTATTGAAAACCTCCAGGACATGTGTATATACAATGCGTTTCTTCCTAGAGAGAAGGATGAATAGGCAATCTGGCATATCTTCACTTTATGGACCACCTGCAATTGTCCTCTTCCGGCATACGGGTTGCCGGTCGATATACAAATTAGAAACGATATCGAAATTTCAATATCGAATATCGATCGAAATATAATGAAAATTCTCTCTTTCTCAATCGATATTGAATTGAATGAAAATGATCGAATGGGAAAGAATACGAGATTTGAAGTTATGATTCTCGATCATGTAATCTGTTTGATATCTCTTAACAATGTTGTATGAGAACACATTACGAGCACGTCGAGCTCTTTTCCCTCCATTATACTCGGCATAGGCCTCACCAGTGCCGACTGCGACGAGACACCGTTCAGTTGACTCACCTGGTCAGCTACATTCACTTTTTCACTTCTTTGGGGGGTCACTTCATTCGAGCTATTTCCGTTGTTCAATTCGATATCGATCATCGTTTCGATATCATATTGATGGAATGTCGAATATTCCAATTCGATATCGAATCGAAGTCCTAAAATACCAAATCGATCGAAAATATCAAAATTGAACGGCAACCCAGTTGGGAGTAACTGTCGATGAATAGTCACCGTAATTGATAATAAGCCAAATTGTCTTGCTTTGTCATATCCTATACTCCCCCCCCCCCCCCCCCCCTTCTCGAGGAGTTAACAACTCGCAAATTTTGTGTGCATCTGAATTCAGATCTTAATGTTTCAGGTGATTTCAGTAATTGAAAGAGATTTCAGGGATCTCGGGGATTTCAAAAAAATTCACCGTCTTCAGGGAATTCAGGGGATTTCAGGGATTTCAAGAGATTTCAGGGATTTCAAGGGATTTCAAGTGATTTCACGGATCTCAAGGAGATTTCAAGGGATTTCAGGGGATTTTTCTCAGGGGACTCCAGGGATTTCAAGGGGATTTCATGGCAAGTGTACACCGGATTTGAGGAGTTGTTAAGCCCTCGCCCTTCTATACGGTCCCACCACATGGCAGGTTTCGTCTTGGGAATGTAAAACAATAAATATATGTTCTATGCTAGGTTCTCACTTTATTGCTAATAATGGACACGTTTTCAGCTGTATACCCCCAAAATGTGTGATAACTGCATTTAGTTTGATACCATGTAATCTCTAATCGTTGAATATAACAAACTGATGTACCGTGTCACAGTAATCTTGGTGAGAAACGGGCTGTGAGTGTAGGTTGACGTTCACGTGATAACATTTTCCCAAGAAATTAGACTCGACTAAATTGAAATAACACGTGTGCCATGTGCCCAGGCACTAACTGGAAATCCCTTGGGGACAAAACACACTTGACTTGATGATCATTTCAAGTGAACGAACAAATGCAAAATATGTCGTGGTTGTCATACGGAGATTGTAAGTAATCGTTTTTAGCAATTTTATATTTTCCAACTATTTTGGGTTAACCTCGTTTGGTGAAGAACGTTCATCATTGAAGTTTGTATGTTACCACTTTTTGGTTTTAATTGATGAACGTTGATGAATGATGAAGGTTTCTTCTATGCCACCTCCTTCTACATACCCGGACAAATTATATAAACAAAAATACCGGTGGACATGACCAATTTCCCGTCAAAATTTGTCACATCATATATTACATTTGAATTTGAGTTTAAATTCAAATTACGGCCAACAGCTGAATTATAATTGATTTTTTCAATTTCGGGTGGTATGGTCGCCCTCATGTAGCCCGTCCATACGATCCTACCTTGACGTCCTTAGCCTCAATTGGGATACAATGATGAATGAGAAAATAGTAACATAGTCAAATAGTGAAATGGTAAAAATAGACTAGTTTATCACCGTTCTAAACGGACTTGAGTGTGGAGAGAATTATTATAGTGCAGAGACATGAATAATAATTTCACTTTAAATTGTATTTGAACGTATAAATACATATTTTCAAAATCTTGGCTCATTATACGCGAATCTGTACAGCTATATAATGTATTTACTCCTGGTGATAAATCTCATTAAATTATATTCAATTTAATTCAACATGATTTTTGAATATTTTTCAAGGATAAGATTGATGAATAGCAATCGCAGCGAGGATTGGATTGGAGAAACTAACATATCCAATCTTTTGGGAACATTGAAACTCACGAGAGTCAATCGTAATTTATCAAACTGAACATAATTCATTCAAACTCCAGAAGAATTCGCAATATAACCACGTCGTTGATGCGCCGTAAAACCACAAAATTCAATTCAATTCCAGAAGATTGATCAGGTTTACTAATATCTTTCCACAATTTGTCTGCATCAGTTCTGTCTAGTAATATCAATACTTGACGTTTCATTGAAACAGCTCATTTCAATTACAGCGGTATTCCAGCCAACGCTTCAATTATGACTAGAGGTGTCTTATTCATTTTCATTTTCCTCCAAGTGGATTACAATATGAAATGGAAGATTTTTTTGTGAATGATATGGACGGTCAAGGATAGAATAAAAGATGATGAAATGCACACAACATATAAACAAGACAATATACATGAATTGATATAAATGGTGGATGCTAATCTTTATACATATCTAGCAACTACCAAGTCAAGTATCGGATTTAAGAACAAGTGAAATAATCAAGTCAATATAAAAAGTGAATTACGATACTAGAATCAAGAATTCATAGGTCTAATTGAAAGTAAAAATTATAAATTTGAAGTCCAAACCTTTACAGGCATGGCCATTTCGTTTCGATGGCCGGGAAAGACTAATGAAAGAAAAAAGAAAAAGTCGACTTTTTTCAGGGCATTCTCTTGGGATATGGCATTGCGCAACGAGTCATCGCTATTGTACGTACTGGTGTGACGTCACCTCGTCTATTATCTAGCTGACGTGACGTCATTTAGTTGAGACTGTATGCGCTGTTCTCGTACCCGGGAATGCCATACATGACTGGCTATCACAGTGCTGTCGGAAATATTGTATGCAATGCCATAGAATGGTTCGATAATAAGATGATCATTTCAGTTTCAAATAAATCCCTCTTTATTGGGCGTGGGTTCGAGGCCCGCATGAAGAAAGCATTGGTCTTGGAAATGTCCTTTCATTTATCATCACTTGATAGTTTCATTAGGGCGACCTGCTCATTCGTACCCCCGTCTAGCTCAGCTGTTGGTGGGGTCGTCAAGGAAACAATAACAACACCACCTGCACAGGTAGCTGAGTGGTTAACGCACTTGCTCCATGTGACCCGGGAGGTAGTGGGCATGTCGGACCCAGTTCGATCCCCGCTACCGTCCATCTTTACAAGAGTTTTTCGTGGTTTCCCTCTGTAGTCTAGGCTAATGCCGGGATGATTCCCACAATATAGGCCACGACCGCTTCCTTCCCATAATCCTTCCCATTACCCATACAAACCTTCATCTCATCATCCCATCATCTCATTAATCATCCATCCGACGCCAATAGATCTTAGTCATCATTACAGTGCGTCGTTAGAACCAATATAAACATAAAATAAAAATAATTAACAACACCGTCATGTAGTCGACAGCAGTATGATCCCTCGGAACAATTGAACATTCGAATAGATTGTGAAGTGGAATCAATAATTATTCATTTTATAATGTTTATAATTGAAATATTGTGTACGAGTTGAGAGTTTGTATTGTACCATATTCAGTACACTTCTCCTGTCTACTCACTCACCCTCCTCCCGTAGGTCTACTCTCGTTGTAGGGATTTACTGCTATACTTGTTCCTATGCTGAAATCATTGAGTCGATTCAGTTACCTCATGGGTGCATTGCGATGAACACTCACACTCTGTCTAGACTCATGTCAATTTTCGAAAGTACCAAAAACTTAAAATGAAAAATGATTGAAAAGTCTTCTCAGCGTTAACTGCATATGTTCAGTCTAGAACAGCTTGCTATTGATTATTGCAATCACATGTCGAGAAAAATGTATCAAGCTTTTTTTCGAACGGTGAATAGATGCACGTATTTTCGTAGCTTGACCAAATAATTTATTGTTGATCCACCTCAAAAATCAAAAGTTTTTCATAAGTCATTGTATTTCCACAGTTATATGTGGCCCAACTAATTAGATTTTCTCAAATGTGTCAATTTTCAACAGCAAAAATGATCCGAGTCATCTTGGAATGTTCGGCAGTTTGATAGGTTCAAAACATCACCTTGCCTGACGTATGGAGGGCGCGTACAACGCGTCAATCAAAACAATCATCCGTAATATGTTTGGAATGTTATGTCGATTATGAATTATTGTATCTCTATTTCACTTCTGTGTTCCAAATTAGTGTGTCATTATTCACTGTGTAGTGTGTACTATGGAACAAGTGCTGTAACAACATGCTAGCGCAAGCATTAAAATACATGTTATTGACAAGATCAATTTTGACCAAAACCATTATGCCCTCAATGTAGGAAAAAGTAACAAACGTTTTACATTTCGTTTCAATTAAAAATTCATAAATACAGTCAGTCACAGTATTTTAGTATCATTATTCTAGTCCACACTTTGTTTTGAATACAATGACTTCATTATCAATCATTTGAATTTTCGATACCAAAAAAGGTCACGGGATTTCCAACTTGACGGTTTGTTTAATTTATTTGTTCTAGTCATTAGGTGTACGGACAATTTGCCAGGCACCTGTTTTAGGAGGGGAGGACAATTTGCCAGGCTTGACTGTGTGGGGAGTACAATTTGCCAGACAAAGTTTGGGGGAGAGGACAAATTGCCAGGCACAGTTCGATATATTGCAAGGGGGAGGACAATTTGCCAGGCGCGTGTTTTTGAACTATCACGATTCGCTAAAAGTTGTACGGAATTGATGAATAAAATATTCTTAGATGAGCGTAGCGAAGATTTCCTTTCCAAATAGGCCTTCGGAAAAAAATTGGTCTTCGTTTTTATGTTTTTTTTTTAGAATTTTGTACGTGGCATACAAGTCAGGAAAACAATCTGATCAACTCGAAACTTTTCCCACATATTGATTTCATACCAAAATAGGTTGAGATTGCTTTTCAGAAAAATTGTTCGAACGATTTTTCCGGAAAAAATCGGAAAGTTTGGAAAATCCCCATGAGAATAACCCGCATGGAAAATACTTGAAATATGAACATTTTTCAAAAGCTTTACAATTTTTACTGAATATGGAAAACACCATCATGAATATTCTCAGTGAATTGCACAACAATCGAATAGGAAATATTAAAGAAAACGCAATAGAGTATATATTTTATTGAATATTGAGATCAATTGGTTTTGCAAAGTTTATAATATGCGACAGGTTGCAGCTCTATAAATATCAATAAGTTGCAGGCAAGGTTGTTGAACGTTTGAAGTAATCTAATGTCCGCAGATGTGGATTGAGATAAGAGAATATTTTCTATTCTACATCTCCATACTTCTGAGCTCATCTCACAACGCATATCCCGCGTTTTCCCAGTTTATCACATTGATAATCAAGATATGTGCTCAAATTATTTATTCACATGGCCTCACCAATTCGATCAGAACGTTACCAAATTATTGTTTGGTCATCTACAATTATTGTACAATTGTGTATAATATAACTTTTCCCCCAAGGCGTTGAATATAAGTTGAAATAATGCATATTGAATGTCGATATGCATTATTTTAACTTATATTTAACGCCCACATTGGGAAAAAGATTATATTCTACACAATCAATAATTGTATGATCAACAATTATTTTGTAACGTTCTAATCGAATTGGTAAGGCTATGTGAATACACGTATCAAATAAGTATTGGAGAGCTTTATACATGCAGCAAGCATACTAAACAATGTCTTTCGAAGTAATCAAAATCTATTACCTTCATTTCATATTACAAACTGACACTTCAAACTATAACCATTGACCAATTCAATTTCAATTTTTAATTTATACTCTCAATTAGGCATATAACTTTCTGATTTTAATATTGTAATGTACTTTTTATGTTGACTTCATTATTATAGTTGTTCTTTCAATACTTCACTTGGTAGTTGCTATGGGTATTTAGAAAAAAAAGCATCCACCATTTATATCAATGCATATATAGCTTCTTGTTTGTATGCTGTGTGTATTTCCTAATCTTTCATTTTATCCTTGACGGTCCATATGATTCACTCAAAAATTTTCCATTCTATAATGTAATCCACTTGGATGAAAATGAATAAATAAATAAACAATTTGATCACATTTCGTGATTATCACTGTGATGGAAAATATTTCATTCTTTCATTTCGTACAACTTTTAGCGAATAGTAATAATTCAAAAACACGCGCCTGGCAAATTGTCCTCCCCCTTGCAATATATCGAACTGTGCCTGGCAAATTGTCCTCTCCCCCCATACTTTGTCTGGCAAATTGTTCTTCCCCCACAGTCAAGCCTGGCAAACTGTCCTCCCCTCCAAACTTTGCCTGGCAAATTGTCCTCCCCCCAAACTTGGGCTGGCAAATTGTTCTCCCCCAAGATCTAGCCTGGCAAATTGTCCTCCCCCTTGCAATATATCGAACTGTTCTTGGCAAATTGTCCTCTCCCCCATACTTTGTCTAGCAAATTGTCCTCCCCCACAGTCAAGCCTGGCAAATTGTCTTCCCCCCCAAACTTTGTCTGGCAAATTGTCTTCCCCCCTCAAACTTTGTCTGATAAATTGTCCTTCCCCCATGATCTAGCCTGGCAAATTGTTCGCTTCCTTCAATTTGTTAATTTGTCTCTTAATCATAAGGATTGAGAAATATCTTTGGAGAAATAACGAAATTTCGTGCGAAAGAAAGATATGTCCACTGAAAATCTATTATATTTCATCATCGGTAAACTGCACATTCATTAAATCTCATTCAGTTCCACAATTGAATATATATGACTGTTATTGATTAAATGATGATTTTCATAGTCAAATGGTATTCATTCAACGTAGTCATTTGAGTATTTCTGACTACATTACCGTAACTCTTTTTCGTGATTGGGACAAAAAACCTATTTTGACTCTGTTCCAATATTGCAACTTTGAATATATTCAGTCATCATTTCGATCAACAGAATTAATGTTGGCTTACTAATCGAGTGGAAATACACTGCAGCTACTACTGTAATGCTATTCAATGCTCGGGGCAATGAATAGATGAAACCCACTTTACAGGAGGCCAGCCAGCGTGGTGTACAAGGAAAGCTAACTTCTTCAACTATCGCTGATTATCTGATAACAGTATAGGCCTACCGGTAGCGTATCATTATTGTGATTGTTCATAACTTGAAGGCATCATTCATCGATCTATATCATTCAGTCTGAATGATTGCGATTTGAAACAAAGCTGATAGAGAGAAGGAGTGAAATTAAAATTTAAACTTCTGAGCTATATCGACGACTTCCTCAATGCGCGGTACCAAAACGGTATAGGGCACAAAAAAACGAATGAGTGAATAATTAATGCATTATATAGATAGCTCGTAATGCTAAACATTTATTAATGACATTTTGATAATGATTATTGTTTGCTTGAAGACCCCACCAACAGCCAAGTTATAAGGGGATACGAATGAGTAGGTGATAATTAATGGAACTATGAAGTGATGATAGGTGGAAGGACCCATGCCTTATGCAGGACTCGAACCCACGCCCAATGGTGGCTTCAGTTTCTGAAGCGGTGCCTCAGCTGACCGAGCTACCGAGGGTGGAAAATGAGATTTTAGAAACTTATTTATTCGATGATCATATAATATATGTCGATACCATATTTGTTACCAACACTATCATACAAGAGAATATCCTCTCTTGAATCTCACCCAGAAGACAGAAGAGCTTCACTGTGGTGTACTGTTAACAGTTTTCTCTTACATAGGCCTATAAAAGATGAAACAATAACTTATATTATTGGAGATATTATATACTGTCGACAGTATAAATTCAAAAATGTGTAGCATTTGATTCTCCGTTCAACGTAGACACTAATGGGGTCGTTAAGCGTCAATAATAATAAAAAAATTGATCGTTCATATAAAACTGAAAGTGTTATAACCTTCTTCAGTGTAGTAAGTGGTGATCAGAGTTCTGTAAGCTGCTTCAGTACATTTTTCTTATAATTGTATTTCAACTTGAGATGACTTGGACCCTATAGTCCGATTCAGTCGTCCACTGGTATAAAAATCCTTGGACTCCAATTTGAAAGCCAGAAATAAGTATTGTTGTGGACAAATATCACGTATGGCAAAAGAGAAATGTTTTACTCATATCTAAAATGACTTGATTACAAATGAAGTCAATCAAAAGTCCCACAGTAAACTGCAGACGAAGAGCAGCGAGCTACCAGCAAACCGCGTTCAATGTACAAGTAAATACATTTGAGAGAGTAATTGCCAAAATACAGTCACACTGTCGCGCTGCGAGGCTGTGACTAGGGTTGTGAATTATATTCAAAAGAGATCACGTGCCCTTGTGATCATTATTCAAATTTAAACATACATATTACCATAGTCAACATCCATGCATTTCAGATTTACTTCTTATAACTTCTGATCGACATGAAATGGAAGATATTTCCATATCAAATTTATCAATTTTGTTATCAAATTTGATAACATGTCTGCCAGAAAAGTTTTTAAAAAATGAACACTGGGTTTGAAATGACATCAAAAATCGAAAACGTCTTGATTCGATTAATAAACTTGCGTTTGAGAGCCTCTATTTTGGTTAATAACGACCTTGATGGTCCATGAGAAGACGCTCCTGCTTTATGACCTATAATGACAGTAAGCGATTTATGAAGAACCCGGACGAATTTCCATGACGAAATATGGTATTTCTTTCAGCATTTCCTGAACAATACGTTTTCACTCAAAATTGAAGAAGACACAGATACATTGATTTTTACTTGCTGATTGACTTGTGAAATAATGAAAAACATATCTCGTGCATGTTACACATTTAATCTACAGTTTGATTTAACCATGGTTTTCTATAGAGACTTATATTGTCAATATTTGATCACATTGTTGTTGTTCAAAAACGTTGTTGACTGAAACTATGACAACTCGCTGGAATATTTCAGTAGCTATTTGCACACGAATCACCGTTTAAGGGTTCACAATTGATCGGGAGCAATTTATAACTTTATGCTCTGAAGAACGAGAATCGAACTGCTGGTGAGATACCACGTCCAAGGTATGGAAGAAAAGGTTAGGTTTAATCTTCCAACTGCACACACATTTAGAATACTATAATTGTACGTGTGGAAAGTTGACGGTGTATATATAGCTTGCACTCCATTACATCGATTGAAGTTGTAATGTTTGTTAGTTTCTGTGTGCATTTTATCCACCGTGTTTTTACAGGGTTTATCAAATACTTACGTCATTTCACTTCAACGTGATCTAACCGATTTTGTACCAAAGCCATACAGTTCTGTTGGACTTAATAAGGGGCTAATTTCAGAGATAAGATTGCAGTTGTTAGGTTCCACATATCAACAAACACCTTTGTCCCTATCAAATCGAGTGTTCGCTCAAACTCTCAATACCATTAAAAGTAATTCAGTTCAGACAGTTTCATTTCTCTACTGGATGCGATTCTGATTCTCATTACCACCGTTTTTTTCCGTGTACACACTTGACGTGTACACCATACTAACGTGAGACGATTTAACGAAACAGAACACTCAGTTTATAAGTAGTCGCATTTTGTACCACGTTGACTTTTTCCTGGCACTACTTCTCTTCTGACTCGAATCTTGGCATTCGATATATTTGTGTTAAAAGAAACCGCCTGATGAATTGCTGTCGTACACTAACTACCTTGTTCTTGGGAGTAGAATCTGATACGTGTCAGGAAAATAACTTAACATTTTCTATCTTTTGATTAGAATCTAACATTCATCCACCCTCTCATTTTTGGCAAGGATCAAGGCGGGTTATTAAAGCAGTACATTTAGCGAAAGTTTCCTATAATTGGATGGTATAGTCGCATCGTTTGTAATTTGCAAGTAGAAGGTGCTGAATTTCTCGAATAGACACACTATTATGTGGTGTTGTTTGTGGTTATTGAAACTTATGACGAGGAGGAGGGACTGAGACGTGTGGCCGAGTGGTTAATACACTGAACCGTCATTCAGGAGACTGTGGCTCGATTCCCCCCATGGTCGACCATCATAATGACAGGGGTTTTTCGTGGTTTCTCTTTAACGTTCAGGTCAATACTGGGATGGTTTCTTGACAACAGACCACGGCCGACTCGTTCCCAATATACAAAAAAACATAATAAAATAACCTTTCATCTCTTCATCGCATCATCTTATATATCATTCACCGACGCCAATAGATTGCATAGTCATCAGCACAGTGCGTCTTTTTGAACCCTATATATAAATGGAATAAATCTAACGAGGAAACGCTAGCAAGTGTTTGGTTGTGAAACTATAGACGAAGACTCAGAACTGCTGTGACAAGGAATGTATGTGTTTTGGCTGTGGCCGTTATAGGCATATCTGGACGTACTTGATGGGTACAGTGCCCTACTTGTGATCACAATTGTGGACCTAGAAATGAGATCTCTAGAGACTGGCAAAATATGAGTAGGTATATGTTGAAGATTCTCAATGGAATAGCAAGTTCAGTTGCAATTCACCCATTCATTATAAGGCAGGGTCCCACCAGCATTGGCAACGATGTATACGGATACAAGGATAACACACATATATATGTCGAGAGCTTTTTTTCTAACCGTCAATAATGTGATATGGATGGTTACAATTCTTGTTTCATCTTCCACACCGTTCAACAAATCTGGTTAGATCTGTTTTTATGTTGAAATTGATCAGCTCTTATTATATTCATATTTTCAAATATTCTTCCAAGTGCCCGAGGTAAGGAAATAATCAGGTTTCGTCCTGTAGCGGACTGACTTAAACCTAATCAGGTTGAAGTTGAGGAGACATCCTAATGACTGAATGGCTTGATGGTCTTATTGAATACACTCCTGAAGTATCGTAGCGAGTGGAATACAATAGAACGGCAGTCAAGGAACATTCTGTATATATATATTTATATATATATATATATATATATATATATATATATATATATATATATATATATATATATATATATATATATATCGCTAACTGATTTGAATGATTTCTGTCAACAAATTTCCAATGTGACTGAATGAATGTATAGGAGTGCACCCTTTGCTTTGAACATCACATCGATTTCAGTTATGTATATATAAAATTGTTAATAAATAATATAATATAATTACAAAATGACGATGTTTGACTCACGTAATTATGATCACAGATGTTGACAGCTGTAACAATTTAGGGACCATTTTACTGAGTTAGAACCAATATTGGTCTCAAGTCGGGACCATTTTACTGAGTTAGGACCAATATTGGTCTCAAGTCGGGACCATTTTACTGAGTTAGGACCGATATTGGTCTTAACTTGGTACCATTTTACTGAGTTATGACCAATATTGGTCTCAAGTTGGGACCATTTTACCGAGTTAGGACCAATATTGGTCTCATGTTGGGACCATTTTACTGAGTTAGGACCAATAATGGTCTTAAGTTGGGACCATTTTACTGAGTTATGACCAATATTGGTCTCAAGTTGGGACCATTTTACTGAGGTAGGACCAATATTGGTTCAATAAGGGACCATTTTACTGAGTTATGACCAATATTGGTCCTGACTTGATACGTCACAAAGATAAAACTCTTTGTGAATCCGGGCCCAGTGTGTTTCAAAAGAGGATGGCAAAATACGGAACATGGACGCGTGCATCGAGTAGACTTGTTCTTATTGATAGACGATTCACTATCAAAAGTTGATCTCCGATATAAATGCAATTGATGTCGGATTGGTATACTCATTCTTCCATAACCCATGTGTAGGTTATTCAGTATGCAGAAAAACATATAAATAAATGAATGAATATTGAATAAATGAATATCTATATATATATATATATATATATATATATATATATATATATATATATATATATATATATATATATATATGCTGAAAAAAATGTGCACATTTTTCAGACCATGAAACCTGGGCAAGAGTTGAATAAATAGATTTTCCTCCGAGATGACAGAACGCATTAAAAAAGGTTTTGAAAATCAATGATGTGGCCCTTTTACTCAAAATTATATTTATTCTGAAAAAATCGTGTATGCACTATACAACTATTAAAGTTCGAGTTAGTAATGGTTTGCTGTAATATATACCTCCCCTGATGCGAAAAGTTTCTGTAGTAGATTCTTATGTGACAATTTCTCCCATTTCGAATAGAGTATTCTGGTTGGTTGGCTAGGAAATGATGGATGTTCAGTCTGTAGAGCTTTCTGAAAGGTAGATCTCATTTCTGTGTCATACTATGTAGCATATCTCCAAGAATCGAACAATGCTGAGTAATAATGCAAATAATGCTGCAAAATCGAATTGGTAGGTATGGTTATTTGGAATCTTTTCGATCCTCCATTCAGGACAGTAGACCGGGTTTGATTCCCGCCATGTCGACTTTCGCTCCCGATAAGGATTTCTCTTGGTTCACCTCTGTCGTTCAGGTTCATACTAGAATTGTTTTTTAACGACCGCTCACGACTCACGCCTTACCACTATTAAAGAACAGCTAATAAAATGAAGTCTCGTTTTGATCCACACGTCATCTCATTCATCATTCATCGACGCCAATCGTTCTCAGTCATTAGTGCAGTGGGTTGTTCAATTCAATATTGATAAGAGGGGATTTTGATTTTAATGCAAGGAAGGACACGTACACACGGGGCCTATCGTTTCTGCTTGAAAAGGTCGTTACATTTCCATTCTTCGAAACTAATCGAACAAATCGGAGTGAAGTGTAAATAATTCCATCATACCAACTCCACACCACTAGTTACTAGTCAGTATAATTGGTTTTCAATATTTATTAATGAGCAATTAGTTATCAAGAATCACATTTCTTCAAAAATAGTTATTTGTAGTAATGCGTAGACATTGGTTGTTGATTTTCATTGTTATTGGGTATATTAGGTGAATACATGAATCTTTTGACCTATGGAGAAATGAGGAGACTTTCCGGGTCATCGTGCAATCGCGTGGTAGCATGTAGGTAGTCGCAAGTTGTGATCACTTTTACTCCAAAGATGGCCAACTGAGATTTGGTCTCTCAGTCACTAAACGTATTCTACAACTACCGACGATGTATTAATTTAATGGTTTTTTCCAATCAGATAAGTTGTTCCAAAGCAAGCACTGCAAAATGAGCATGCTTCCGGTTAACTTCACTTCTTATATTTCAAGATCTAAGAAATTATATTCCATTCAAAACCACCACCGTATACTGGCTGAATTAGAACGAAGCTTTATTCAAATTGACGCTGAACAGTTAGTTACATGTTCTTACTCATGATGACTGTTATCAAATGATTTTACCCATTTATCGTGTTGATGTTGGAACCAACATCACAGACCTATCAGTCACCATTTCAAAAAAGAAAGTGTTTCTTTGAAGAGAATCTTCTTCCTTCCAATCATTTCTCCGTCAATTCAAGTTGTAGTCCAGTTTTAACATGATGTGACATGGGGCAAGCGCTGTGAGCCAATTAAGTAACTTTTGCATTTTTCAGTGAAGCTGGAATAAACATTCGAGTTGGCTCGTGTTGGCATGATCCATTTGGCACTGAAGCAGCCGTCAAGAGTAAATACTGCGGCTGATCTATGCTGGCGGTTCACTTGACCATGAAGTTGGTTAATCAATTCGTTATTATTTACTAATGGGGGAAATACAAACAAGCATTACGATTATACGAACTATTCAGTTATACATTCCAACTTCGTTTTAGAAGAGCATAGCGAAGATTTTATTTCACTTAGTGTCTGACTTACGAACGTGGGAGTAACTCTAAATGGCAGCTTGGAGTTGTTATCACCAAGCACCAAGGTAAAGCATGCTATTCGTTTTCACCAACTAGGACTTGGTGATAAGTTACTGGGCCGTACTCGAATTCAACGTAATTCGTTTGTGCTTTGTGTTCTTTAAAGTTCCTGTGACACCAAACACATTATTTTTGTGTCTGCTTAATATTTGAATAAAATTTCACCAAAATAGAACATACCACTGCTGAGGAAAATGTCAGACGAATGACACTAGAGCGAAAAGATTCATCTTCTCCCATGCAGCAATCACGGCTATCTCACAACAACATGCATGGCGTTTTCCTAATTGAAATACACGGCTTGAACATTGATAATATTGGCTCAAAGAAAATCATGATCTTCAAATCAGATTTCAACGAACAACGACGGTATTTATTTTCTTAATTCTAGAGAAAACTAGAAACCATCATCTCAATTTCCTCATTTGTCCTCCGGAGCCCGGCCTTATTTCTGAGTTGTGACGCAAACATGACTCGATGATACATATGTTTCTTCACAGAACTGGCAATGCCTACGTCATGCCTCGTGGTCTCTGGAGAGCAAAATCATTTATTCAAATTTATGAAATCGCGATGATGATTTCCATTTTTTCATATAAAATTGTGGAAATAAATATCGTCATTACTAATTCAAATCTAGTTTCAGGGTTGTGATCTCCTCCAAAGACTTCATCAAGAGTTGAGCTGTTTGCTGATACAAATGAGCGTGATGAATAAGAGTGCCCGTTATAAGCTAGCCGATCGTGTCATGCTCTGCCTGGTTTATTGGCAACTAAGAATCCATCGGAGATTTGAGTTCCATTGTCTGTGTTTGTCATGCTACTAGAATTATGTGAAATCAACTGTTTTTATAATGAAAGCTTTAATTGCTTTTTTAATTTTTTCAAGTCAACAGGTATTTCATTGAATATTGAAGGTATTGCCTATTCTAATCTTCTTTTACCATTTTTGTTATTGAAAAGAGTTAATCGGAATAATTCAAGTTTTCAAGTTTTTGGAGCCTGGTGTTGAATGGAGTGTCAACTGGTGTTTTTTTTTATAAAAGTCGGAAAAATAATATTAAGAATAAATCTATACTTGAACAAGTGAATAACCGGTAAAACGTTAAAATACTGGCAAATTTCAACTGTATCTTGATGGAGAGATCCTGATTTTTGATTAGGTACAATACTTTTAACAATTCTAGTTTGAACGAATTCTATCAACTTCATTTGTGAATCTGATGCGTTACCCCAGGCTAAGATTCCATAGTTAATTATTGACTCTACTAAAGCAAAATACACAATCTTAGCAAATTGAAAGGAATTACATGTTTGAGCGTGTACATTTTGTATGCACAGGACCTTAACCGGCTGCAATTATTATCAATGTGTGGTCGCCATGAAAATGATCTATCAATTTCATAAATGAATCAATCATGAATGATGTTTTATTCCACATTCAAGATTTGTAAGCCTAATCAAAATTAATTTCGAGGAGTCGATCCAATTCTTAATCAACTGCCAACAAACCTTCTTTGATCAAGTTCCCAGGGAATATTTTTGACATGAAATATTCTCCAAATATATTTCTTCCTCTACCAAAAAGAAAGCAAGAACACCTGAACACATAATGAAAACTCATATAATATTCGCAGTGAGAGTTTTTTCTTCATTTTCAATTTCATCTAATATTGACCACTATTCATTATTTTTATTCGTTCTTTGTTATTTATAAATATTTAATACTATAAAGACGCAATCCAATCTATTATGTTGGTTTAGTATATAGTTTGATACGTGTTGGTTCTTTCTATCTGGAGAAAGTTCCGTAGCAATTTGAATGTCGCAACAAAAGTTGAAATATTTGACCGAGCAGGACGATCTACTGAGACGCCATTAGCCATTTTGATCAAAGGGGTGTCTAGTTCATAGGGGTTTATTAATCAGTTTCTGGATCGTAATGGGCCGTCAAAAATGGAGCTAATTTTCACTAATGCAATGAAAGTTGAGGCTGAATATCAAACTGAGATCAGAGTTATTTTCAAAACCAATTTTGTTTTGTATCGGATCTACGTATACTAGTTGCTGAGATTTGTGTGTATAATTGTCCCGGTTACAACTATGGTTACATGTGAACAGTGATAGTAAAACTCATGTTGGCTGCGACTCCTGGTCAAAACTAGAGAAGTTAACCGGTGCCAGTATTTGGCTACCGTGGCGTCCGCGGGTGCAACTCAAGATTTATATATTCCCTATGTTCTGCCTGACGTTCAACGTAATACGTAGCGAGGACAATTGATCTATCTGTTGTTGTTTCAACTTATTGTGTCCATTCGACATCTTGAGCATCATGCTAAAGCCTCCTTTTGATGTGGACAAAATTTTCGAAAAAAAGTCAACATTAGTACGTAAGGCATCCCCTGTTTCTGTCTGGCAAAAAGTTCCCACCGGGGTGAATTACATACAAATAACACGTCACATATTGTGAATGTTTATTATGGATCGACAATATTCAGAAGGTACTTCTCTGTACGGTGTAAGCAGTGCATACAACAATACGTCCATCTGGAAAGCCACTACGATCGTTTATGCTTGAGTTGACACTGAAAATGGTCACAAAATATGCGTCACGCGTTACATATATAATTTGATTAATTCTATCGTGTATGGATGGTATCGATGTGTTCGTCAAACACTTTACTTTGGGCTAAACTAAAAATGAACAGTTCTACTTCATGCGTTTGGCATACAAGACCAGGGAAAGTCATACCATTTTTTGTTGTAAATCAAGGTAACAGAACCTATTTATTTGTATCAACACGGTTACAGGCATGCTGATGAAATTCAGTTTACCTGATAGAGGAAAATTCACTCGACCAATGTATCAATTGTCATTGTCATACTTGGGCCTACTATCTACTGGTTTTGTTGTATGTAACGGTTTAACGTATTTTTCAAAGTCGCAATCTAAAATTTTCTCGGAATTTTCAACTTGTTGTTTCGTTTCAAATTTTCAGTAAACTATTTCAAGATTGATTCATCAATGGATAACAGAAAATTTGATACATTTTTGTGGGTGGATTCCGTTCTAATTTTAAGATATTCTCGCTTATCTCCAAAGAGAGTTCTCCATCTGACTTCTCTACATAAGTACCGCCTGATAGTATAACGATAGTAAATCCATGAAGCAATAAAGTATGCAAGGAGTTGGGGCCAGACATAGACTAATATATCAAATTATTTTAGGACTTCTATAGTTGTGTTTTATTGCACGCGCACATGCAAACACTTGTAAGATGAAACCCAAATAAAATATTGCAGTTGGTGGAGGATCTATCAACTACTGGCGTGATTATTAGTTCATATACAAATGTAAACTACACAATTATTCTGGGCATATGTTCAAGTGAGGGGTATAAATACTAGACAATGTGTTGGCTGTGGGCCTGAGATGCCTATTTGTAATGGTGTATGGTCATCAGACGGAGGTTTATTCAACTTATTTCATTCTGCAATTTGGTTAAGGGTAGAAATTGGTGGTGACTTATATCTCAGAAACCAGCTCGTGTGTTTCCCGACATAAATCAAGTAATAAAATATTCATAGAACGAAAAGCAGATATTGTGTATCGCAAGGTTTGTGGGCTAACCACTTCCACTGGGCTACATGGAAATACATGTTGATTGACTGACAACGATCTCATGGACAAATCGGCTATTCGGGTCATTCTGGATGATTATTCTGGGTCATTCTTTCTGGATATTTCGGGTTCATCCCGTTCAACTCTAGACTACTGTGGCTTCCCGTGTTGTAATCTACACGACAAATCACCTGTATTGCACCGCATTTTATTCAGAGCTTGCAGACAACTACACATTATATATATATTGGCACGTGTTTTTCTCATTCCCTGTGCGTATGTAGACAGCACGTGGACCGTTACATCATTTTTCTTTCTTTTTTTGGCCTATAAAACCGTATTTCGATGTAATGTCTGTACGTTGAATTACGTACTTTTCTTGATGGAAATGTCAGTTTTCAAATTACTTTCTATCATGTGTTACACAAGTCTGAGAAGATGCAGACTTATCGGAATGTATAATTATAGACGGTCCACCAGTTTATCGATCGCATTCATGCACGTTCATGTTCACTTGTTTATGGAAGCCAAGGGAACAGTGGGTTGGTTCATCAACGAGGTTGCTGAGGAGATGTGACTTTTTTCATACAGTACGGTTAAAGATAATGAAATCAACAATGTCTATTCAGATAGAAGTTGTGGGCGTGCAAGCCAAAGATCACGAAATCCATTTTCAACCAAAATGAGTTATTATAAGTGTCAACATTCATTGAAAAGAATGAAGTGTCGCATGCAAGAACGAAATAGCTGTGTTCATCTCTTGTGGGTGCTGATTCACTTTTAACGAACAGTTAATCGAGTGGACTCAGTTTGACCAGTTGAAAATGTGTAAGTTGCGGATTAGGTACGTCTGATTTTGTACGATCCTTGCGAAGTGCCCAGATACTCATTTCTGCTGATTATTTGAAACGGAAATAATATTATAATTGAACGTAAAGAGTGTCGCCCGTGTGAAGTGGAAATACATAAACTATTATACTATAGATACTGAATACTTGCTAAATTCACAACGAGGTACATACTTGTTACATATTGTACCTTGTATATATGAAGGGTTGGGGTATTGAAAAGAACTTGTGGAGGAAACAAATGGTTCAATTCTGTATTCAATACGGGAATGAAAGAGTTTGATAAGTTGCCCCAGAGCTTGATGTTTCAAGGCTATGTGCGTCATAGTGGATAAGGACGACGCACAAATACTCATCATTTGTTGGTATACCATTCTTCTATGTACTTTTAATACATTTCCCTACTATACTATTGCATGTAATCAAATTAATTTCAATTGCCATAAGTATTGTTCAAATGGAAATGTGTAAAAAATGGCTTCTGAACTATCGAATAAACATTTTTTAATCTTCTTTATAGGCAGATATATTTGTTGAAACGTTGTTGACTGAAAATGTCATTGAAATGTTATTAAACAAGTTGTAAGTGTTGAAAGTTATCGAAATGAGACATTAGAACGTACTCATGTGCTACCCATTGAAGTTGAAGTTGAATTAATTCTCCATTAAAGCACCACGATAGAAATGACAAACATCCATGTTCACATGCCTAGGCCTATATGTATATATTCGTGATTTTCATCAATGCATTTATTGACAATAAAATGACACGGTTGATTTTTCAAGCAACTTCATTCGATATTACTCCTTTTGATTTCATGCTTTGTTCCTAATCAGCAGTCTTGCTTTGCTTGCATTTTGACAGTTGCGGTCGGAATGTTTGTATAAATGAGTCCGAGTTTTTTCCGACACGGGCCTATGATCAACGTCCCACTACGCTATGAGAGAAACGCAGGCTGCCGTTTTGGTGGCAACTGCTATAGGTTGACCTGTGAAAGCTGCCCGTACGCTGCGAGTAGTGAACCGAAGAACTAAAAAAGGGAGTTCAGGGCATAGAACATCGACTGCCACCAAAATGGCAGCTGTCAACTTTACAGCAGCACTGCTGCGTCCTCTAGACCCACTAATATATTACCACCTGGTTCCATTTATGAAAACCCCAAGGAACTGTCATTACTTTTAGGCCCAACTATTTGAAAACGATTCTAAAACCGTGCCGCTCTCTTTTTTTGGGAAATAAGGTGAAGAGCATATTTTGGCACTGTAAATATATTTTGGCGCTCTCTCACTCTACTCCAGCTTTTTACCTATAGCTTTTGACTATGGTTGGTGAAGCACGTAATCTGTCTAATGCTGCATCAATTTAGATTCAACAGTGTGGTGAAAAACTATATGGTTATCCTCGTCGAAATAAGCTGTTTCCAAATGAACTCAATGAGCCCAATACACTATATTTGATATAACATCAGACCTTAGATTCATTTGATATCACCACTTTCATGAATTGATATTTTACTCATGAAAACCATGATCCGCTATTTGGAATGAATTTAATTTCAAGTTTAGAATGCATGTGATGGAAAATACACTGGACCCAAAATAGTGGATGGCACTCATAGTCTCAGTATATTGTAGGAAAACAAGGTCTGACCGTCGCGTTACACGTTTTCGTTCGGCTCGCGCATGACGTCACTTTGCCCACACGCCTTGCTAAACTCACACTCATGCCATTTCAACTTTTGAATATTTCCTCCTATTATAACGTTTTCAATAACGTTTCATTAAACTGCACGTGATATTATATCAAAGCTGATATTGTTTCAGAGCTTTGATCTCTGTAGAGATACTTAATTAACCCTAATGATACACTCGTGTTATAGACACACGATGGACATATCAGTGCAACATCAGTATCTGCTGTTGAAATGCAAATCTGATGGAATAAGAGTGAGATGGAAACACTTGGTGAAGTATGGGAAGTTTGATAGTCGAGTGAGTCATGAATCATATACCAGTAATATTATGATTATTTCATAGTAATTGACTATCACAGTTATATAACGCTGCATGCACATCAAAGAGAGAACGAAAAGAACCAGAATGGATACATTTTCCTGCAATCAATTGAATTATTCCACAATTTTTTCATATCTTCCAGAACATACAATATAAGCCTACAATGATACACAATTTGTATCGGCTTGATAATATGGAAATAATATAGTAACTTATAGGGGTACAAAATGAGTAGTAGGCCTATACAAGTCGACTGTTTAGAGGACAATAGTCTAACAGTCAAGTTTTTGATTTTCGTGAAAACAAAAATGAATAAAGTAAGGGGGTACTCAACTATTGGACTAAACATACTCAGCTTTCAAAGCCAAATCACTTGGAATAGCCGGTTACGCGTTAGTGTAGGCGTACTCCTAGAGAAGAACTTTATAGCTTATGGGCCGACTGGGACGACGGGCTTCTCCAGCTTCTCCGGATGAACTGTAGTTCAACATCTGATATGTACGCAGCGCTACTGTATAAAATCTTGCTCTCCCTCTCACTCAACTTTGTCGACTCTATTTACTATATTGAATGTTCACGCAAAAGCCGTTGGTAAAAAAAATCGACAGCTTCTATTCACCGGACCATCGTTGTTTGTCACCACATGCGTACGTTGTTGTTGTTGCTGTTGTTGTACGCACCCTAAATTAACCGTCATCAACCCAATCTAGCCAACTTGATCAACCGAACCTATCCAAACTAACCCAACCGAACCGAGCAGAACAAACAACTCTGAATTAAAACTAATCTAAAAGCTAGTTTGCAATTGTTACCTCTCTACAGCACATTCAACAACGACCTGAGAAGAGCTTCCTGATCTGTTCCGATTCTTTGAGTGCACTCCAAGCCTTCAGCAGGATGTCAGTGTTGTGTTCTGCTGGGCACCTGGACACTTGGGGATTGGTCGTAATGAGTTAGCGGACAGGGCTGCCAAAGAAGCGACAGATAAAGAAGATATTGATAACCCGAGAGTGCCTTTCAATGATTTCAAGGGGTATTTCAAACTACTTTTCAAATGTCGTTTCCAAAAAGAATGAGACAGGCAGACCAACAACAAGCTGAAAGAGATAAAGCCAACTGTAAGTGCTTGGGAATCTTCAATCCGAGGTTCACGGAGGGAGGAAGTGGTTCTCACTCGTCTGCGAGTGGGACACACACTTTTAACCCATTCCTATCTTTTCAAAACCGAAAAAATCGTTCCCAGATGTGAGATTTGTAACGAGATTTTAACTGTTGGACACATATTACTCGAGTGTCGGAAATATACTGCTCTGCAGAGACAGTTTCGCATGGAAGACACAATATCAAAGATTTTAGGGAATAATTCAAAATCGATAGATACCATATTCAGCTTTTCAAGATTATCGAACCTATTGGATCTCATTTGACAAGTTCGTTAATCTGCGCCGTTGTTTGCGTGAGACGACAAAGTCGTCGTGTTACCAGTACTAGGAAAACGCTATATACGCGTTGTTAGACGAGCGGAAAGTAATAGTATGTCGACTTCTTTGCCAAACTTTTGCCTAAATTCGTCAATTGGGTGACATTTAAGTTATAAATGGGTAAAAACTGCTTCGAGTGGTACCAATTTAGCACATTTCATGTTTTTCTTCAAAATGGCTGACCTGATCAAGCTGAGAAATTCTAGAAATGTGTATTAAGATGTAATTCAACTTCACACAAAATTTCATTTTTTTTGGAAAATAAAAAATATTTCCATTTCTTTTCCGCCGTGTTACTCTAATGGGTATTTTTGAAATTTCTAAAATTCATAAAAATAAAAGTTACCACCCGACAATGCCAGAAAACTACGCAGATCTAAGTTAGGTGAGGAACCATAACGAAAAAAAGATTGAAGTTGATAGGTAAAGCCGTTTGACCTGTGAAGAACCGACAAAAAAACATGAAAAAAAATACATGAAAACGAACACCAATTTTTTTCAGTATGTCAAATTGAATCCTCGCTGAAGCTCGTCTAATCATATTTCAAACTGCCCTGATTAGGACATTTTCATGTCTGATCAAGATGACGTTGTTTATGCAATCATCTTTTTCCAGTATATTGCTATTTGACATTTGATACTGATTCTTGATGTCGATCTCTTGGGATAGACATCAGGAATATTTTAAATCAAACCATATTTCAACATATATTTACTACGGTTTGTCATTCCTCCACTCCTATTCGAGCGCGAGTTTGAACTGAGAACAAGTAATGAAACGTTCTCCATCTAGTCCCATGGGTGTGACCCTTTACAGCACACACAGGTTCGATTTCAACAAATTGGTGTATAACGTCTTAGAGGATAGTTTAGACTTAGTTTCATATATTGAGGTGTTCCCATCCAAATTTCACTTGCACCTTCAAATACCACTACTTACCTTTTTGTTCAGCAACTTATTTTGACAGGTGCTAAATGACCTCACTGTCGATGCGCCTTAAAACCCTAATATTCATTCATTCATAGTTCCGGTCCGATGAATAGCCATGCAGTTTGAAGGGATTCAGATGTGTTGTCAGAAACAATCGAAGAGAATTCTTCTCCAATTCTCTATTCTATGGTGTAGGCGGAAGGCCCTATACCCACCAGATAACGATCACTTGACGTGTTCCAATACTGATGTTAATTGTACATTCGAGTACACATTTCTTTACAGAATTCAATGTTGAAATTGAATCATATTCTATGCGTTTATTATTGCTCCTTTTTTCATGAACTGTATAATATGGGCCCACACGTGGAACTGTATAATATGGGCCCACACGTGGCGGGTGGATGTGGATTGCCGGTTAGTTTTAGTGCGCAAAATGTCTGCAATTGTTTTCACAATACATTTTCATGTGGCTTTATCGACCACAATTGATCGAAAATCTATCTTGTATTTGTATTGATATTTATTCATGTTTTTTTTTCATATAGAAACATATACTTTACGTATGACCTAAGACAAGTAGAAAAGTAAACAAACCATGCCACTGCGTAGCAATGCGAGGAGAAGTACATATTATCATTTATATAATAATTAGACTTTTAGTTAATTGCTGAACTCATTATTTACCTGCCTACAATTTTCATGAGATGTCAAATTATTGTCCACTATATGATTACTTCAGTCTGAATTCCTTGGATCCACGGCAGAGCGACCGCCGCGTGCTATCAGCATCACGCCTTTTCTCTCTCTGGCTACAACAGTTATGATATGTACAAACTCGCAGGCAACTTTGATAAGGAGTTGAAGTTACATATGAGACGCACTTTTTTGGTTTTCTCTTTTCTTTCTTTCTTTTTTTTCTTTATCGCTAGATTTATGATCCGAGCTTCAGCTTTAGCTCCGCAACCGATATTGGGCGCCATTTCGGGCTTCGTATCCTCGTGGAAGAGGATGACTACGGTATTCACTGTAGTGGGTCGGAATCGGAAGTGTCGTCGTAAAACTAAAGTGAATGCTATTTTAGATATATTTAACACGCTATTATCTATTCTGTGTGGAATACTTGTTCGATATGGGCCTATGGCTGATATTTGCACACGTTTCGCGTGTTTCAACTCGAAGACTGGATATGATGATATTTTATCATCATTTTTCTCAATTTTCATTGATTTTTATTCGCGTTCATGCAGATATCATTGAGCAATGAAGAAACTCCGGAAAATAACGTAAACAGTCAAACTGAAACCGGAAATGCCATGGAAGTCATTCTCAACAATAATATTATTCATCTTAAATTTCATTCAGCTCTATAAATTATAATTTATATTACATTTCGTATATTCAAATGGTGAGTTCGACACAATTTGACAATTTGATCCAACTTATGTGAAATTTCACGTTCCATAATCTATTGCATAACTATTGTTTTGGATCAATCCATCCATGTTCACAGCAAATAAGCAGTACCTTATCAGCACTGTATACAAACTTGGATATGAAGTGACGCCCCCTCCCTCCGCTCCCCCCCCCCCCCCCGCTTTCCCGACTCATAAACTTGTACAAATAAGGAATCTAGTCGTTTTCCTTCATCTGTGCTTTGTCATGAGAATATTTACCATTTTCAAGCAATGACGAATGTTGGCGAACTTATCCAATAATAGCT